>CAMGYJ010000008.1:48540900-48881068 GCA_946122785.1 Linum tenue | reverse complement strand
TAAGACCTTCATCTTGTCGTCATTGTGCTTTATGATTTTTGTTAGGCCATGTAAAATCTAAGACCTTCATCTTGTCGTCATTGTGCTTTATGATTTTTGTTAGGCCATGATAAAATCTAAGGAAATCAGAACGAAACAACAGATTTGGGATAGGAACCGTCGTTGTCGTATCCTTAGAAAATGGTGGTAAACACGGACTCACCTGCCAAACTGGTTTGGATTGAGATTTTTATCGGGTATCAGGGAACCATGTGATTATAAATTAGACTTGAGCAAAAGGGGCCAAACTTGAAATTTAGCCTGTTTGACCGACCCATGCCAAATTCTAATTATTCTTTACTTTTAAACTTTCTATCTGAAAAAAAATAGTGAAAGAAAAGAGATGACTGCATTCGCCATTTGCACATCACTTATTCGGGAATAAAACCATAAAAATTCAAAAAGAACTGAAAATGTTTAGGATCGTTTTAATGTTTAAAATAACCAAATAGATCGTTCTGTTTAGTTTTTTTACTAACAATACCAAACGATTCCCTATAAAATAACTATAATTTGATCATTATGATATCAAATAATTATATATATATTGAAATGATAAAAATTGGACTAATTGTGGTCGATGTTGAACCATTGAATAACTTTAAAAACATTATATTTTAGCCACTAAGATATAAATAATAGCATAATATATATTATGTCAGAGAAAATAGCTTGTTTTAGAATGACAAACCAATGTTCAATTGTTTTACTTGATGGCCAAATCCCGTGTAGGTCAGACCCATTGAACTCTTTTATTTTATGGTTAGCGGTTAGCCCATTAGATACCATGCATTAGTTTATTGTTAATTTTTTTTAGCAATAAAAAGGAGTATTATTTTTGCCTTTTCATATATTTTATCACCACGGAGAATAAAAGCGCTTAAGAAAAAAAATTGACACTCTTGTACCCGTTTAAATTCGCATGTGTACGGTAAGTTGGCCCATTCCACAGAGGAAAAAGAACAAAATGGACACTCCCTATTCTACCCTTCCTACAACGCTCCTGGAGCAGGGAATTGAAATGGGGGAAGGGTTTTTTCCTCCCTGCTATTATATGTTTTTAATTTAAATATACAACAAAAGTACTTAGTGTGATTGGTTATGATCCTTGCTTTCCTTTGAAATGGTCATGGTTCGATCCCAGTACGTGTCTTTTTAATGAATAAAAAAAAGTAATTGTGAAGACCAAAATACCTTTCTACTTTCACTCTCGTTGCAGGAAATTTGAAATGAGGCTCCCGTTTTTCCCTTCGGTGTATTATATAGATTAGTTTTTTACCTGACTCGTTGGTCGGATGAATTCTTTTTTTCTTTCTTCTATTTTTTACCCAGCCCGTTCTGCCGGATTATTTTAGACTTATCGAGTCGTGGAGTGAAAGTGAGAGTAAGAGAATCTCTATTTTCATATACTTATATATTTAAAATGTTAATAGACATTTAATATTCAGTAGTTTAATTAAAAAAATTATTAGATATATTATCAAATTTTAGACAAAATATTACAACACCTTCTATTGTTTTATTTATATATTATCCATACAAGAAGGAAGTAACATAAGTTTAATAGGTCATTCAAATGATTTGTTACCAATTTTATCCATCATATAACCTAAGTTTTTTTTTTAAACTTTATTTATCAAAGAAAAGAAATTGTACATATCCCTTTCTCACTCCAACACAAGTTTTCCCCAAATAGCACCTCATCCACAAGATATTACCGTTTCTCCTCATCTTCCCATTTTCCTAGCGATTGTTCGTCAACCCTTCATCCCTTCCCTTAAAAAGCCTATCATCTTCAGAGTTCTTATCAAATTATCTTACTCGTCAAACAATATGTAGATCACTGGTCAACTCAATAATCTCATCGAATTTATCTCTTTCAATCTAGTCCTGAGTTCTTATCAAGTTGACAGGTTAAGTTTCACAATGTCTATAAAGAGTCTAGATTATCAAAGTCGTAGTCCATCTTTGGTGATTAGCATTATCACCCACTGATTGATTTGAACCATGCAGAACCTTATGCCGTGGTCAATTATTTTCCACTTTTACTCTCATCATCACCATGTCCATATGCAGGGGCGGGCGGGGGTAATCAAACCACATTCTTCCTGTCCTTTGAAAAGCCGCGCGATAGTTTTTTGCTCGACAATCTCGGCGTGAGAAAAATTCCAAGTTTCCGTGCGTGAGTGCTAGGGCTTTTGGATGACGGCGGCGGCAACGCCGTCCGGGACGCCGGACGTGGCTATGAAGCCTCCAGATCCACAGGGAGGCATCCGGCGACCTGCGGAGGTCTCCTCGTCCCCGAACAGCAAGCGAGACAAGGAAACTGTCTAACCAAAGAAGAAAGTCCGCGACCTTAATCTGGATGCTGAGGATGGTGAGATGGAAGACATAAAACGGAGGAACGATGAAGGAAGCTGAACCGGTCTCACTGAAACATGGAGAGTGGTCGGAGGGGCAGGGCGTTTGGTCTGATGGTTCGCGTAAACGTTTCAGTGAGATACTGAAGGATAACTGGTACGTTGAGGATTCAGACTCCGAAGACGTGGCACAGGCAGAGAAGGAGGAGGATGAAGACACTAATGAGATGGAGAATGACCCGTTGTGCCCAACTGTCCCGCTCACGGCGGCTGAAAAGATTCGATGGAGAAGGGAGTGGCGATCCGCCCTCGTAGTTCAGGGCCTCGGCAGAAGAGTATCTTTTCTCCGCTTTCTCGCAGATTGAACTTCCTGTGGGCTAAAACATGGAGATTTACAGATATCAGATATGAGAATGGGTGTTTCCTCGTACGGTTCCGATGTAAAGAAGATTATGAAATTGCGGTAAATGGCGGACCATGGCTGTTGGGGGATACCTATCTGACAGTGATGAGATGGTATAAGGATTTAACCCGTGGAAATCACAAGTCTCGTCCACCCTGGTGTGGGTACAACTCCCAGACCTGCCGATAGAGTTTATAAATAAGGAGGCGGCAATGAAGATTGGATCGCTCATTGAAAAGCAATACGGTGGATCGTGCTACGGAATTGGGAGCGAGGGGAAAGTTTGCGCGTGTGTGTGTGGAAGTTGATCTAACAAGACCCCTACTAGGGCGATACAAGGTAGAAGGAATCGAGTATCTCATACAATAGAGGGTCTTGAGAACATTTGTACCGACTATGACAATATGGCAAATCAACGCTGAAATGCTCGTGCAAGGACCCCGTGTGGTGGTCGAAACGTGGAGGAGGTTCCGGAAACGCAGGAGGAGGAAAGTTCACGTGGCCCGAATTATGGTGATTGGATGATGGTTAAAAAAAAGGGAAGGTACCAATCGAAGCAACCACTGTATAAGGAAGGGCGGGGTGACAAAGCTCAGTTCGTGCCAAAGCAGGGAAGTGAGTCCAACCGATTTGCAGTGTTAAGGAAGACACAACAAATGAAACACACACGATTCTGAGACAGACATGAGGAAGGGCGGAACAAAAGGAACTGAAAAGGATGGAAAAAAGTGGACATGCCCAAGAGACAGAGAAAATGACGAGGGATGCTTGTAAAATGAATAAGACAAAGGAGTCAAGGGTGGAGAAAGGAAATATTAATCTTACAAAGGCTACGGATCAAGCCGGCGCAAACCATTTGAGACCAATCCGATGGATAAGGCAGCGCCGGATAAGAAGGCAGGAAGCAAAGGAACTGAAGCAAAACAAACTAAACCAAAGGGGAAAGGAGGAGAGAAGTCAATATCGTCAATGAAAGGCGCGGGGAGCCCATCCCCTTCCGGTAATAGATGAGACTTCTTAGCTATAACTGCCGCAGATTGGGAAGCAAGCGGGCAGTTAAAGCTATGAAGTCGCTCCTGCGACAAACTTCCCCTCAAGTGGTTTTCTTAATGGAAACTAAACAAACTGAAAAAGAGAATGAAGAGACAAGGAAAGAGCTGGGTTTGCGAAAGGAGAGTGTTGGCCAACGAATTCAAGTGGGGGTGGTCGAGCTGGTGGCCTGTGTATTTGGTGGACGGAGGACGTTGAGTTGACAGTAATGCATGCGGAGACTCACTGCATGGATACAAAGATTAAGGACGTGGGAGGGTTGACTTGGAGATTCACGGGGATCTATGGCTGGCCGGAGAAAAGTGATAAGGTAAACACTTGGAACATGATACGTGCTCTGGCGGATCAGTGGATGGACCTTGGTTGTGTGGTGGGGATTTTAACGAGATTCTAGCGGGAGAAGAGAAGAGGGGTGGTCAACTCCGTGACGAGAATGAGATAAGGGCGTTCCATGACTGTCTGCTCGATTCGAACCTTAGAGATGTGGGTTATGAAGGTTATGACTTTACCTGGGAGAATGCGGGGGGTACATCGAGGAGCGCTCGATCGTTTTGTAGCCTCGGACAAGCTGAGCGAGTTTCCAAACTTACGGGTACAACATATGGATAGAACTAGATCGGATCATAGACGGTGATTTGCGATACGGAAGGTGAAGAGATGAGGAACCCAGATGGGGTTGGAGTTTCCGGTTTGACCCGTTTTGGGTCAAACATGAAGAAAGTGCAAAGATTGTCGTTGAGGCATGGACTGATCCGTCGGCTGGGGGAGTAATGGCCAAGATTCAAAATTGTCGAGAGGTGCTGGAAGAGTGGAGTACCTGTACTTTCCCAAATTTTGGAAGACAGAAGAAGAAGATATGGAAAGCCTTGAGAAAACTTGAAAAGCTTCAAGTAACCCGCACACCCAAGAGCTAAGATGGAAGTTAGAAGAGGAATTGGCTACCCTTGAAGCTGACGAGGAGAATTATTGGAAACAAAGGTCGCGAGCGGATTGGCTAAAGGACGGAGATAAAATACAAACTATTTCCACAACAAAGCTCTGCCCGCGGAGGAGAATACCATACGAAAACTAAAAGATGCTAACGGGAAGTGGTATGTGGAGACCGATCAACTGTTCGATTGCTTCACTCATTACTTTGGTATGTTATTCTTGCAGGAGAGCAACCCAGGGGTCGCCAGTACTTGACTCCATTAGATGCTCAGTAAATCGGAGGACAACGAAAGCCTTGTGCGAGCAGTGGACAGGGAGGATGTGGTGATGGCCTTGAAACAAATGGGAAGAAGAAAGGCGCCAGTTCGGATGGATATCAGTGGCTTTTTTCCGAGCTTATTGGGACACGATGGGGATGAAGTATGTATGGCGGTGAAGAATATTATAGAAAATGCAGAAATGCCACCGGAGCTGAATCACACTCTCCTAGATCTAATTCCGAAAGTGAAAAACCAACTAGCCCGAATGAATTCCGGCCTATCAGTCTGTGTAATGTACTATATAAGTTGGTAGCCAAAGTCCTAGCAAACAGATTAAAGAGGGTGCTGGACAAGGTGATATCTCGGAGCAAAATGCTTTTGTCCCAGGCAGATTTATCTCAGATAACATCATGGCGGCTTTCGAGTGTTTTCACTCGATGAAGAATAAAGGTAAAAAGGGAACGGGTTTTCTCGCAGCCAAAACGGATATGGCCAAAGCTTATGACAGGGTGGAGTGGCACTTCCTGGAAGGTGTCATGCGGAAATGGGCTTTGACGAGAGGTGATCCGGGTGATCATGTTGGTGTGTTCATACGGTCACCTTCTCGGTTCTGGTGAATGGCCACCAATCACCCCGTTTCCAGCCTAGTCGTGGTTACGGCAGGAAGACCCTTTATCACCATATCTTTTTCTTATCTGTGTAGAGGGTCTCTCAGCGTATACTGCGAAAGCAGTACTTGAGAAGTGATAGACCGATAATTACACATGTTTTCACCCCTATTATGAAGCCGTTTGAGATGTTGATTCTCGTGTTTTAGCGATTTCACGCTAGGTTGTGTTTATGTCATATTTCAGGACCCGGCGTTGGAATCGAGGCGGAGAAACGAGTTCTGGGTCGAAAGGAGCATGGTTGGGACGAAGTGGGTTGCAGGAGGAAAATACCCGGTCAGGTGGCCAAATACCCGACCGGGTATTTATCATTTTGGGCGCCCGTGAGAAAAGAGAGGGGCCCGGCGTGAAGCTAAAATCCCGGTCGGGGATTATTGGACATGACCGGGATTTTTCCCTTACCCAAAAACGCGTGTTTTAATAAATACCCGGTCGAGACCCCAAAATACCCGACCGGGTATCGCGACAGATAGCAGTTTTAAGGGAAAGAGGGCTGCAAATCAAAGGTTCCGAGTTTTAGAGAGACAGAGCGATTCCTAGAGAGAGAAAGCGACGAACCAGAGTTCCCAAGTGCCATAGCTTGATCTTCATCACCATTGGAGCCCGGCTTGAGCTTGGAGAAGTGCCGATGTCAACCAGAGCAGAAATCCATCTCACAGTATGATTTCCGCGTCTGAATCTGTTTTTACTTCTCTCTCCATGGAGTAGTTTCCCCATTCATCTGGGTATGGGGAACCCTAGATTTGTATGTTAGGTTGATTGTATGAACCCAAGTACAGAGTTTATGAATTGATTATATTCGATTGAGGCTTGAATGATTGAATGACTTGAATCCTGATCAAATTCCTGTTGTTTCTCTGCTTTGACCTAGAATGAGATTATCTGCCTAGGTTGATAGAGTATCCTTAATTGAAGGTAGTGAATTGGCGACTTTAGTCGAGGAGCCAATTCGCTATTCTGTACCGAATTCAATTCGGTAGTGGAGGTTTGGTTCGCTTAGGGCCTCAATCTGTTTACTCCGGTGGAGGTTAGTCGCCCGCTAGAGACTCAGATTGAGAGGGTCTGGAGACCTTTAGTCGAGACTTCAGACTAGTTAAGAACCTTCCGCAGTATAACTTTCATGAAAACTGAACTTGGTAAATTGCAATCCGACTTAACTGCAGTCTAGGGGGAACCATATCCGGGTGACCTCTCTTGACTTGACAACAACCGTTTACTTGCTTTGTGTGTTTTGTTAGCTTGAGCTTGCACTAAAAGTTCACTGCTAGATAACAAGAATTCACCGAGTAGTCATCACATCTAGGACCCGGGCTTGACAATTAAAACCCAAACCCGCTATACTACGCTTTAGGAAGTGGTTACACTTGGCCATTTTCTAGAGTGACAGTAGGAGTGAGTCAAGTTTTTGGCGCCGTTGCCGGGGACGGCTAGGTTTGTTGAAGAAAAGTGATTTCTGTTACTTTAGCATTTTCATTTTCGCATTGAGTGTTTGTCTTTCCCACTTGTGCCTTCACGAGGTTTGCATTGCTTCGATTGTGTGCAGATAGTGCATGACTCGTAGCTAGTCGGGAGGTTTAACTGGCTGTTGGAGCCAGAGATTGAACGCACCTGCCACCAACTTCGGAGACAACAGCGAGCTAGACTGGCTACGGTGGAGCGCAGAGACGGCCAATTGGAGCAGCGAGTCCGAGGACGAGTAGGAGATGGAAGGCGATCAAAATCCACTTCCGGTGAATCAGATCCTGGGGAACGACCCCAATCCCCAGGGAGATGGGGTTCATCATCATCCACACAGCCACCGGGTCCCACCTTGGAGTACTACTATACTCCACGGATTGCTGACATCCGCACGGTCATCCTCTATCCGCCCATTCCAGCAAACAACTTCGAGATCAAGCCATGCTGGATTCAACTCATTACCTCCTCTATCCAGTTCCATGGCTTGAAGGATGAGGAGGCAAGGGTGCACCTTTCCCGTTTTCTGCACTGACGAACGGGTTCAAGCTGAACGGTGTCCCGGATGACGCAATCCGCCTTCACCTCTTCCCCCATTCTCTGGCGGGGAATGCTAAGAGGTGGTTGGAGACCCAGCCCCCATTGTCCATCACTTCTTGGGACGATCTGGCAGACAAGTTCGTGCACAGGTACTATCCGGCATCGAAGACCACAGAGATTCAGCGGGAGATCACTCACTTCCGCCAAGAGCCAGACGAGTCACTTCGTGATGCATGGGAGCGGTACATGGGATATTTCTGGCAGTGTCCCCATCATGGCTTCAGTGATGCATTCACAGTGGGGAACTTCTACAGTGCTCTCTCCCCGACAGCCAGAGGGTGATTGAGTCTCTATGCCCAGGAGGGGATATTCTCACTAAGACTCCACCCGAGCTGAACCAGATGATCAGTACCTTGGCTGCCCGAGATCATTCCTGGGGGCAGAGCAGCAGAGGCAGAATTCCCGGGACCGTGGGGTGCACGCTATGGAGGCCAGGTCCGGGTTGGAACAACAGGTGGCTGAGTTGGTGCAGACATTGAAGCAGCCCAACAGTCTTATTCCGGGCCGAGGTGTAGCTACGCCTCCAGTAGCTCAGTGTCAGTGGTGTGAGAGCCCGAATCATCTGGTGGAGGACTGTCAGGCTATGAGGGAGTCCTCTACTCCCAAGAACAGGTGGACTTCATCGCCAATGCTCGGCGCCTTGACCCATACAGCAATACATACAATGAGGGTGGCGCCAGCATCCCAACTTTGCCTGGAGCAGCAACACCACTAAACCACCTGGTTTCCCAGCACCAGCAGGTGGTTTTCAGCAGAGGCAGCCCTTCCAGGCTAGGCAGGGGCCACCACCACAGCAGCAGCCCTACCAGCCTAGGCAGGGCAGCCATTCCAGCAGCCCCGCCAGTATGCCCAGCCTCCAGCAGCTGCAGCTCCAGACAATCAGATGGCTTATCTAAAGAATATTTTGCAGGCATTCATGACCACCAGCCAGACGAATTTCACGAGGATGGATCAGAACATAGCCTCACTGGAGGCAGGCCAGAGAAACCAAGGTGCCATTCTGCAAGATCTACAGAACCAGATTGGGAGCTTACCTCGCCAGAACACCACCAGGGCACCGGGACTCTGCCTGCCACCACTATTCCGAACCCTCGTGAACCTCACCAGCAGCTGGACGCCATCACCACCAGGAGTGGCAAGACCATATCTGCTGCTCCTGCCCAGCCCGGGCGAGACGACCACTACCTGCTTCAACACCTCCAGCTGATACTGCAGAAGTGGGGGAAGGCAGCGAAGCACCTGCTCCCAAGCCGCAGCCTGTGGTTAAGGAGCATACACCCCAGCTGCCCTTCCCCACTCGACTTCATAAAGACAAGCTGGAGACAGAGTTTGCCAAGTTCATGGCAATGTTGAAGCAGGTCAACATCAGCATGCCGCCGTTCGTGGAGGCACTGTCGAAGATGCCCAAGTATGCCAAGTTCATGAAAGACCTCCTCACCAACAAGAAGAAACTTGGGGATCTTCTCGACAGTGATGCTGAAGCGAGGGAGTGTTCTGCTATCCTGCAGAACAAGCTGCCCGAAGAAGCGCAAAGGATCCAGGGAGTTTCACTATCCCTCTGTACTATTGGCAGCATGCATGCAGGAAAGTCCTTGGCGGACCTAGGCGCTAGTATAAATGTCATGCCATATACAAATTGTTTAAGAAGCTAGACCTAGGTGAACCTAGAGCCTACTAGGATGAGCATTCAGTTAGCCGATCGTTCAGTGTGCATCCTAGGGGTATCATTGAAGATCTGCTTGTTAGATTGTGGTGCATTCACATATCCTGTTGATTTTGTTATTTGGATATAAATGAGGATGTGGATGTGCCTTTGATTTTGGGGTAGACAGTTTCTCGCCACCCCGCCAAGGCTCTTATTGATGTGCATAGTGGTAAATTGATCTGCGTGCTGGTGATGAACAGCTACTTTTTCTGTGTCTGACAATGGGAAACATCTCATTTGCATGATGACATAGATTACTGTGATGTGCTTACTGATTTTGAGACCGCACTCGCCATCACGAGTGCGGGTACTGATGATGCTCTTGAGCGTTGTATTTTGCTAGGTGAGCAGGCATCGCAGGAGCCGCAGCTGGCGGAGCAGTTGGCCGCATTGGAGAGTGGCCCCTTCTTGGAGGGCGACAGGCTGTTTAAACCGATCTCATCCTCCACCCCATCACTACCTCCTTGGAGGAACCACCAGAGCTGGAGCTTAAGCCCCTCCCTCCTCATTTGGAGTATGCATTTCTCCGGGAGGGGAATAAGCTGCCAGTCATCATCAGCTCGACCCTCACACCCGAGCAGAAGAAGACTGGTGGCCTTGCTGAAGCAGTACGAGCGAGCTTTAGCATGGAAGATCACAGACATCGGGGGATCAGCCCCTCCTTTTGCTCCCACCGGATACTGCTGGAGGATGAGATGCGGCCAGTGAGGCAGCCGCAAGAGATTGACACCGAACCTGGAGGCTGTGGTTCGGGCAGAGATCGTGAAGCTGATGGACGCGGGGATCATCTTCGCCATTTCTGACAGCGAGTGGGTCAGTCCCACCCAGGTGGTACCCAAAAGGGTGGGATGACCGTGGTGCCTAACGAGAAGAACGAGCTCATCCCGATGCGCACGGTGACTGGGTACCGTGTTGCATCGACTATCGGCGTCTCAACGACGCCACTCGGAAGGACCATTTCCCGCTGCCGTTCATTGATCAGATGCTGGAGAGATTGGCGGGGCACGAGTTCTACTGTTCTGGATGGGATGTCCGGGTACTTTCAGATCCCTATTGCACCGGAGGACCAGGCGAAGACCACTTTCACCTGCCCCTTCGGCACATTTGCTTACCGGAGGATTCCATTCGGGCTATGCAATGCCCCGCCACTTTTCAGCGATGCATGCTCGCCATCTTTGACCGTCTGGTCGGCGAGATTATGGAGGTGTTTATGGACGATTTCTCGGTTTATGGAGACTCATTCTCTCACTGTCTCCATAACCTGGAACTTGTTCTTAAACGGTGTGAAGAAACGAACCTGGCACTGAGTTGGGAGAAGTGTCACTTCATGGTTCGAGAAGGCATAGTTCTTGGGCATAAGATCTCCAAGATGGGGATTGAGGTGGACAGAGCAAGATCGAGACTATCAGCAAGCTGCCTCCTCCTACATCTGTTAAGGGGATCCGGAGTTTTTTGGCCATGCAGGGTTCTACAGGCGGTTCATCAAGGATTTCTCGAAGATCGCCCTGCCCCTGACTAAGCTTCTAGAGAGGATGCCCCCTTCCAGTTCACTGATGCTTGCACAGCGGCGTTCACAACCTTGAAGGAGAAGCTCACCCAAGCTCCTATCATGGTTGTTCCTGACTGGTCCCTACCATTTGAGCTGATGTGCGACGCCAGTGACTTTGCTGTTGGAGCTGTTTGGGGCAGAGGCGAGATCAACACTTCCGACCTATCTACTACGCCTCGAAGACCCTCAATGATGCCCAGGAGAACTACACCACCACAGAGAAGGAGCTGCTGCAGTGGTGTTTGCCTTCGATAAATTTCGCCCTATCTGGTCTTGTCCCATGTGACCGTGTACACAGATCACTCCGCGATTCGATACCTGATGAGCAAGGCCGATGCCAAGCCTAGGCTCATACGATGGATCTTTTACTGCAGGAGTTTGATATTGAGATTCGGGACAAGAAGGGAGCAGAAAATGTTGCAGCTGATCACCTCTCCCGGTTGGACGCACCTCCTGCGGACAACCTCGTGGAGGAGATCAACGACTCCTTCCCAGATGAGAGACTGATGATGATGTGCTTGGTGGAGAGTGTCACCCCCTGGTATTCTGATTTTGCGAACTATTTGGTGGGCCAGCAGCTGCCCAAGGGGATGAACTCACCCAAGAGGAAGTTTTTCTCCGATCTGAAGCATTACATCTGGGATGACCCTCATCTTTTTCGGATCGGAGCCGACGGGATCATCCGTCGTTGTGTTATGGAGAGTGAGATGGAGGGCATTCTATCTCACTGTCATGAGGGACCTACTGGCGGTCACCACGGAGGAAACCGCACGGCGAGGAAGGTGCTCCAGTCGGGCTTTTACTGGCCCACGCTCTTCAAGGATGCAGACGCCTTCGCACGCAGGTGCGACCGATGCCAGAGGTCAGGTAACATCTCTGCCCGTGATGAGATGCCCCATAATGTGTTTATAACTTGTGAAAATTTTGGATGTCTGGGGTATCGACTTCATGGGCCCCTTCCCTCCATCTTTTGGCAATACCTATATTCTGGTTGCTGTTGACTACGTCTCTAGGTGGGCTGAGGCGCAAGCTTTGCCCACTAATGATGCTAGACGTGTTTGTGGTTTTTTGAAGCAGCTATTCTCCCGGTTCGGGACACCTAGAGCCATCATAAGCGATCGAGGCACCCATTTCCAGGGCCAATTTGATAAGCTACTGTCTCGCTATGGTGTGACTCACAAGGTGTCCGTGGCCTATCATCCTCAGACCAGTGGCCAGGCCGAGCTGACGAACCGGGAGCTCAAGCGGATCCTGGAGAAACGGTGGATCAGTCCCGCAAGATTGGTCCACCAAGCTCGATGATGCTCTGGGCGTATCGCACTGCCTACAAGACACCCATTGGTACTTCACCGTACCGGCTTGTCTATGGAAAGGCATGCCATTTGCCCGTGGAGCTAGAGCACAAGGCCTTCTGGGCCCTTAAGCTGCTCAACTTGGATGTTGTGTTGCAGGTGTTGAGCGCAAAATGCAGATGTTGGAGCTGGAAGAGTGGCGCTACCCGCCTATGAGAACACCAGGCTGTACAAGGAGCGCACTAAGCTCCTGCACGATGCACGGTTGCGGGGTCGAAAGAGTTCCAGGTGGTGATCGAGTTCTCCTCTATAACTCTCGCCTGAAGCTCTTTCCCGGAAAGCTCCGTTCCTGGTGGTCTGGACCGTTCACGATCACACAGGTGTTCCCGTATGCCAACCCGCAAACTGAGCCGTTTAAAGTGAATGGCCATCGTCTCAAGCTCTACCTGGGAGGCGAGGTCGAACGTGCGGAGTTGGTGGTGGAACTCGCGAACCCTTAGTTCCGCCATGGGCGTCCAGCTAAATGACGGTAAAGAAGCGCTTGTGGGGAGGCAACCCCACCACGGTTTGCATTTCTTTTTCCCTTTTTTCCTGAGTTTTTGTGTCGTTCGAGTTAGTTGCATGTCTATAGTGCAGTTCGGTCGTCTATGATGCCTCGTTTTGGTGTTTCGTGCACAGGAGGTTGAATTTTGGGCGAATGAGATTTTTGACCGATTGGGGGGGAAATACCCGGTCGTGGGCCAAATACCCGACCGGGTATTTTTGTCCACGATCGGAACCCCCTCTGTTTCCTCGGGGTGAAAAAAGGGAAATACCCACCTCCGTCCCAAAATTACCCGACCGGTATTTTGGTTCAAAAGGCCGGGGATTTTCAAGGCCTTGAATGCAGCGTTTTCCAAAAATACCCGACCTCGTCCCAAAATTACCCGACCGGGTATTTTTGGTTCAAGGCCGGGGATTTTCAAGGCCTTGAACGCAGCGTTTTCCAACAATACCCGACCTTGACCCAAAATTACCCGACCGGGTATTTTTGGCTCAAGACCGGGTATATTATTGCACGTCGAAACGCTGCGTTAAGAACCCTCGGTCGTTGGATCAAAAATACCCGACCGGGTATTTTTGAGGCCCGACCGGGGATTTTTGCTATTTAAAGCAAACCCCCGGTCAGTTTCTCTCTCTACCCTCATTTTCCAAAATTTCTCCTCTCTCTTCCTCTCAAATCCTCTCCTCTCTCTCCTCTTTGGCCGCCGCCGGCTGCTCCTTCAAGCCATTTTTCGGCGAGCCTCCCGGGCAATTTTTGGCTCCCTCTCGCGTCCCTCACCCATTCCTAGAGTCCTAGCTACAGTTCTACTTGCGTTTCCAGCTGTGTCTCTTGTTAATTATTCTTTTCCTGGAAAATCGAACAGTAGATTGTAGGACCGAGAACTGTGTTTGCATGCCTGATTTAGAGTAGGGTGAGGGATGCTTTGAGTATGCATGGATTTATATGTGGTATATGTGCTGCCCGTGTACTTAATGTGGATGGTTCTGTGGTCTTGCCTTGATTCCGGTTGAGTTGCTTGCGATTCGACCGGCTGTGCTTATAACTGTTAGCCTAGGTGGTCCTTAAGTGTGGGGGAAGTGATGAACCCATGCTGCTGGTCCTGACAAAAATTTTTCTTGGCTCCACCTTTGGTTTGTTGATTTTGCAGGACCATGTCCCTCGACCATCCTTTTGTGCAGGGTCTGCGCCTGCACCCGGATTACGCGGACCAGTTCCGCAAGGTGATTCGGGGGAAACTGGAGCGCCACCAACCATCTCGAGTGGGCCGTGTTTCGAGCAGCTCCACTGCATGCCGGACCCTCACCAGCCGCCATCAGTCACCGCGATTGGCGGACGCTGCTGACTATAGACGAAGCCCACCTTCACTGAGCTGGTGTGGGAGTTCTACACCACATTCCAGTACGACAACAAGGCGGTCCGGGACTCATATGCAGTGAAGTTCAGGCTGGGCGGACACCCCCGGGAGCTGACCATTGACAGGTTGGCCCATGCTTTGGGGATCGAGTACCACCCTTTTGACCGCCACGAGGTGGAGGTTGCACACCCGACGAACTGGAACCAGGATGAGTTCTACCGCAAGATAGCCCGCCTCGACTATGCCCAGGACTTCTTCGACCCTGGCCAGACATATGTTCGCTCTCTCAAGCCGGCGTGGCACATCCTGAACCTGCTCATCACCCGCTTCCATCGTCCCCAACGTCACCGACTCGCACAAGATTCCGAAGCGGGTGCTCTATGCTATGTATTCGATGAGGGACCCGGAGCATATGCTGCACTTGGGTTCTTTCGTGGCCACCACCTTCTCCCGGTGCCACGGGAAGCCCAAGCATCTCTACTGTGGTCCCCTGATCACTCGTCTGGCGCGCCATTTCGGCATCAGCTTCCAGGGACTCCGTGATTCTTCTGCACAGGGCGGCTCCACCCCACTCAGCCGGGATGTGCTCCACAATGCACTCCTCCTGATCACTGATGGCAACCCGCACTTGGGTCGATGGGCTTTCCCTGCCTCCCGAGGAGGTTGTTGATCTCGATGAAGATGAGGAGGATGCTGACTACTACGGTGAGGAGGAGGATGAGGATGATGATGATGATGACGGGGCCATGGATGCCGATGAGCCGGAGCCCCCGCTCTCTCCACTAGGGGACCTTCAGCCTCGACGGAGACCAGTGAGAGGCGAGTCTTCCTCTGGTCCTTCTGGTCCGTCGATGGCTTCTGGCCCGTCGATGGACTTCTTCACGGAGCAGTTCCAGCAGATGGGGCTCCAGTTCCAGCAGCTCGGTCTTCAAAACCAGCAGCTCATGGACCATCAGGTCCAGTTCTACCAGCAGTATTCGGCCCACCAGGCCGAGTACCAGTCCAGGTTGACGGTTGTTGACGAGCGCCTCGGCCGCTTGGAGACCCATATGGGAGTCACTAGTACTCTCATCGAGCGGGAGAGAGATCGAGGCCGCCGATTGATGGAGTACTCGGAGCACCTGCTCCAGGCTTGTCACCCTCCAGAGGAGCACCACTGGACCACCCGGTGGAATCATTCACCACCACACCCACCACCGGAGGATGGCGACGACGACCTTATGAACCAGATCGACTTCTCCGGTCTTGGAGGGCCCTAGGGGCATGTTTTGAGTGTTTTTGTCTTTGTCAGCATGCAAACTTTTGTGTCGGTTTAGTTTCTTTTTCTTTTCATTTTTGGATGCTGTACTATTGGGCTGACCATTGGACCTAACGTATTGTGTTTGAGCTCTTTGGTTCCTTTAGCTGTGCCTGTGTTCCCGACTGGTCCTCTCTCCAGTCCGTTTCATGCCGACTGGTCCATTTCCAGTCTCCTACAGCCCGTGCACACCGGTCACATCGTTCCCCTTTCCTTCCCTCTTCTCCATTGAGGGCAATGTCGATCTTAAGTGTGTGTGTGTGGGGGGGGGGATGTTTATTTATCTTTTGACTGCATTAGATCTGTTTGTGTGCTGGAGCCTAGTCCACTGTCCAAATTTTTAAAATTTGAGGGCTCCAAGTACGTGTTCCGTGCAATTACCTGCTCAGTATGCTTTGAATTGACAGTCTTTGTAGTAATGTGCAACCTAGGGAGGTAGTGTAGCACTATGGAGGATGTTGATGCATTTAAGAAGTCTCATTTCTTCTTCATATTGTGTTGGTTGATTGAGTGAATTAGTGATCTTAGGACTCTTGAATTGTGTGGTGTTGTGGACTCTCTACCTGTCATGGACTCTTGTATCATGTTTTGAAAATAACAGGTGCTCAAAATGTGCTTTAAAATGACGTCTCCCGTGCGAATAGGGCGAAAGTGTGTAAGGGGAGACGGGAATCCGTTCCCAATTTCCACCTACTACCTCTAGCCCCCTTACATATCTTTCCCCCGCACGAGACTCGAGACACCCGCTCCTGGCATGGCCGGTAAGAGTCGGGCTCCCGCAAAACCTCTGCTAGGTGGGAGCCCCCGTTTTTTCGAAAAGCAGGTTGGAACCCTTGAAAAAAAAAAAACAGAAAAACAAGCAAAAAAGAAGAAAGAAAAGGGGTTCCAACCATCTTCGAGAAGAAAATAGAGCACCTTGAAAAATGTGAGTCCATGAACTTTTGTTTTTGAGAGTCTCTTCATCCACGATTCATTTGTCCTCTGTTCACTATTTGCCATGATGCCGACTCGAGACTAGTGCTCTCGCCGAAGAAGCTATGAGATGACTTGTGCGTCGGTTGACCTCGTAAGCTGCTAAATAATCTAGGAAGTCCTCTACCTACGATCGAGGTTGTTTGTTGCTATAGAGGTCTGGAGAGTTGCATTGGTTTGGGTTAGGTTTGCTTGGGGACAAGCAAACGGTTAAGTGTGGGGGAGTTTGATAGACCGATAATTACACATGTTTTCACCCCTATTCTGAAGCCGTTTGAGATGTTGATTCTCGTGTTTTAAGCCGATTTCACGCTAGGTTTTGTGTTTGTCATATTTCAGGACCCGGCGTTGGAATCGAGGCGGAGAAACGAGTTCTGGGTCGAAAGGAGCAAGGTTGGGACGAAGTGGGCTGCAGGAGGAAAATACCCGGTCAGGTGGCCAAATACCCGACCGGGTATTTATCATTTTGGGCGCCCGTGAGAAACAGAGAGGGGCCCGGGCGTGAAGCTAAAATCCCCGGTCGGGGATTATTGGACATGACCGGGGATTTTTCCCTTACCCAAAACGCGCGTTTTAATAATACCCGGTCGAGACCCAAAATACCCGACCGGGTATTTCGACCGGGTGTCGCTACAGACATCAGTTTTAAGGAAAAAGAGGGCTGCAAATCAAAGGTTCCGAGTTTTAGAGAGACAGAGCGATTCCTAGAGAGAGAAAGCGACGAACCAGAGTTCCCAAGTGCCATAGCTTGATCTTCATCACCATTGGAGCCCGGCTTGAGCTTGGAGAAGTGCCGATTGTCAACCAGGAGCAGAAATCCATCCTTCACAGTATGATTTCCGCGTCTGAATATGTTTTTGCTTCTCTCTCCATGGAGTAGTTTCCCCATTCATCTGGGTATGGGGAACCCTAGATTTGTATGTTAGGTTTGATTGTATGAACCCAAGTACAGAGTTTATGAATTGATTATATTCGATTGAGGCTTGAATGACTTGAATCCTGATCAAATTCCTGTTGTTTCTGCTTTGACCTAGAATGAGAATATCTGCCTAGGTTGATAGAGTATCCTTAATTGAAGGTAGTGAATTGGCGACTTTAGTCGAGGAGCCAATTCGCTATTCTGTACCGAATTCAATTCGGTAGTGGAGGTTTAATTCGTTAGGGCCTCAATCTGTTTACTCCGGTGGAGGTTAGTCGCTGACACGCCAAAACACAACACCAAACTGCGACCAAGTGAAATCGCAGTCCGGGAATGCAGTAACAGGCAAGTTATATTATCAACCCGGGGTCTAGATCTACTGCTTACTCCGTGATTGTCTATTATCTAGCAAACTAATTCGAGTGATTGTTGATTAAAAGCAAAAGTAGTAAGAAAGTAGTAAACTGTTCGGTTTTCTAAAGCAGGCAAGAGTCACTCGGGAATGAGTCCCCCTAGCCCCTTAGTTAGGTTCAATTGTAATTCCCTGGGTTGATTTACTGTTGATTAGACTGCGGGAGATGCGGGAGATCCGACAGTAGCTTGGAATCTCTTAAGCTGACCAAGCCCTCTCAGTCTAACTACCCGGTAGACGACTAGTCTTCACCGGGATAGAAAGCTGAAGCAATAAGCACAGAACTCCACTACTGGAATTGAATTCCAGTACAAAGCAGTAAACTGGCTAACTCTCGTATAGCCAATCTCCTACTATCGAATGAAGAAGCTCTAACAACCTAATCAGATTCTATCTATCTCAGGTTGCAGCAGAAATTGAGAAAAGCTGATCAGACTCCAATCAATTCAATAAACATGCATCATTCGATTAAAATCAAACAGTAATATCATCCCAAGTCATTACAATCAAATCCCTAACACAAGGAACTAGGGTTCTTCATACCCAAGTGAGAGAGAGGTTCTACTCCATAGAGAGAGAAAGGAAAACAGAAATCAGAGTAGTCATACTCATAAAGATGAGGAAAATCTGCTCTGGGATGTCAATCTTCACTCCTAGGGACGCAATCTGGGCTTCAATGATGAGAAATCCACTCCAAAATAGCTCCTAGGGTTTGTTCTTCGCTCTTTCTCTCTCTAAAACTCTGTTTTTGCCCAGAAAATCCAATTGTTCTTCCTTGGCTCGAATCTGCCTCCAAAAACCTGACTCTGGGCGAATTACGGGTAGAATTACGGCCGTAATCACGTCCTGCCCGTAATTCGCACCAAAACGCACGTTTCACTTAAGCTGCAGGAGGAGGAGATACGCCCGTAATTTCCCAATTACCGCCAGTAATTTGGGAATTACGGTCGTAATTCTTGGGGTCTTGCCCGTAATTTTATCACCGAGAGGGAATGCTGGGGAGAAGGCTCGGCCAATAAATTACGGGCATGCCCTGGCCAATTACGGCCGTAATTTGTCAGGGGCTGCCCGTAATTCTCTCTGTGATTCACCATCTGACCTCCAAATGACCCGAAACTTGCGCCTATGCACCTCTTTACTTGCCAGGACCTGAAATACGACAAAACAACACAACCTAGCGTAAAATAGGCCAAGGAACAATCAATTCGAGCCAAAATGGACAGGAAACCAGAGTGAAAACACGTGCAAATACGATGCTATCAAATTCCCCCACACTTAACTGTTTGCTTGTCCCCAAGCAAACCAAGTACTACACAAGGTAAGCTCACATATTTCAGTCAACCAACATTGGGGACAAGTCATAAAGGCACAGAACACGTGAATCAAACTGGTTTTCAAACATCCACACATGAACAACTTTAATAGCACCCTGGACAACCACCACAAAGGACATTCGAGTGCAGCAAAATCGAGCAACAGAAGAGTTTCCCTTCTGTTCACCCACCAACCCAGACTTGACTCAACCACTCACTCAAAACAGTCAACTCATGCATCCAACTCAAGACATCAGAACAGAGACCAAGCAATCTAGGTCCTCACCGGGGTACAAGAGTATAGAGAATATGAAAATGAATCACTCACTCTCGACCAGTGGGGTCAGGACAATTTAATGCGAAAAATGCGCATGCTATTTCTCTCAATCCCTAACATCTCTTCACCATGATGGCAGCCTCTAAATGCTAGAGTTCACATACATAATGTCATCACTAACTAATCAGGAGGTCTTAGACACAGGTTCAAATGACTGGCTAGGGTCTTGGACATGGGGAAAAAGCCTTTTAGGTGGTGGAAGTATTCATAGCAAAAGGTTCCACATTTCCAAACCCACACAATCACAGTCAAACAAACCGGTATTCCCTTTCTGCTATTCTGCAATACTCAACATCTCAAGAGCACAAGAGCCAAGGAGGCATAACATCATCATTTCCAAGCCAGACTGCTAAGAAACACTACTTAATGGGCATCATTCAGATTTTTGGTAGTGGCTCTCTTTTGCTTTCAAATTTTCTTTGTTTTTCTTTTATTTTTCTTTTCATTTCTTAAGAGAGCCACCACTTCTGCACATATTTCAAACATCTGCCCAACTTTTAAGCACTACCTCCAACACTCACATAAACTTTGGCAGAAACAGCAGAGAATATGTAACAACCACTCTGTGGAACCTTCTAAAAGATGCAACAAGGGTGATTTATTTCGTTATAGACCAAAAGAAAGGATAACACACGGCTCAAAGGGGCTGACTAGGGGATATGACACATCAGGACTGTCAGTTTTTTTGGGCGTGGGCTAATCCTATGCCCCCATCATTTTAGCTAATGACAACGTGAATGCTACACATCATGAAAGATGGATCTATCACACAAGAAAGAAACAAGCAGGCTCAAATCTCACATGGCTACCTATATGCTCTATCTCACATTCTGATACCCTGAACTAGATGCATAAACGACTGTCAAGAACAAGTAATCGATCCAAGTCACAGTTGGTAAGCAAACAGTTGAAAAACTAAACCCCTACATCGTTCTACTGCACATCTCAGTCCTCATTATAGGTTGTCCTAGTCGCAAACAAGTTGTCATGCATTAATCCGAAAACCGTTCAATTCATCAATCAAAACACAGTGCCAATATGATCAAACAGCAGTACTTGGAGCCCTCAAATCGTAAGATTCGGACAGCGGACTAGGCTCCAAGCACCCATATATACGTTCCAATAAATACAAAGAATCCCCCCACACTTAAATGCGACAGTGTCCTCAATGGAGCGAAGGGAAGGGGAACGATGTTACCGTGAAACAGTGGTCAGGAACGTTGACTGGATGGCGGACCAGTCAAAAGCAGAGGACTGGACAAGGACCAGTCCGAGGGGCACAGAGCTAGAACCAACAGAACACACACATTGGGTGAAATAAACCATAGTTCCAAGTCAACAATCCACACAACGGGAACAAGATGGAGGATAGATGGAGGTTGTCCACCGGCCCACACGCCAGGCGTCGATTACACCGTTTATGCTTGGCAACGGTCCTGGCGATGAGCGAGGATAGATGGAGGTTGTCCACCTCGTGGCTCATGGAGTGCAGGCAATGCAGGGTGCGGAGCTGAAGATGACTGGTGGAGCCCTCGCTGGGGGTGTAGGATTTCCCCAACAGCTGGTTGATGATGCGCCATTCTGGTCGCAGCTGAGTGGCCGTGGTGTGGCCCGGTGTGAAAACAGCTCCAGTATACTCCGGGAGGCAGATCCTCTCGAAGAACTGCTGGTCCCGAAAGATGGGACTGTCGGGCTCCTCGATGGCCAGGTGACAGGGGAATGGTGGAAGGAGCCCCAGTGCCCGACCAAAGTCGTCATAGCTCAGGGAGTAGAACTCCCCTCCGAGTCGGAACTGGATGGTGTTGCCGTGCTCGCCCGCATGGGTCTGGAAGTGCTCGAAGGTGGAGTAGAACTCCCAAAGGAGCTCCTGATAAATCGGCTCAGCAAGGCAGAGGAGGCGGCGCCAAGAGAAAGCGCGGATGGCAGCCTCCATTGCCTCGCGAGCACCCAGCTCCTCGAAGACCCTCCAGTCGAGGTAGTGGTGATGAACGACTTTGCGGCATCGGATGTCCCGCAAAGTCTTCCTCTGGTCGGCGTCGAGCAGGTTCAAGAACGTGTTCATTTTCCTGCAGCCACAAAACAGCAGAAACCCAACAACATACATGGAAATTCGTCAATGGTGAGGTCACAATCACCCTCACCCGGGGCCCTCGAATCATAAATTCGGACAGTGGACTAGGCCCTGAGAAAGGAAAAACATTCACAACCAATCAGAATCATTCACCATTCACAGAAACTCAACCGCACTTGGAGCCCTCGGATTATAAACCCGGACAGCAAATTAGGCTCCAAGCGGGACAATCACAACTCATATTACTCGGTAGGCCAACCGAAAGAGGAACAAACAAAGCAAGCAACAATGGAGGCCTACCGAATTAATTCAAGCACAAACCAATTTCCAAAATTCCCCACTAAACCCACAATATCAATCCTCCACAAATGACAAGTAAAAGTATAGAAGCAAACCTGGAGGCACAAGAGGATATCGTGGGGAAGGTGAGGGAAGACCGAGAGACCACAAAATCGCCGGGAAACTCGCCGGGAGGCTCGCCGGAGTTTCGTCGCCGGCGACTTCACCGGAGCAAAACCGACCCAAAACTTTGGGGAATGAAGCCCCAAGTACCAGGAACAAGGTGGTGGTCGCGGTTTCTCGATCGGAGGTCCGAGGAGGGAGATCGAGCCGGAGGAATACCGAAGGGTCGCGTTTTTTCCGGCAACCCAAACCACCACGAAACTCGACCCCACTGGTATAGACTTGTGGGCGCCGACGAGAGGAGCACGGGGGTGGTCTCGGAATTTAATTTGGACCTCCGGTGAGCGAGATATGGCCGGAAAACCACCGGAGAAGAAAGTGGTTCGAGTTTTCCGGTGAGAGGGGAGAGAAACTGACCAGAAAAATGGGGGAGAGAGAGAGTGGGGTCTCAGCTGCCACTTTTTAAACGAGGATCGGGGGGAATTACGGGCAGGATTACGGCCGTAATTCCCCCTGGCCTTGCCCGTAATTTAATGGCCGAGAGCACTCTGCCCCTTCTGGGCGAATTACGGGCAGGGGTATTAAGAATTACGACCGTAATTCTTACCCCCTTGCCCGTAATTTCTATGCCGAGCCCGTTTTTCAGTTTTTGCTGTTTTGAATTAATTACGGGCAGGGGTATTACGAATTACGACCGTAATTAGCCCCCCATGCCCGTAATTTTACTGTCGAGGGCCCTTTTTCTCCAGTTTTTAAGCTGCAAATTCGAACATCCAAACCCAAACGTGCCCCGGTTCAAAAATTACACCATCATAGACCAAAATAGACCATCCGGGGCACGAGGAACATTCCAGAAAGACTCCAGACAGACTCAATGACTCGAAAACGACAAAAATTAAAAAGGAAAAAGGATAGAAATGCAAACCGTGGTGGGGTTGCCTCCCCACAAGCGCTTCTTTACCGTCTTTTAGCTGGACGCCAGTAGAGAAACTAAGGGTCCTCGAGCTTGATCAGCAGCTCTGCGCGCTCGACAGCACCTCCCAAGTACAACTTTAGGAGGTGGCCATTCACCTTGAATGGCTCGGTTTGAGCATTGCTGATCTCCACCGCACCGTGCGGGAAAACTTGGGTCACCGTGAAGGGACCCGACAACCTCGAACGGAGCTTGCCCGGAAAGAGTTTCAGGCGTGCATTAAAGAGCAGAACACACCTACCTGAAACTCCTTCGGGCCCCTCAACCTAGCGTCGTGGAGACGCTTGGTGCGCTCTTTGTAGAGCAGGGTGTTCTCGTAGGCGTGGTAACGCCACTCCTCCAACTCCAGCAGCTGCAGTTTACGTTCTGTACCTGCAACACTCAAATCCATGTTTAGCAGCTTAATGGCCCAGAAGGCCTTGTGCTCTAGCTCTACCGGTAAATGGCACGCCTTCCCATAGACAAGCCTATAGGGAGAAGTGCCAATCGGGTTCTTATAGGCAGTCCTATACGCCCAGAGAGCATCATCGAGCTTGGCGGACCAATCCTTGCGGGACTGATCCACTGTCTTTTCAATTATGCGTTTTAACTCCCGGTTCGTCAGCTCGGCCTGCCCATTTGACTGGGGATGATAGGCCACCGACACCTGATGCTTAACGCCATAGCGAGAGCGGAGTTTAGTGAATTGCCCCTGAAAATGGGTTCCTCTATCACTAATAATGGCGCGAGGTGTCCCGAACCGGGAGAACAGCTGCTTCAGAAATGAGCAGACCCGTCTTGCATCATTGGTGGGCATGGCTTGAGCTTCTGCCCACCTCGAGACGTAGTCCACTGCAACCAAAATGTACAGATTGCCAAAAGATGGAGGGAATGGGCCCATGAAATCGATACCCCAAACATCAAAATTTCACAAATAACAGATATATGTTGGGGCATCTCATCCCGGGCAGAAATGTTACCTGACCTTTGGCAGCGGTCGCACTGGCGTGCGAAGGTGTCTGCATCCTTGAAGAGCGAGGGCCAATAGAAGCCCGACTGTAGCACCTTCCGCGCCGTGCGGGTTCCTCCTTGATGACCTCCAGTGGGTCCCTCGTGACATTGAGACAGGATGTCTCCCATCTCATGCTCCATGACACAGCGCCGGATCACGCCATCTGCTCCGATTCTGAGGAGGTAAGGATCCTCCCAGAAGTAGTGCTTCAGATCGGAGAAGAACTTGCGCTTCGCATGAGTAGCCATCCCCTTGGGTAACTACTTGCCCACCAGATAATTGGCAAAGTCAGAATACCAAGGGGCCACGCTGTCCACCAGGGTCATCGCCAGCAATCGCTCACCCGGGAAGGAGTCGTCGATCTCTTCCTCGAAGTTGTCCACCGGAGGGGCTTCCAACCGGGAAAGATGATCTGCAGCAACATTCTCGGCTCCCTTCTTGTCCCGGATCTCGATATCAAACTCCTGCAGCAGCAGGATCCAGCGGATGAGCCTAGGCTTTGCATCAGCCTTGCTCATCAGGTAATGAATCGCCGAGTGGTCAGTGTAGACCACCACATGAGAGAGCACCAGATAGGGTCGGAACTTGTCAAACGCATACACCACAGCGAGGAGCTCCTTCTATGTGGTGGTGTAGTTCTCCTGTGCATCGTTCAAGGTCTTCGACGCGTAGTAGATGGGCTGGAAGTGTTTCTCGCGTCTCTGACCCAGAACTGCTCCGACTGCATAGTCACTCGCATCGCACATCAGCTCAAAAGGAAGAGACCAGTCAGGAGTCACCATGATAGGGGCATGGGTAAGCTTCTCCTTCAGAGTCTCAAATGCAGCTGTGCACTCGGGAGTGAACTGGAATGGCGCATCCTTCTCCAGCAGCTTGGTCAACGGCAGGGCAATCTTCGAGAAATCTTTGATGAAGCGCCGGTAAAAGCCTGCATGACCCAGTAAGCTGCGAATCCCCTTCACAGAAACGGGAGGAGGTAGCTGACTGATCGTCTCAATCTTCGCGCGATCTACCTCAATCCCCTTCTTGGAGATCTTGTGCCCGAGCACGATGCCCTCACGAACCATGAAATGGCACTTCTCCCAACTGAGTGCCAGATTAGTCTCCTCGCACCTCTTCAGAACGAGTTCCAGGTTATGGAGACAGTGAGTGAAGGAGTCTCCATATACCGAGAAATCATCCATGAAGACTTCCATGATCTCTCCAACCAGTCGGTCGAAGATAGCCAGCATGCATCTCTGGAAGGTCGCCGGTGCGTTACACAGCCCAAATGGAATCCTCCGGTAAGCAAAAGTGCCGAAGGGGCAAGTGAATGTGGTCTTCGCCTGATCCTCCGGTGCAATAGGAATCTGGAAGTAACCAGACATGCCATCCAGGAAGCAATAGAACTCATGGCCAGCCAACCTCTCCAGCATCTGATCAATGAAAGGTAGGGGGAAATGATCTTTCCTGGTGGCGTCGTTCAAGCGCCGGTAATCGATGCAGACTCTCCAGCCGGTCACGGTCCGCATCGGGATCAACTCCTTCTTCTCATTCGGGACCACAGTCATCCCGCCTTTCTTCGGGACCACCTGAGTGGGGCTGACCCACTTGCTATCAGATATAGCAAAGATGATCCCTGCATCCATGAGCTTCACGATCTCTGCCCGGACCACCGCCTCCAAGTTAGGAGACAATCTCCTCTGCGGCTGCCTGACTGGCTTAACCTCATCCTCCATCAAGATTCTATGAGAGCAGAAGGATGGGCTAATGCCTCTGATGTCGGTGATCTTCCAGGCCATGGCCCGGGCATACTTCTGCAGCAGAGCCACCAGCCTGCTCTTCTGCTCGGGGGTCAGATCCGAGCTAATAATAACCGGGAGCTTATTCCCCTCCCGGAGAAATGCATACTCCAGATGAGATGGGAGGGGTTTAAGCTCCAACTCTGGTGGCTCCTCCAATGATGTAACGAGCCGGGGCGAGATGGGGATCGGCTTGAATGGCATCTCTCGCCCCTCGCTCGCAGCCTCGTCCAGCTCCGCAAGCTGCTCCTCCAGCTTCATATCCTGTGATGCCTGTTCCCCTAGCAAAAGACAACGCTCAAGGAAATCATCAGTACCCACACTCGTGATGGCGAGTGCGGTCTCAAAATCAGCAACATCACAGTAATCAAGATCATCATGGAGCTGGGGGTGTTTCATATTATCAGAAACAGAGAAGGTGATTTGTTCACCCCCAGCTCTTAAAATCAGTTTTCCATCATTAACATCAATCAGCGCCTTGGCGGTGGCGAGAAAAGGTCTACCCAGTATCAATGGCACATCAACATCCTCATTTATGTCCAAAATCACAAAATCAACAGGATATGAAAATGGCCCTACTGCGACTATCAAGTCCTCTGCTATACCCCTAGGATGCACAATAGATCTATCAGCAAGCTGGATGCTCATCCTAGTATTACTGGGTTCACCTAGGCCTAGTTTCTTAAACAGTGAATATGGCATGACATTAATGCTAGCGCCTAAATCCGCCAAGGACTTCCCTACATGCAAACTACCAATCATGCAAGGGATAGTGAAACTCCCTGGGTCTTTTCGCTTCTCTGGTAGTTTGTTCTGCAGGATGGCAGAACACTCCTCGTTTAGCATCACCGTAGACAGCTCCCCAAGCTTCCTCTTGTTGGTGAGGAGATCCTTCATGAACTTGGCATACTTGGGCATCTTCGATAATGCCTCCACGAAGGGCATGCTAATATTCACCTGCTTCAGCATTGCCATGAATTTGGCAAACTCAGTCTCCAGTCGGTCCTTGTGAAACCGAGTAGGAAAGGGAAGCTGTGGTACATACTCCTTCACCACTGGTTGCGGTTTAGGAGCAGGCACCTCAACCTCCTTCTCCATTTCTTCCTGATTAGCTGGAAGTGCTGAAGCAGGGGTCTCTCTCTCTCCTGCCCGAACAGGTGGATCGGCAGTCACCTTGCCACTCCTGGTTGTGATGGCACTCACGTTTTCATCCTGGTCCTGCGGTTGAGGGATGGTCTGACCAGGCAAGGTACCTGGAGTCCTCCGAGCAACAGCCTGGGCAACACCACCAAGCTGGGTCTGTATATCTCGCAGCACAACCTGTGTGTTTCTCTGACCAGCTTCTAGCTCCAAGAACTTGCCTGAAGCTTTCTCCATGAACTGCTCAATTTTATTGAATTTATTTGCACTGGAGGTGGCCAGAGAACCCACCAGATCTCTCAGTTCCGCCATCGGGTCACTCTGTACTGGGGCTGCAGGTGCTGCCCCTGCCTGTGGAAATGGTCGTGCCTGCGACTGAGGTAAAGCTGACCCCTGTCTGGGCGGGTAGAGTGGCTGCTGAAATTGCCCCTGTCTGGGCTGGTATGGAGGCCTCTGAAAACCGGGGGGTCCCTGGGGAGCTGGTGGTCTGGGATTTGGCCCAGCCCAAGAAAAGTTAGGATGCTGGCGCCACCCCTCGTTATAGGTGTTGCTGTAGGGGTCAAAGCGCCTGGCATTCTCGATGAAGTACACCTGCTCCTGGGGAGTGGACGACTCCCTCATCGCCTGACAGTCCTCCACGGTGTGATGAGAGCTCTCACACCACTGGCAGTGCATCGCCTGCGGCTGTCCCGTACCTGCAATCAAACCAGAACGATCGATAGATGAAACCAGCTTCGATACCACCTGCACCAAATCAGATGACTGAGTGCCCACAACATGCACACCCCGTCCAGGTGCTCGCCTCGATCTCCTGGCAGTGCCCCAGTCGTACCCATTCTCCGCCATCTCCTCAAAGAGTTGATTCAGCTGTGGCGGGGTTTTTGTCAGCATGTTCCCGCCACAAACCGAATCAATCAGCTGCTTGGTGTATCTCTCCCAAGCATCCCTAATGGTCTCATCCTCATCCTGAGAAAAATGTGTAATTTGCTTCTGCAGATCAGCTGTCTTGGATGGAGGATGGTAGCGGGTGAGGAACTTGTCCTCCAGGTTGGCGAACGTGGTGATGGAGCCCGGAGGTCGAGTGTCTAGCCACTCCTTGGCCTGCCCCTCCAAAGTGAATGGGAAGTACCTCAGCTGGATGGCATCTGCTGGTACCCCGTTGATCTTGATTCCATCGATGAGCTCGTGGAATCGCCTGAGATGTGATCGAGGGCACTCTCCCTCCTTACCACGGAACACCACTGAACCGCGCAGCATGGTGATCACTGAGGTGCTCACCTCAAAGTTGTTGGCTGGGACATGAGGGTGTTGAATGGGTGACCTCATGTCTGCAGCCCTAGCGGTCCAGTAGGATCCCATGGTCTGCTCCTCGGGGATCACAGCACGGTTCTCTGGATCACCCATCTCTTCTTCCTCTTCTTCTAACTGCAGCTGTGTTAGCGCCTCCTCCGCAGCCATTCGCGCCTTTAGAGTCCGCTTGAAGTTCCTGCAAGTTCGTTCAAGCTCCTGGTCTAATGGTAGTAGTTCTCCCGACTGGCTACGGGTCATGCACTACCTGCACACAATCAGCAGAAGCAAGCCGTGAAGGCACACAGGTGGAAGAGATAAAATGCAGTAAATAAAAGCTAGAGTAACAAATTCTCACGTTTCCCCAATAATCGAGAGGGTTCCCCGGCAACGGCGCCAAAAACTTGACACGCCAAAACACAACACCAAACTGCGACCAAGTGAAATCGCAGTCCGGGAATGCAGTAACAGGCAAGTTATATTATCAACCCGGGGTCTGGATCTACTGCTTACTCCGTGATTGTCTATTATCTAGCAAACTAATTCGAGTGATTGTTGATTAAAAGCAAAAGCAGTAAGAAAGCAGTAAACTGTTCGGTTTTCTAAAGCAGGCAAGAGTCACTCGGGAATGTCCCCCTAGCCCCTTAGTTAGGTTCAATTGTAATTCCCTGGGTTGATTTACTGTTGATTAGACTGCGGAAGATCCGACAGTAGCTTGGAATCTCTTAAGCTGACCAAGCCCTCTCAGTCTAACTACCCGGTAGACGGCTAGTCTTCACCGGGATAGAAAGCTGAAGCAATAAGCACAGAACTCCACTACTGGAATTGAATTCCAGTACAAAGCAGTAAACTGGCTAACTCTCGTATAGCCAATCTCCTACTATCGAATGAAGAAGCTCTAACAACCTAATCAGATTCTATCTATCTCAGGTTGCAGCAGAAATTGAGAAAAGCTGATCAGACTCCAATCAATTCAATAAACATGCATCATTCGATTAAAATCAAACAGTAATATCATCCCAAGTCATTACAATCAAATCCCTAACACAAGGAACTAGGGTTCTTCATACCCAAGTGAGAGAGAGGTTCTACTCCATAGAGAGAGAAAGGAAAACAGAAATCAGAGTAGTCATACTCATAAAGATGAGGAAAATCTGCTCTGGGATGTCAATCTTCATTCCTAGGGACGCAATCTGGGCTTCAATGATGAGAAATCCACTCCAAAATAGCTCCTAGGGTTTGTTCTTCACTCTTTCTCTCTCTAAAACTCTGTTTTTGCCCAGAAAATCCAATTGTTCTTCCTTGGCTCGAATCTGCCTCCAAAAACCCGACTCTGGGCGAATTACGGGCAGAATTACGGCTGTAATCACGTCCTGCCCGTAATTCGCACCAAAACGCACGTTTCACTTAAGCTGCAGGAGGAGGAGATACGCCCGTAATTTCCCAATTACCGCCAGTAATTTGGGAATTACGGTCGTAATTCTTGGGGTCTTGCCCGTAATTTTATCATCGAGAGGGAATGCTGGGGAGAAGGCTCGGCCAATAAATTACGGGCATGCCCTGGCCAATTACGGCCGTAATTTGTCAGGGGCTGCCCGTAATTCTCTCTGTGATTCGCCATCTGACCTCCAAATTACCCGAAACTTGCGCCACCTCTTTACTTGCCAGGACCTGAAATACGACAAAACAACACAACCTAGCGTAAAATAGGCCAAGGAACAATCAATTCGAGCCAAAATGGACAGGAAACCAGAGTGAAAACACGTGCAAATACGATGCTATCAGTCGCCCGCTAGAGACTCAGATTGAGAGGGTCTGAAGACCTTTAGTCGAGACTTTAGACTGTTTAAGAACCTTCCGCAGTATAACTTTCATGAAAACTGAACTTGGTAAATTGCAATCCGGCTTAACTGCAGTCTAGGGGGAACCATATCCGGGTGACCTCTCTTGACCTGAAAACAACCGTTTACTTGCTTTGTTTGTTTGTTAATTTGGACTTGCACTAAAGTTTCACTGCTAGATAACAAGAATTCACCGAGTAGTCATCAAATCTAGGACCCGGGTTGACATTAAAACCCAAACCCGCTATACTACGCTTTAGGAAGTGGTTACACTTGGCCATTTTCTAGAGTGACAGTAGGAGTGAGTCAAGAAGCGGATTCATGGGATTCAAGCGGCCCGAGGAGCCCCTGTGGTTTCCCATCTGTTTTTTGCTGACGATTGTATTTTTTTCGCCAGGTCTACTGTCGAAGAAAGTGTGGAATTAAAAAAGATACTCCAGGACTATGAGAAAGAGTCAGGCCAGCTGGCCAGTTTCGAAAAGTCGGAGGTTTCTTTCAGCTCGAACGTTTTGCCACACAGAAAGTTGGAGATTGGAGGGGTGCTTGGTATGAAGATAGTGCCGAAGCATAACAAGTATCTTGGTCTAGCTACTGAAGCAGGTCGGTCGAAGAAGGAACTATTTGAGGCTATTAAGGATCGAACAAGGAAAAAACTGAATGGATGGAAAGAAAAGACTCCCTCAATTGCGGCCCGGGAAATTCTGATTAAGTCGGTGGTCCAGGAACAACTCACTTACGCCATGTCAGTATTCAAAGTGCCGGAGGGTACGATAGATGAGATGCACAATATGATTATGAACTTCTGGTGGGGCCAGAAAGCACAGGAACAGAGGGCTCATGGTTTGTGAAGGGAAAAGATGGTTAGCCAAAGGAAGAGGGAGGCATGGGTTTTCGAGACTTGCGTGGCTTTAATGCAGCATTACTTGCAAAACAGCTATGGAATCTTCTTCAAAGACCGAACTCTCTCATTGCCCGAATATTAAAAGCAAAATATCATAAGAGGTGCTCGATTTTGGATGCTACGTTGGGCTACAGACCAAGCTTTGTATGGCGAATTCTGTTAAGTGCTCAAGAATTATTGAACCAAGGTCTGCGTTGGAGGATAGGGAACGGGGAGGAAGTAAAAATATGGGGGGACCGTTGGGTCCCTGGTCTCGAGCATCATTTCATTCCGTCGGCTCCCATGGGTCTTCCTATAGATTCTTATGTTAAGGAGCTCATCGACCCGGACACTAGCAGTTGGGAGGAGACAGTTATTGCGAGCTGTTTTCCTCATGAAGTGGCCCGAGCAATAATGCAAATCCCTTTAAGAGGACAAGAGGAAATCGACAAACTAGTGTGGCACAAAAGCAGAACAAGTACCTATACAGTTAAAGACGGTTACGGGCTGTGGTTGGAAGATTTTAAAAGGCGGGAATGAGTGGAGGTGACGGGAACAGCGGCAATGTTGAAGAAGCTATGGGGTATGGGCGTCCCACCAAAAATACGCTAGTTCATGTGGAGGTTTACTCGGGAGATCCTTCCGACTGGTGAGCTGGTCGGTAAACGGAACCCAAGAAGAGGAGAGAGCTGTGGGAATTTGGAGGAAGACTGGCTTTGTGGGAATTTTCGAATCTAAAGGAAATGAAAGCTTCCTTGATTGGGTTACAAGGCTGCTGGAAACAAGGGGGGGAGGGAGAGTTGGAGGGCTGGTGTGTATTGCTTTGGTATCTCTGGAAGGAAAGAAACGCTCAGTTGTTTAATGGAGCTAAACTACCCGAGGAGGAGATACTAGGTCGTGCCCAGCTTATGCTCGAGGAATACAAAAAGAACCAAAAGCAGCAAGAAGAGCCTTGCCATGTACCGTTTCAGAAGAAGTGGGAGAAGCCACCCCCTGGTTGCACTTCTGTATGTACAGATGCAGGAGTTTGGGATGATGCTGGTGCTGGCCTCGGAGTGGTCATCAGGGACCCGACTGGGCAGTTTATCTTGGCGGCGGCGAAGAGTGTTCCAGGGTGTGGGAAGTACAGGAAGCCGAGGCTATGGCGGCCGAATTAGGTGTCCAGCTGGCCATGCAATTCCAATTACCAAATGCGATCCTGGAAACTGATTGCGTAGCCCTCGCTCAAAATTTACAGCGAGCTGATGAGCTTCAGAATGAGATGGGAGTTTTATGTCGAAGCATTCGAAGGGGTATAAGCGGGACGGGTATTGGAAGATGGAAGCACATAAATAGAGAGGCAAATGCAGCGACGCATGCGATGGCTCACAAAGTTACGAAGTGGAATGAGCGAGTGATTTGGTTTGATATACCACCTGATTGTATTCTTGATCAGCTTCGATCGGATATCCTAAGCGGCCCGGCTGAGAAATAAATTTGGTTACAGGTTCCTGTAAAAAAAAAAGCCATGTCCATATGCAGACCATTATCTAGTGAAATCCTCATGTTTTCTTTCGACCGCATAGGTTAGTTCGTGAATTTCTCTGCATAATTCACCTTCCAACATATAATAAAACACGAATGTTTTTTCGAATTTCTCCAAGTTCACATTTTTGTGCTCTAAAGCAAGAGTGCCAACTCCACTGTCATATGTTTTGTAGATTTAGAAATATAAAACAAATTTGTTTACTATAATTAGTTATGATCAAGTTTGTCACTTGATTTAAACGTTGACTCGTTCAAGCAAGTAGGCTAAGGGTTAATTGTCGAATACTCGAATAAGATTAATTCCGCTTAGCCTTACTTTAGACAGTCACAGACATATGAAAAAATTTATTGGTTCCAGATGTATTGTGGTTAGATATTTAGATAATTTTATTATAAATTTAGGTCTAAAGACTGTTTAATATTTATCTATTAATTAGGGTTGAATTTTATTTTTTGATACTTTTTTTATTTCTTTCTCCCTTTTAAGAATGACGCTTTAATTCTCAATCTCTTCCCTTTATTTTTCTCTTTTCCCCTCTTGACTCGCTCTGAATATGACAATTAATTCCCGCTTAAGATCCAAGTATAAACCTTAGTCGGGTGCAATACTGGGCAAGTATGTTTAAATATTGACTCGGGCCGGTCCGTGTACCCCTACTTCAGTCATTTGAATCATTATCTAGCGAATAAGTTTTGGTTGAAAAGTTTGCTAATTAAAGTAAAGTAAAGCAAGGAAAAAGTAAATGGTTTTGAAAGCTCTTTGTGAGAAGGATCACTCGGGTGTCGGTTCCCCCTAACTACTACCATGGTATGTGAATCGAAGTGATTGTTATGGGCAAGGTGACCGCAAACCGTGAGGGGACGCAAATATGGTCGTAGACCACACTCTCGATTGCCAAACCGAGGGATACATTATAGGCTATTCAAGTGGCCCTCTCGGTTAAGCCAATCGATGGTTGACTTAGTCCCTCACTCAACCCAATGGTTGGTCGGCTTAATCGCGCTAAACCAAATTGCTTAATTCAACATAGAGGGTTTGCCGTATACTAACCTAGATAGGTGGCTTAAGAAGCCCGAGGATTCCCAACTCAATTGAGCCTCCCTTGAAAGGGGGTTTCCCCTCTATCTTGGTTAGAATGGCCAATTAGATTGATAAGCACAAACATGCACAATCAACATGAAAAATACCTCAATCATTGAAATAAACAACACCCATAAACAATCATTCAATTCACATAACAACTACATGGTAAGTAGTTAGGGTTTCACAACACCAAAGTGAAAAAGGAAACTACTCCATGCTAGAAAGGGGAGAAACACAAGAGGAAGAGGTAGAAAACCATCATGGTGATGCTTCCAATCTCCTTTGAGCTAGTGTTGATATTCTCTTGGGGAGAATCTTCCCACTTCCCCACTTGGAGCAAAACCCTAGCCTTCTTTATTCTGTGGTTCATTCTTTCTCTCTCTAAAATATGAAGAAGAAGACACTTTCTCACTCTTGGCCTCCCTTCTCTCTTCCTTTCAGCTCTCCTTTTAAACAGGGAGCAGGCTCAGTTAACAGCCTCAGTTCATGATCGTGAACTCTTGAACACGTCCGTGAACTCAAGGCTGGCGTCGAAACTCACCGCTTCGCTTGCACAGGTTCACGCGTGCAACAACTTCAGTTCACGGTTTTATTGACCGTGAACTCGCATAGCGTCAGTAACTTTAGATTTGGCCCTAGACGTCTTGATGTTCAGGGAAACAGCTCTTCTTCACGGTCTTAGCAGACCGTGAACCTGCCGGTTTCTCACCTTTTCTCCCGGTTTTCACTCCTTTTCGTCCAACTTCCGAATCCGGGGATGGTTTTCACCTGTTAAATCCTAAAACATGCTAAAACACAAGAAACCCTCGCGTATTGCCACAAACGCCTAAGGAAACCAGGGGTAAAATATGTACAATTAGGCCCGAATCACATCCCCACACTTCGACGTTTGCTTGTTGATTCGGGCCCAAATGCACACATTTTACCCCTTATTTCTGATTCGTTTAGCTTAGTATTTCATCATTCCTCGACATATTTCATGCTAGGTTATGCTTGTTTTGATACGTTTCAGGTCCTAGCACGATTGGAGGTCAAAAAGTGCAAAAATCGAAGAAAACAGTGAAGTGAAAGCGTCCAAGAAACAGCCGCAGTTCACGATCAGACATAGCATTTCACGGTCTTTTAAGACCGTGAAGAGGAGGCATGGATCGTGAACATTAAGGCGTCCAGGGTCAAATCCGAAGTTACTGACGCCAGGCGAGTTCACGGTCCCTAAGACCGTGAACTGGGGCTATTGACAGTGAACCCAGGAAGCAAAGCGGTGAGTTTTGGAGATGACTGAGTTCACGGACGCGTTTAGGTGTTCACGGTCGTGACCTGATCACTTTCGGGCAAATATGAAGACATCAGCGGGGAGAGAGAAATGAGAGCTGTTTTTTGGAGAAGAATTGGTTTCTTTCTCTAAGATTTGCCCAAAAACACCATAGGGGAGTTCTAGTGAGAGAGAGAGAGAGTGCTAGAGTGATTTTGAGCTCAAATTTGTAACCCCTCTCTCTCTCTCTCTCTCTAGAAACTCACTCTTTTCTCTTGGGTGTTGTAGATCCTAACTAATACTTTGTAATTACTTGTTTAGATTAAATATTGTTTATGGGTATCGTTTAATTCAATGATTGAGATATTATTCATGTTGATTGTGCATGTTGGTGCTTAGCAATGTAAGGGTTGTGCATGTTTTGTGCTTAGCATCCTTAGGTTTGTGCATGTTGGTGCTTAGAAATCTAATTAGCCACCCAATTAGCTAGGTTAATTTAGGGCAAACCTCAATGTTGAACTAAGCAAATTGGTTAAGCATGATTAAGCCGTGCAACCCTTGAGTTCAGTGAGGGAGTAAGTCAACCACCGATTGCCTAAATCGAGAGTGCCGAGTGACACAACCATAATGTTCACCTCGGTTTAGAAATTGAGATTGTTACGACCATATATGCATCCCTCTATACTGCACCCGGCTAGAGTTTAAAAACTTGGACTCTAGCCGGGATTAAATTGTGGTGTAGTTTCGTGCGAGTCCTTGTCCCCAAGCAAACCATTTCCATCAAGGTAATATTTCAACCTACACAAATACTTTGGGGACAAATCAAAGGGAACAAATTGGGAATTCTCATTGGCTATTGGCAATTAATACATGGACTGCTGCAAGCAATACCGACATCCACCACAAACGACATTCGAGGCCACCAAAAGTGGGCAAACAAAAAGTTCTCACCTAGTTCATGGATTAATGCAAGTCTCAACAAGACCACTTATCAACCACAACTAACCATGCATAGAATTCAAGTCCGAGGAACAAATGGAAAGGAAACAAAGGTCCTCACTGGGGTATGATATGGCATGCAACATAAGAATGAATCACTCACTCTCAAGACCAGTGGGGTTGAGACCTTTTTGGTGCAAAAAGATGTGCACAATCATCAACACTAGGCCCTATCGTCTCAATACCACGACAGTAACCTCTAAATGCTAGAGTTCACAGGATGATTGTCACCACTAGCTTGTCCGGAGGTCTTAGACACGTGTTCAAATGGCTAGCAATTATCTTGGACATAAGGAAAAGGATTTTTGGGTGGTGGCAAAACATGACATGAGGTTCTACATCTTCAACCTAAACCCGAAGTTTCTATGTTTTCGACTAAGACCCTTCTGTTCAACTAAAGGCCACTAGCATCGACCAAAAACCTTATCTCTCCCTTCCAAACTATGACCTATCGTGAACTACATTTAAGCGCTCTTCCACGGTCTACTCTTGCTATCACATTATGGTTTGGTAGTGAAGGATTTCTAAAACAATGTGGGGTTTCAATGGCTTGAGTGCCAAAAAACCCCTCCTAGAGCATAGACTTTGGTTTTCTGTGGCACTTTCTACTTTATTTACCCCGTTTTATTACCTCTTTTTGTTTCTCTTTTCTTTTCATTCGTTTTCTTTAATTTGCTTTTGAGGGGGGTACTAGAGAGTAACACCTTTGCCACCTATACATTTAACGACTAATGCTCTCTTTTCAAGAACTCACTCCAACACTACACTTCCTTTTTCATTCCTAGCAAGAACCGCACACAAACCTCCTATGTAGAACCTCTATGGAAACTCAAAAGTGAGAGCTCCGGGACACAAGGACGACTCATGGTTTAGACACGAAGAAAGGATTGGAGGTCGTTCTATCAACGCAATTAAGCTCACAAGCACGAAACTCCTAACTTAAGAACGACCCTCGAAGTCACAGGCTCAAAAGGGTTGACTAGTGGATGACACATTTCGGGACAGTCAACAGTTGTGCGTGGACTAATCCTATGCCTCCATCATACTCACTAGTGACAAATGTGATGTTACTCGTCATGGTAAGAGGGATCTAAGCACACAAGAAGAAACGATCCGCTCAAAACTCACATGGCTACCTAGTCACCCAACTATCTATTCCAATTCAAAAAACACAATGCATGACAAATTGTAGTAAACAAGTAATCGAGTCAAGACATCCATTCATTTAAGCACACATGAGAACTAAACTTTTGCACCATCCTAATGGACCTCTCAGTCATCATCATAGGATATACTCGATCACATGCAACAAATCAAGATCACTGCCAATAAACACGAGATTTTCCCACACACCGGCCACTTTGAGCATGCAAACATTGCTTGGAGCCCTCAAAATTTTCAAATTTGGGCATACATCAAGGCTCCAAGCATCAATCACACTCACACAAGCATAATAGTAAACTACCCCTTGACACTTAAGCTCGACATTGCCCTCAATGGCGTAAGATAGGGGTAGAATGATGTTACCGCTTGGGCTTGGTGAGTGAAAGTTGGAATCAATTCCGGGGTAGGATATTGGAGCTTCAACGAGAGACAAAAACATACACACAAACACAATACAACTCGCTCGAGGCGAGGTAGTAGGACATACTTGCTAACCTCCGTTGGGTTGCCTCCCAACAAGCGCTTCTTTAACGTCTAAAGTTATATGAATACTCTGGGTCATGCATCTTGCAGGAACACCACCTCCTTGTGTGGCATTACCTCTCCTCCAAGGTAACGTTTCAGGCGTTGTCCATTCACTTTGAAACTTCCTTCCTCCGGGTGGGAGATCTCAACCACCCCGTATGTGAACACTTGCGTTACCACATACGGGTCGACCATTTCGACCTTAGATTTCCTGTGAATAATTTCAACCGGGAGTTGTACAAGAGAACCTGGTCTCCCGGTTGGAAATCCTTCCCTCCTTTCAGACGGGCATCGTGCAAGCGCTTCCTCTTTTCCTTGTAAATCTTGGTGTTCTCATAGTCTTGGAGATGCCATTCCTCGAGTTCGAGAACCTGCAACTTTCGTTCATTGACACACAAACTAGGGTCCATATTCAAAAGCTTTATGGCCCAGAAAGCCTTATGCTCTAGCTCTACGGGCAAGTGGCAAGCTTTGCCATACACCAAATGGTAAGGCGAGATGTCTATTGGGGTTTTGTAGGCCGTGTGGTACGCCCGTAGAGCATCATCGAGCTTTGCGGACCAATCCTTGCGGGTTTGATCCACGGTCTTTTCAAGTATCCATTTCAGCTCCCTATTTGATAACTCGAATTGTCCACTAGTTCGGGGATGATAGGCCATGGACACCCGGTGGGTGACGCCGTAGCGATCGAGGAGCTTTTCGAATTGCCCTTGAAAATGGGTTCCACGGTCGTTAACGATGGCCCTCGGGGTCCCGAACCGTGAAATAGCTATTTTAGGAATCCACAGAATCGTAGTCTACGCCCACGAGGATGTATTTGTTACCAAAAGACGAGGGGAAAGGACCCATAAAATCGATGCCCCAAACATCAAAGATCTCACAAGTGATAGAAATTGTTTGGGGTATCTCATTTCGGTTAGAAGCATTACATGTCCTTTGGCATTTGTGACAATGACTCACAAATATGTAGGCATCCCGGAAAAGGCTCGACCAATAGAATCTCGACTGGAGCACCTTTCTTGCCGTTCGGTTTCCTCCATGATGGCCTCCAGCCGGTCCCGTATGATAGTGGTTCAGAATATCCACCATTTCCTCCTCCGGTAGACACCTTCGAATGACTCCGTCGGCCCCAATTCGAAAAAGGTGGGAATCATCCCAAAAGTAGCAACGAAGGTTGGAGAAAAAGTTGTTTCTCTCATGTGTATCCATCCCATTGTGTAGCTTCCCCCCCAACAAGATAATTGGCAAAGTCGGCAAACAACAGAGCGGCACTCTCTGTAGTGGCGAGGGCGAATAACCGTTCATCGGGGAAAGTGTCATTTGTCTCTCTTGGGGAGGTGCTACCTCCTGGTACTTCGAGTCGCGATAGGTGGTCAGCTGCAAGGTTTTCGGCCCCCTTTTTGTCCTTCATCTCCACATCGAACTCTTGAAGTAGGAGGATCCATCGAATTAGTCGGGGCTTCGCATCCACTTTGCTCATCAAGAAGCGGATGGCGAAGTGGTCGCTGTAGACAACAACCTTGGAGAGCACCAGATAAGACCTAAATTTATCGAAAGTGAAAATTACTGCCAACTCTTTTTCCGTGGTTGTGTAGTTATCTTGAGCATCATTCAGTGTCTTTGAGGCGTAGCAAATTGGTTGAAAATGTCTACCCTGTCTTTGGCCTAACACCGTTCCCAATGCATAGTCACTAGCATCACACATGAGCTCGGAGGGAAGGTTCCAATCTGGTGAGACCATTATGGGGGCATTTGTAAGCTTCTCCTTAAGGACGTTGAAAGCTTCAGAACATTCCTTTGTGAAAAGGAATGGGGCATCCTTCTCCAAAACCTTTGTAAAAACTTAGGCTATTCAAGTGGCCCTCTCGGTTAAGGCAATCGATGATTGACTTAGTCCCTCAGTCAACCCAATGGTTGGTCGGCTTAATCGCGCTAAACCAAATTGCTTAATTCAACATAGAGGTTTGCCCTATACTAACTTAGATAGGTGGCTTAAGCAGCCCGAGGATTCCCAACTCAATTGAGCCCCCCTTGAAAGGGGGGTTTCCCCTCTAATCCAGGTTAGAATGGCCAATTAGATTGATAAGCACAAACATGCACAATCAACATGAAAAATACCTCAATCATTGAAATAAACAACACCCATAAACAATCATTCAATTCACATAACAACTACATGGTAAATAGTTAGGGTTTCACAACACCCAAGTGAAAAAGGAAACTACTTTATGCTAGAAAGGGGAGAAACACAAGAGGAAGAGGTAGAAACCATCATGGTGATGCTTCCAATCTCCTTTGAGCTTGTGTTGATATTCTCTTAGGGAGAATCTTCCCAATTCCCCACTTGGAGCAAACCCTAGCCTTCTTTATTCTGTGGTTCAATCTTTCTCTCTCTAAAATCTGAAGAAGAAGACACTTTCTCACTCTTGGCCTCCCTTCTCTCTTCCTTTCAGCTCTCCTTTTAAACAGGGAGCAAGCTCAGTTCACAGCCTCAGTTCACGATCGTGAACTCTTGAACCCGCCCGTGAACTCAACGATGGCGTCGAAACTCACCGCTTCGCTTGCACAGGTTCACGGGCAACAACTTCAGTTCAGGTCTTATTGACCGTGAACTCGCATAACGTCAGTTACTTTGGATTTGGCCCTGGACGCCTTGATGCTCACGGGCAACAACTCTTCTTCACGGTCTTAGCAGACCGCGAACTGCCGGTTTTTCACCATTTCTCCTGGTTTTCACTCCTTTTCGTCCAACTTCCGACTCTGGGGCTGGTTTCACCTGTTAAATCCTATAACATGCTAAAAAAAAGAAACCTCGCGTATTGCCACAAACGCCTAAGGAAAACAGGGGTAAAATATGTACTATTACGCCGAAATCACTTCCCCACACTTTGACCTTTGCTTGTTGATTCGGGCCCAAATGTACACATTTTACCCCTCGTTTCTTATTCGCTTAGCTTAGTATTTCATCATTCCTTGACATATTTCATGCTAGGTTATGCTTTTTTTGATACGTTTCAGGTCCTAGCACGATTGGAGGTCAAAAAACGAAAAATCGAAGAAAATAGTGAAGTGAAGGCGTCCAAGAAACAACCGCAGTTCACGGTCGGACATGGCATTTCACGGTCTTCTAAGACCGTGAAGAGGAGGCATGGACTGTGAACATCAAGGCGTCCAGGGTCAAATCCGAAGTTACTGACCCCAGGCGAGTTCACGGTCTCTAAGACCGTGAACTGGGGCTATTGACCGTGAACCCAGGAAGCAAACCGTGCTTTTTGGAGATGACTGAGTTCACGGACGCGTTTAGGTGTTCACGGCCGTGAACTGGCCAACGCGTCTGTGAACTGATCACTTTCGGGCAAATATGAAGACATCAGCGGGGAGAGAGAAATGAGAGCTGGTTTTTGGAGAAGAATTGGTTTCTTTCTCTAAGGTTTGCCCAAAAACACCATAGGGGAGTTCTAGTGTGAGAGAGAGAGAGAGTGCTAGAGTGATCTTGGAGCATCATTGGAGGCCTGGGTGGAGATTTAAGCCTAGATGAAGAAGATCTTGAGCTCAAATTTTTAATCCCTCTCTCTCTCTCTCTAGAAACTCACTCTTTTCTCTTGGGTGTTGTAGATCCCTAACTAATACTTTGTAATTACTTGTTTAGATTGAATAATAGTTTATGGGTATTGTTTAATTCAATGCTTGAGGTATTATTCATGTTGATTGTGGATGCTTGTGCTTAGCAATCTAAGGGTTGTGCATGTTTTGTGCTAAGCATCCTTAGGTTTGTGCATGTTGGTGCTTAGTAACCCAAGGATTGTGCATAATTGTGCTTATCATCCTTAGGTTTGTGCATGTTGGTGCTTATAAATCTAATTAGCCACCCAATTAGCTAGGTTAATTTAGGGCAAACCTCAATGTTGAACTAAGCAAATTGGTTAAGCGTGATTAAGCCGTGCAACCCTTGAGTTGAGTGAGGGAGGAAGTCAACCACCGATTGCCTAAATCGAGAGCACCGAGTAACACAACCATAATGTTCACCTCGGTTTATAAATTGAGATTGTGGTCTACGACCATATATGCATCCCTCTATACTGCACCCGGCTAGAGTTTAAAAACTTGGACTCTAATCGGGATTAATTTGGGGTGTAGTTTCGTGCGAGTCACTTGTCCCCAAGCAAACCATTTCCATCAAGGTAATATTTCGACCTACACAAATATTTTGGGGACAAATCAAAGGGAACAAATTGGGAATTCTCAATGGCTATTGGCAATTAATACATTGACTGTTGCAAGCAATACCGACATCCACCAAAAACGACATTCAAGGCCACCAAATGTGGGCAAACGAAAAGTTCTCACCTAGTTCATGGATCAATGCAAGTCTCAACAAGACCACTTATCAACCACAACTAACCATGCATAGAATTCAAGTCCGAGGAACACATGGAAAGACAACAAAGGTCCTCACCGGGGTATGATATGGCATGCAACACAAGAATGAATCACTCACTCTCAAGACCAGTGGGGTTGAGACCTTTTTGGTGCAAAAGATGTGCACAATCATCAACACTAGGCCCTATCGTCTCAATACCACGACAGTAACCTCTAAATGCTAGAGTTCACAGGATGGTTGTCACCACTAGCTTGTCCGGAGGTCTTAGACACGAGTTCAAATGGCTAGCAATTATCTTGGACATAAGGAAAAGGATTTTTGGGTGGTGGCAAACATGACATGAGGATCTACATCTTCAACCTAAACCCAAAGTTTCTATGGTTTCGACTAAGACCCTTCTGTTCAACTAAAGGCCACTAGCATCGACCAAAAACCTTATCTCTCCCTTCCAAACTATCACCTATCGTTAACTACATTTAAGCGCTCTTCCACGGTCTACTCTTGCTATCACATTATGGTTTGGTAGTGAAGGAGTTCTAAAATAATGTGGGGGGTTTCAATGGCTTGAGTGCCAAAAAACCCCTCCTAGAGCATAGACTTTGGTTTTCCATGGCACTCTCTACTTTATTTACTCCGTTTTATTACCTCTTTTTCGTATCTCTTTTCTTTTCTTTCTTTTTATTTAATTTCCTTTTGAGGGGGGTACTAGAGAGTAAAACCTTTGCCACCTATACATTTAACGACCAATGCTCTCTTTTCAAGAACTCACTCCAACACTACACTTCCTTTTTCATTCCTAGCAAGAACCGCACACAAACCTCCTATGTAGAACCTCTATGGAAACTCAAAAGTGAGAGCTCCGGGACACAAGGACGACTCATGTTTAGACACGAAGAAAGGATTGGGGGTTGTTCTATCAACACAATTAAGCTCACAAGCACGAAAATCCTAACTTAAGAACGACCCTCGAAGTCACAAGGCTCCAAAGGGTTGACTAGTGGATGACACATTTCGGGACAGTCAACATTTGGGCGTGGACTAATCCTATGCCTCCATCATACTCACTAGTGACAACTGTGATGTTACTCGCCATAATAAATCATAATTCATATGTAAACATTGAGACAGTTAAATTGATAAGTAATTAAATTTATAATGTAAAATAACATACATGATAATTCGAGTGATATTATATTGAAGATGAGATAACTGATTATAGGTTTTCAAATCTAATATAGCTAAATAGTCATTACATATAAGACTATAATATAATTAATTAGTCATGCTCTCCATATAAAAATTAAAAGTTCATATGTTGGGACATGGATGGGTAGGAAAATGATTTCCTATTCTGTTCGTGAAGTCTGGAACTCCTTAAGGCCTGTCAACAATAGATTCAGCTGGTTTAAGCTGCTATGGGGAAAGAACCATGTCCCACGATGGAGTTTTATTGCTTGGATTATAATAAAAGATGCCATGGTTACGAGGGCAAAGTTGCTGAGATGGGGAAGAGTTCAGGATGATATGTGTGGTTTATGTGGGATGGCTAGTGAGACGCACGAGCACCTTTTCTTTGACTGTATCTTCTCTAGGTGGTTATTGGGTAAAGTGGGTTTGCAATTTGGTAGTATTTCTTGGGATGCTCGAGTTGCAGAAGTAGTGCACTAGCTGTTGGCAACAGTCCATGGAGGCGAGTGCTAGGCTTGATTTGGTGTTCTTTGACCACTTTCATCTGGCAGGAGAAGTGTCGAAGAGATCATGGAGAAAATCCTAGAAGTGCTGAAGTTGTATATGGTTTGTGGTTGTTTGATATTCGTTTTGCTGTAGGAGGGTGTCCCGAGTTATTGGATGATTGTGTGAGGCTTGGTTTTATAACACTGTGAGTTTACAGGGGTTGTGAGTTGTAGTATCTGTAGTGGAGGGATTCTCCAGAGTAGTTATGCATGGAACTCTCTGTTTCGTTGTATCAGCAGTGACCTTGTTCACTTGTCCGTTTTTATTTGGTAATAAAAGGGGAACTGATACAACGAAAACAAAAGGTGAAAATTTTGAAAAACCAAAAAGTTGAAAATACCAAATTTGTTTCCTTCTTTTTTTTTCACAAGAAAAATGAAAATACTAAAATTCTCCTCCTTTTTTCTCATTCCATAAATTAGAAACTCTCAATTTTCCCTCCTATTTCTCTTCTATAAAATTGAAAGAACCAAATTTTCTTATTCTTTCATTCCTTCCTCAAAAAGTTGAAAAACTAAAATTTCCCTCCTTATTTCTTTTTCATAATAAAAAGAATCAAACTTTCCCACTTCTTTCTCTTCCCACAAATCAAAACCACCAATATTTTCCCATTTGTTTTCCTCAAAAATTCAAAGCACCAACTTTCCCTCTACTTTCTCTTCACAAAAAATTGAAAACAGTAAAAATCTTCTCTTCTTTTAAAATCATCAAATTACCAAATGTATTACTTTACTCTATTTATATTTAATTAATAACTTTGTTAAATAGTTACATTAACCAAAATTTTAGTTTATATTTTTATGTACTTTTTTATATCTCAATTATTAATTCTTCATTATCTATATTGATATTGTGTTGATTTTATATTTAGTGTGTACTTTTTTAATTTTGTTAAAAAACTTAGTGTTCAAGTGACATTTATGTTTTAAATTTTATAATTTTATTAAAATAAATAATATCAATTGAGTTTCATATTTTCTAAATTTCCTATACAAAATAATTTTTTTCCCTATTATAATAAAAAAAACTATGGATTATATAATTAATAATTATTCAAGTGAATTGGATGGACTTCGGGTTGAGTCGGTAGAGTCATGGGTTAGTCGAATTCGGGTCAATCGAGTTCGTGTTAATCGAATTGAGAGTCAGTCGAGTTGTGGGTTAATCGGGTTATATGTCAATCGAATTGCGATTCAGGCGGATTACGAGTAGTTGACTTTTAGTCGGGTTGCGGGTCGAGTTGATCAAACAAGTTAATTAAGTCGGATTCAGTTTTGACACCTCTAACTAAGTAAGAAGTTGAAGGTAATAAAGCATACCCATTTTTTATCTTTTAAAGAATTTCTTTCACCATTGTTGGCCTTGGGCCCATCTGATGTTAGTTCTTGATTCGCCCACTTTACCGAATTTTAGTCCAAGAAAAGGAACAACTCTTGTCCTCAATAATTACCAATTCAAGAAATAATGGTCCGTTGCTTTCTGTGTTGAAATATAATAAAGTTTAATTAAAAATATCTAGAAAGGAAAAATATCCGAAAGGCCTAGAAACGAAAGCTACGGGAAAATGGATTTGGAGTGTCTGTTGTGTGGAAAGTTGTAGAAGGTTAATTATTGTGAGTAGTTGTTAGTTGTGATTAAACAAATGAAAAAAATCAAATTCACAAGTGTATGAAGGTGGATTGAGATGTAATGGCTATAAATAGCCTAGTGTGTAGTTGTGACAGTGTGCAGACCCAAAAAAAAAAAAAGAGAGTTAAAAGCAAGTATCAATAAGGAAAGAGTTTCCTTCTCCACTTCTCTGTCAATCCAAAATCCCTCTTCCAATCTTCAATTATAAAAAACCCTTCTTTCCCTGTACAAAAACGTGGCCATCATATCATATTCCAAATTCCATTTTTCATTTTCTTAGCCCATAAACGTGCCAACCAAGTTGAGAAAGGAAATAATTATTTTATTTCCAATAAAGTGGTATCAGAGCCCGAGTTATTCTTAAGTACGCTCTGTGGTTGCAGCGTAGTCTGAACTTCCACATCAGAAGAATTTCTCGTGTTTTTGTTATCACGATTGTCCCATGGCCGAAAAATCAAGTTTCCCCATTCAATTCCCCCACCTTGCCAAAACCAATTATAAAAATTGGTGTATCCGTATGACAGCATTGCTGGGATCCCAAGATGCTTGGGATATTATTGAGAAAGGATACGAGATTCCCGTGGAGGATTCTCGGTTAACTCCTGCTGAAAAGGAGGTGTTGAGAAAGAATCGAAAGAGTGATCAGAAAGCTCTCACTCTCATTCATCAATGTCTTGATGAATCCATGTTCGATCAAATAGAAGATGCTACCACCGCAAAGGAAGCATGGGAGATTTTGCAAAAGGAAATGCAAGGCGTGGAACCAGTAAAGAAGGTTCGACTTCAGACACTAAGGGGAGATTTTGAAGCCATTAAAAGGAAGGAAGGTGAATCTGTTTCAGATTACACCGCCCGTGTGAAGTCAGTCGTCAGCAAACTGAAGCAGTATGGGGAGAAAATTGAAGAGACCAAAGTGGTGGAGAAAATTCTACGGTCATTATTGCCGAAGTTCGATTATGTGGTGGTGGCCATGGAGGAAGCTAAGGATGTGTCAAAAATGACGGTGGATGAAGTCATCGGCTCATTGCAAGCAAGGGAAGAAAGATTAAATAAAAGAAATGAAGAATCGTCAGAACAAGTGTTAGCTACAAAAGCTACCACTGAAGAGAAAGAAGGCGCATGAGGAGGAAGTTACAACAGAGGTCGAGGCAGAGGCACTTACCGAGGCAGAGGAAGAGGAAGAGCTCAAGGAGTATATCAAAACAGAGATGGAGGAAATTTCACCACGAACTATGAAACGTCCACTAGAGGCAGAGGTCGTGGTCGTGGACGTGGAAGAGGAAGTTGGAGATCAAATGAAGGTCGTGATAAATCCAACGTTCAGTGCCATAATTGCTCGAAGTATGGGAATTATGCATCAGAATGTTGGAGTCCGCCTAAAGAAGTGGAGGAGACAGCAAACAATGTGAAAGAAGAAGTCAAAGGCACATTGATGCTGTCACATCAAGGAGATGAAAAACCGAGAGACAACATGTGGTATCTGGATAATGCAGCAAGCAACCACATGTGCGGTAAAAGAAATATGTTAGTGGATATTGATGAATCGGTGAAAGGAAATGTCGTATTTGGAGACTCCTCGAAGGTTCCTATCAAAGACAGAGGAACTATACTCATCCAGTTGAAGAATGGCTCACAACAATCTATCAATGATGTGTACTATGTCCCAGACATGACAAGTAACATCCTGAGTTTGGGTCAACTGATGGAGAAGAATTATGAAGTCCACATGGTGAATCGTCAATTGGAGTTGCTAAATGAGAAGAGGCAGTTGTTGGCCAGAGTCCCAATGTCGAGAAACAGAATGTTCACCCTGAACATTCAAACAGAATTGACAAAGTGTCTGAAAGCATGTGTGAAAGACACAACATGGCTATGGCATCTGAGGTATGGCCATCTAAATTTTGGAGGCCTAAAGTTACTGGGTCAGAAGAAGATGGTGAATGGCCTACCAGTAATCAATCATCCAGACCAGTTGTGTGAAGGATGCTTAGTTGGGAAGCAATTCAGGGCAAGTTTCCCGAAGGAGTCCCTGTCACGAGCCAAAGCACCGCTTGAGCTCGTCCATGCAGATCTCTGTGGACCGATTACCCCAAAATCGTTAGGAAAGAATAAATATTTTCTATTGTTCATTGACGACTACAGTAGAAAGACATGGGGTTTACTTCTTAAAGCAGAAGTCAGATACATTTGAAGCTTTCAAGAAGTTCAAGATGATGGTGGAGAATGAAAGTGGCCGCTACATCAAAGTCATGAGATCAGATAGAGGTGGAGAATTTATGCTGAAGAAGTTCAGAAGGTTTTGTGAATATCAAGGAATTCGCAGGTTTCTCACAGTCCCAAGATCCACACAGCAGAATGGAGTCGTTGAGAGGAAGAACAGAACTGTCCTCAACATGGTGAGAAGCATGTTGAAAAGCAAAAACCTGCCAAAAGAGCTATGGGCTGAAGCTGTTGATTGTGCAATCTACCTGCTGAACAAGTCACCAACAAAGAGTGTTTGGAATCAAACACCCCAAGAAGCTTGGAGCGGAAGGAAACCCACAATCTCTCACCTCCGGGTCTTCGGAAGTGTAGGATATGTGCACGTACCGGATCAAGAAAGGAAGAAGTTGGACGACAAAAGCAAGAAGTACATATTCCTGGGATACTCAGAACACTCAAAAGGTTACAAAATGTGTGATCCCGTGGAAGAGAAGCTGATCATCAGCAGAGACGTGGTAGTTGATGAAAAAGCAACATGTGATTGGACTGCTGAAGCAAAGAAGAATTACACTTTTTATCCATTCACTATGGATGAAAGTGACGATGAACCAGATGGTGATACACATGTGACAAGTCCACCCAGTCACAGAGAACCTGCCAGCCCAGAAGGAGAATCAAGTGAAAGTCCAAAAGAGAGGCCACAGAAGTACAGACGTCTTTAAGAAATTTATGAGGAAACGACAACCATTGAAGGTGATGAATTGACACTCTATTGTCATTTCATTGATGATGAACCAGTGGATGCTGAATAAGCCATGAAGGATGAAAAATGGAAGAAAGCCATGGATGAAGAAATTGGATCAATTGTGAAGAACAAGACTTGGGAGCTTGTGTCACTTCCTGAAAACCAGAAACCCATTGGTGTGAAGTGGGTATTCAAGGCCAAGAAAAATGTTAAAGGAGAAGTCGTCAGACACAAAGCAAGATTGGTGGCAAAAGGATACAGTCAGAGACCAGGCATTGACTACAATGAAGTATTTGCTCCCGTGGCGAGAATGGAGAGTATCAGGATGGTGATATCTCTCGCTGCTCAAAATGGACGGAAGATACATCAGATGGATGTGAAGTCAGCTTTTCTGAATGGATATCTCGAGGAAGATATCTATATTGAGCAACCTCCTGGATACATCGTTGAAGGCCAAGAAGACAAGGTGTTGAAGCTGAAGAAGGAACTGTATGGTCTGTAACAAGCACCGAGAGCTTGGAATAGCAGGATTGACAAGTATTTTCAGCAAAACGGGTTCAGTAAATGCCCGCATGAGCATGCACTATACTGCAAGGTGCAAGGGGGAGCAATATTGATGGTTTGTCTATATGTAGACGATCTCGTCTTCACAGGCAACGATCCTAAGATGTTTGAAGAGTTCAAGAAGACGATGGTTCGAGAATTTGAGATGACAGACATCGGACTAATGTCATACTATCTTGGAATTGAAGTAAGTCAAAAGGAGGAAGGAATTTTCATCTCACAGAGTGGTTTTGCCAAAGAGGTCCTGAAGAAGTTTAAGATTAAGAATTGTAATCCTGTGAGCACACCAGCCGAGTGCGGACTAAAGTTATCCAAGGATGATAAAGGAGAGAAGGTAAACTCAACAGAGTTTAGAAGTCTCGTGGGAAGTCTAAGATATATGACTTGTACCAGACCAGATATACTCTACGCAGTCGGATTAGTCAGCAGATACATGGAGGCGCCAACTATGACACACTGGAATGCTGCCAAGAGGATATTACGTTATATAAAAGGTACAATCAATCATGGTATGCTTTATACTAAATCAGAAGATTTCAAATGGGTTGGATACTGCGATAGTGATTGGGCAGGAGACATGGATGATCGCAAGAGCACTACAGGATTTGTATTTTTTCTGGGAGATACAGCTTTCACATGGAGTTCAAAGAAGCAAGCTATCGTAACATTATCTACTTGTGAAGCTGAGTATGTTGCTGTGACATCGTGTGCGTGTCATGCAACATGGCTAAGAAAGTTGTTGAAGGAATTGAATATGGCACAGGAAGAATCAACTGAGATTTATATTGATAATAAGTCTGCCCTGGCACTAGCAAAGAATCCAGTGTTTCATGATCGCAGTAAGCATATTGATACAAGATATCATTTCTTACGAGAATGTGTGGAGCAGAAAGAAGTGATGCTGAAGTATGTGAAGACTAAAGACCAGATTGCTGATATTTTCACGAAGCCGCTGAAGCAAGATGTGTTCGTCAAAATGAGGAATCTACTCGGAGTTACAACGAATTAAACTTTAAGGGGGAGTGTTGAAATATAATAAAGTTTAATTAAAAATATCTAGAAGGAAAAATATCAGAAAGGCCTAGAAACGAAAGCTACGGGAAAATGGATTTGGAGTGTCTATTGTGTGGAAAGTTGTAGAAGGTTAATTATTGCGAGTAGTTGTTAGTTGTGATTAAACAAATGAAAAAAATCAAATCCACAAGTGTATGACGGTGGATTGAGATGTAATGGCTATAAATAGCCTAGTGTGTAGTTGTGGCAGTGTGCAGAGAAAAAAAAAGAGAGTTAAAAGCAAGTCTAAAAATTACTATAAGGCAATGTTAAGATACATCCTTTGCCACGTCAGTCTATACTGCAATGGCCGCACAGTACGGAGGGGGATTATTGTCAATTCATAAAATCTCTCTTTCTTGCTGTCTTTCAGCGAACATCTCTCTCGCCTTCTCTTCCCCCTAAATCGGAAATCGAGACTCCCCCAATCTTTTTATCGCACGCACCGAATCCCAAATTGAAATCCCTCCCGTCGGCCTATATGCTCATCACCCCCTGATGGAATGCGTTAGGGTGATTACTCAAAATTGAGTAATTACCGTGGCTACTAAAATCTACACCCTTTATTATCTCTATTTCATCTTAATTTTAATTTGACGGTGAAGATTAGATTAAGGGTAATTTTGAGAATAAAAAAAATACCACACCTGATTTTTATCCTTTAAAAAATTAATTTCTATATATTATATATCTAAACCCTACTCCAACCCCATTCTCCCGTCAACGCCTCTCCTGTTGGTGATTCCTTTCCTCCGCTGACGGCGGCCGTCCTCCCAAAGCCGACCACCCTCGACCAACCTCCCACTGTCGACGGCCACCCCTCTACTCCGGCTACCCTCGCCCACCGCCGCCCTCTCTCTCTCTCTCTCTCTCTCTCTCTCTCTGGGAGACGGCTGTGGCTGGAAAAGGTAGGATGAATAAAAACCCTAGATCTGATTTTTTCGCATTGGTAATGATTTTTCCGCAGTGGTAGTGTTTTTTTTCGCATTGGTAGTGATTTTTTCGTAGTGGTAGTATTTTTCGCATTGGTAGTGATTTTTTTGTAATGGTAGTGTTTTTTTGCATTGGTATTGTTTTTCCGCATTGGTAGTAATTTTTTCGTAATGGTAGTGTTGTTTCGCATTGGTATTCTTTTTTCCGCATTGGTATTGATTATCATGTAAGTGTATTGCTTTTTAGTGAAATGGTAGTTTTCTTTTTCTGTAGTGGTAGTGTTTTTCACATTGTTATTATTTTCTCTTTTATTTTGCATTGGTATTGATTATCATGTAATGGTATTGATTTGCATGTATTGATATTGATAAATTTACAATGGTATTTTATTGTTGCAGCGGTACTAGTTTGGCTGAACGAAAACAAGGAAAAGATTGAGAAAAAAAGAAGAGAGATCTGGCAGGAGATTGTTGAAGTGAGAGAAAGAGAAAGAAAATTGTAATTAATATATTTTTGTAACTTCCTAAAATATAATTTGTTAAAAAAGGTAATTAATCATTTTTTTGTCATACCCAATTTGCTCTTAGTAACCACGGTGAATATAGTAATCACCGTAACCTGTCCCATCACAGATCACCATAGCTACGATCAGATTTTTTGCTACACTTAATCTGAAATCCAAATCACCCATTGTCGCCGTCACTGGACTTCTCCGGTCGCCGCTCTGTTTGTTGTCGTTTGCTCCCTCTCTCCCACTGTGGCTCTCTCTCTGCGCCATCCCGCTCTGCTGCTGTCTCATCGGTACTCATGATTCCGATGGTGTGCCGGTTATCTACAATGTTGAATTGATTTTCCAAAATGAGAAATGAAAAACTAAACTGAAACTAATCCCCAACCTCTCCTGAACCCTTATTCTATTTATCTCCAATCAAATTGCGACTGCAAATTCATACAAGGAGAAGGAAGTTGAGGAGGCAGATCCATGGATTCTCCCCGCAACTGGTGCTATTAGTCGCATCCCAACTCCATGAATTTGCCATCTATTATATGTTTTTGGAAGGAAAAAATTCTAAGTAAGGAGAAAAAAAATAGATGGAGAACAATCTGGATCTATAGAGCTGATAGAGTCTCACTCTCACAGAGATAGAGACACGGAGAGAGAGGATATCGAGGGGGAACTGAAGCAAGGAAAAAATTAGAAAATTTGTTTGTGTAATTGTGTGCCGAGTTGGAGAGAGGGAGTGATTAGAAGAGAGATGGAGAGGAAAGAGATTGGTATCATGGGATGCTTTGTAGGGATGACAATTTCGACCTGATCCGTTTTACCCGACCTGTTTGACCTGTTTTGGGGCGGGTTCGACCTGTCTTATCGACCCGACCTGCCCTGACCCGCCCCATTCTCGACCCGTTCTTGTCTAAATTACATGTAATTTTAGTCAAATTACTTAGGATTTTCCTTTTATTGCATCATATTTTAGATATAAGAAAGTTGTAAATTAGTGAAAACCTCAATTTCTCCAATAATTTAACTACAATTATCACAATATTGTTTGTTTTCTTAGTCTTATAATAAAAATAATGAATATTTCTAATGTTTTTAATATAAATTGCATACCCATTGGGTCGACCTGCCCCGACCCACGACCCGTGATCAATTACCCGACCTGGACTTGACCTGCCAATGGGCGGGTCTGGGTACCAAGAAACCCGCCCCGGACCTGCCCCATTGCCATTCCTAATGCTTTGGTTGTTGATATTATTATTATATTCATAAAATTGTTAAATTATAGCTTATACTATTATCAATTATATGAATGGTTCTTTTATAGATGGGTTAATATTTTATTTTGGTCCGAACAATGACCATATAATCAATTTTGGTCCGTGGTTTCAAAAATTAACATCCTAGCATCAACTATGCAGCCTATATACTCAATTGGACCGACACACGGTTTGTATCGTCAATTTGGACGGTCAACACAGTTGATCATTAGTCAACACGTCATGTCAGCCTAAAAATCATTAAAAAATTAAATTATTTTCCTAATTTATATGATTTATCATTTTCAAATTAACCAAAAAAAATAAAAATTTAAAATATTTTGATAACTTTTGGTTAATTTATAAAACTTATCATTTTCAAATTACCCAAAATAAAGATATTTTTAATTTTTTATAATTTAATTTTTGGTTAATTTGATAATGATAAATAATAGAAATTAGGAAAATAATTTAAATTTTATTTTTTTAATGATTTTTAGGCTGACAAGACAATGACATGGTGTGTTGACTAACGGTCAACGGTGTTGACCGTCCAAATTGACGGTCAAACCAAGTGTCGTGCCAATTGAGTCTATATTTTGCATAATTGAGGCCAGAATGTTAATTTCTGAAACCACGGGCATAGTTGATTATATGGTCATAGTTGAAGCCAAAATAAGGTATTAACCCATTATATAATTGTTGCATTTAAGTTAACAGTTGAACAACCTCTCTTTGATTTAGATCATTATCCAAATCAATTTTGAGTTTGACACACTGAAAGCTAGAAGTCAAGTAGATGAATTCCCTTTTTTTTCATTAAAATGCAAATGGGCAACAAGGCACTATGGAAAAGTACAAAACATAATACAACTAGAGAAAAAAATTATACCAAAGTCTACAAAAGCCAAGAAATCCAATAGGACCCGGACACCCAATCAAGGCTGCAATACAATAATCAAAACCTAATTGGACTATGCTCCCAAAGAAAAGAATAATGACTGAAATATCATCTCTGGATATGCTTGCTTAGCTGTGACTTTGGAAAATTACATATACAAAATGTTTGAATACTATTCATTATGCACAATTGCGATTTAATTAATTTTTATTGGACTCGGTTATCGATTCTTAAAATTGGAATACGTACATATCTTATACATCAATAATTTTATTATGTTAATGTATTCTTTGATGTTAAAAAGTACAAAACTCTCTTTTGTTATTGGCGTAGTTGCACTTGCAGGTCTCTTTTAAAAAACTTGGCTTTGGTTTATGCCTAATGAAGTTGTTTTCGATTCTCAGAATTGATCGCAGGAAGTGATAATTGCAAATTTTGGCTAAATAGTTGCTTGATTGTATTTGATTGCTTCTGATGACAATTGTTATTTGTTGCTTTCAATCATAGGCTTATACCCCAATCTGTAGGACACCAACTACAAGATGCAGCCCTAATATGATTATAATTTGTATTTAGATTGGTTGGCCTAACTGTATTAATGATAGTTTGATGGTTTCTCTTTCGTTGCACCTTAATTTGTTGGGAAAAAATCCAAAAGTACCACTGTTTAAAAAAACAAATTTCAAAAATACCACCCAACCCCAAAAAATTCCAAAAATACCACCCTTTTTTAAAAACCGTCACTCCACCATGCGGTTTACACGAAAATCGCTTGTCGGGGCGCGGTTTTCTATGCAAACCGCGGGGCTAAGGGGCGGTTATAAAAAAAAAAATTTGGACCAAACCGCTGGGAGGGGTGGCGGTTTTGGTCCAATTTTTTTTTTTCAAATCCAACTCCTAACTTCGGCCGAAACTTCAAACGAATGTAACTTTCCACTCGGGTATCCGATCGTAGCGATGTTTTTTTCATTTCGCATAACTTTTCAAGATCTACAACTTTTACTAGGATGAAATTTTCAAAACAGGAATTATTGTGGATATACGGGACCTTGGGAATAACTTTACCTTTACTTTTCACAAATCCATGTACATTTTGAAATTATGATTATGTAAAAAGTTGTAGATCTTGAAAAGTTATGCGGAATCAAAAAAAATTCATAACATTCGGATTTGGGAGCACAAAGTTATGGCCGCCCAAAGTTTGACGAAATAAAAAAAACTCATTCGGGGTTGCAAATGACGTTTTCTCGAGACGAAGGCGGGACCCGGTGGTTAGCGGCTTGCAAGATCTCAAAAAGTTATTTGGATTCAAAAAATGGAGGCCGCAAACTTTTTGAGATCTTGCAAGCCGCAAACTGCCGGGTCTCGCCTTTCGTCAAACTTTGGGCGTCCATAACTTTGTGCTCCGAAATCCAAAAGTCATGAATTTTCTTTTGATTACGCATAACTTTTTAAGATCTACAACTTTTAATATAATCATAATTTCAAAATGTACATGGATTTGTGAAAAGTAAAGATAAAGTTATTCTCAAGGTCCCTTATATCCACAAATAATTCCTGTGTTGTAAATTTCATCCTAGTAAAAGTTGTAGATATTGAAAAGTTATGCGAAATGAAAAAAAATCGCTATGATCGGATACCCGAGTGCAAAGTTACGTTTGTTTGAAGTTTCGGCCGTAGTTGGAAGTTGATCGGGAAAAAAAAAAATTTGGACCAAACCGCTGGGTGGGGTGGCGGTTTTGGGCCAAACCGCCACCCCACCCAGCGGTTTGTTCCAATTTTTTTTATAACCGCCCCTTAGCCCCGCGGTTTGCATTGAAAACCGTGCCCCCGACAAGCGGTTTTCTTGTAAACTGCAGGGTGGGGTGGCGGTTTTTGAAAAAGGTGGTATTTTTAGAATTTTTTGGGGTTGGGTGGTATTTTTGAAATTCTTTTTTTAAACAGTGGTATTTCTGGAAAAAGTCCAATTTGTTGTACATCATTAAGAAAACATACCGCTATTCATATTTTGGAGGGGAAAAAAAGATCTTCAATTTGGAAATCAACTTGCACATGTAATTTTCTTATGAAGTTTATGTAGTTATACATTCAAGAATTGTAACTATTGGAAGGGTTCTTAGAGGGGTTTCAATGGGAATGAAACCAAGGCAAGAAAAAACCCAAGAAACATCGATAAATTATAGGAGTAAATAACTTAAATGAAACAATGACAACAGAATTAGAGTATAAACTCTTTAAAGAACACATCATCTTCATAATATAAACAACAACATCTCTCAACACATAATATGCATTTTAGCTTCCATTGTAAACAACTAGGTAATTTTATTAGTGCCTTCTGTCTGCAAATATTTGTAGGTCCTGAATCCTGATGGTTACATTCATGATGACGGATGTATTAACATATTTGGAATGATATATATGTCCTACATTCCATGTTTAATTTTTTTCGCGTCTTTTACCCACCACACCACAAATTAGCTTTTAAGTAATCTTGGATGATTAAATAAAATTAGTGTGCAATTCATAGATAAATTATGTTGAAATTATTAATAATTTGGCCAGTGGGTCGGATACTAAACTAGAAATTTAGTTAACCAGAAATCATTAACTAAAAATTATGCTACTTAATTCTTCCTCTATTCAGCAGGTTACCCCTCCAAAAAAAAATTCCTCTATTTTTCAGAGGTTTATATGATACCGGCCAACGGGCCGGGCCCAATGCTAGTATCAATAAAGAAAGAGTTTCCTTCCCCACTCCTCAGTCAATCCAAAATCCCTCTTCCAATCTTCAATTATAAAAAATCCAAAAAGCTTTCTTTCTCTGTACAAAAACGTGGCCATCATATCATATTCCAAATTCCATTTTCTTAGCCCATAAACGTGGCAACCAAGTTGAGAAAGGAAATAATTATTTTATTTCCAACAAAGTGGATACGATACTCGTCTTGTGGATAACGAAAACACATATGGAATGGGACACGAAATTGGAGCCATTGCCAAACGACTAAGCTCTACTTCCATTTGCCCTGTTTCTTTAATCTCCTTCCCCTGGATCTTACCCAATCTCCTCCTGAATCTCAAATCAAACCTCTCCACCTTCAATAACCATGTCGAACCAATTAGACCACTATGCCGACCAGCCCGAGCCGACGACGCGACCGGTGGGCAGAACCGAGTACAGCTGGTGCAAAGCCGTCCCCGCCGGAACCGGCATCACGATCCTAGCCCTTCTCCTCTCCAAACCCCCGGACATACCAATTCTCCACAATGCCATCCACAAGCTCCAGAACTCGCACCCGATCCTCCGCTCCAAGCTCCACCTCGACACCGCCGCCAACACCTTCTCTTTGGTCACACAGCCGTCACCTCACCTCCAAATCCAGCAGTTCGATCTCTCCTCCACCGCCGACATTATCAACAACGCTGGTGACAAAATCGAAAAGTTCTCGATCCCCGTGCACCAGCTGGTCATCGAGCACGAGATGAACAAGAATCCTTGGATCACCGAGCCAAACGTCCCCGACCTATTCTTCACGAGCTCGAACACCCTGAGCGAGACACAGTGGCTCCTAGCGCTCCGGCTGCACACTGGGCGTGCGATAGGTCCTCCGCGGTGGCTCTGCTGGCGGAGCTACTGAGGTTGGTCGACGGCGGGAGGGATGATGGTGGTGGGAAATAAGAAGAAGAAGAAGAAATGGAGGTTGGATTGGGACTGGGAATTGAGGAGTACATCCCGAGTGGGAGAGCGAATAAGCCGTTTTGGGCTCGTGGGGAGGACATGCTAGGTTACTCACTGAATGCGCTGCGGACGGCCCATTTGGAATTCGTCGATGCCGCCGGCTCCCCCCCGCTGCTCTCGCTTGGTGAGGCTATGCTGAGCTCCGACCACACTTCCCCAAGCTCGTCGCCGTAAGTCGGCCCCTCACCTTGTTATGGATTGTCATTTATGCGGTCCACATTGCTTTCTGTCATTCAACTGATATATATTAGCAGTAGCACACTCTCTAAGATGGTATATTGTTTCAAAAGAAGCGCAACCGTATGCATTTGTAGACTATACTAAACGGTAGTCGTAGAGACATATATTTCACTTGATCTTCTCCCACAGTAGTCAACCCATCGTGGGTCAATGGGAAGCTCTCAGCAACTTGAACCATTGAGATGAATCGATCTTGTTCACGACTTGGTTCATAGCCCATTACTGGAAAAATTGGGTAGAATGTGGCCAATTTCTGGTGAACATTGACCATTCTGTATCTGTAATTTATTGATTAGGATCGTAATCATGTTGAACCAAGCCGTTAGGCTACCTTGGTGGGTGGGTCTGTGGGATGGTCAGAGAAAGTGACTCTCCAACTGATTAATCTTTTGAGTTTCATGCAGTTGGCGTCCTGTGTTTATGAAATTGCAGGCCTGCCACGCAAGGAATATGAAACTGTGCGCAGCACTAGCAGCTGCTGCAATGATCCCCGCACGTTCTTCCAAAGACCTTCCTGACCAACTCCAGCGAGAGCAATATTCCATCGCAACCCTCCTCGATCGACGCTCCATTCTCGACCCTGTCCTCAGCATCCCCACTAGAGGTGGCAATTAGGATCCAAATCCATGAATCCAATCCAATCCATCCACCAAATTATCCACCTAATCCAATCCATTTAAATCCAATCTATTTGATCCAAATCCAATTGGATTGGTGGATTCATGGATCAATCTATGGATCCAAATGGCAAATTACGATTTGGTACTTATATTTTTTATATTTTACATTTTGGTACCTAAAATTTATATTTTTATACGAAAAATATCATTGGAAAATTAAATTTTGGTACCTAAAATTTTTCATTATGACATTTTAGTACCTAAACTTTTCAAAATTTACATTTTGGTCAAAGCCTTGGATGTTATTTGGATTCATGGATCAATCCACCAATCCATTGGATCCAATCCATGAATCCACCAATCCATTGGATCCAATCCATTTAATCCATGGATCCACGAATCCAATCCACGGATCCATGAATCCGATCCAATTGCCACCTCTAATCCCCACCTCGGTCAGTTCACTCAAAAATACTTTGCCTTGCCCTGCCCTGTCCATGTCTTAAAGATGTGCGAAGGATGAGGCACGGGATGAATAAGCTAGCTAGGTCAAACTGGGAGGGTTTCAAAGACATTTTCTCAACTTGTTTCCTACAGGTTTCTACCACTCGGTCATTACCAATTCACGCGACGTCAACCGGGAGGACGAGCTGTGGGAGCTGGCTCAGATGTGTTATAAATCCTATGCTGACGCCAAGAACAACAACAAGCACTTGAGCGACATGTCAGACCTCAACTTCCTCATGGTTAAGGCCATCGAGAACCCTGGCCTAACACCTTCTTCGGCCCAGCGAAACGCATTGGTCTCGGTGTTCGAGGATGTGCTGATCGGCCACACCAACGATCTGCATTCCCTGCTTGGCGTGGAGGACTTCGTAGGGTGTGCTTCAGTCCACAGCGTGGGGCCATCCCTCGCCATTTTTGATACCATCAGGAACGGGGAGCTCGATTGTGCGTGTGTTTATCCGTCACCAATGCACTCCAGGGATCAGATGCACAAGTTGGTGGATGATATCAAGCGGATTCTCGTCGATGCCTTATGAAAAAGAGTGACATGACCGCAGATTTTTAACCTTGTTGATTGTTAATCAAGGAGGCGGGCAGTTCATGAACATGGTCGTCAATCCGTCTTTTGGGGTTGCAACAACTGTGCAATGTTGATAAAATTAAATAAAGAAGAAGGGAGTTCCTTTATTGTCGTTTTTGGATCGGGTTGAGCTTGTACTTGTGAGAAGGCAGATGCAGACAACCAGAAAATGTTTCGTTTAGTGTTCCTTTTACCTACAGATGTGTCAGTCTTAACCAGAGAAAAACACGAGCGAGATCGGGACGGTGAAGGTGCAGAAGCAGAGGATGAAGTCAAGCTTAGCTCTGTCAAATTGACAGGACTTCCGCTTTCATTCTATCGCGTTGATTGGGGAAGAAAAAGACACGTTGAATTTGTAAACAGTAAACACTTGATGGTGTTGTCAACAAAAATCGTGATCAGGCTAGGTTTTACCATTGGTTCTATTTCGATTGGATTTGGAGCACTTCTACTCTACTTTAAAGTATTTTGGTCTATTTGACATGGAAGTTTTCGAAGAAAAGAGGAAAGAGAGAGGCGAGGGCAGAAAGGGGCGTCGATGCGTTAATAAGAAATAACGCCACCTCAAGTTATTCTCTTTAACGCGTTTTTGCCTTATTTCAAAATATCTCATCCCTGTTAGAAACCGAACAGAAAAACTGGAGTTACCGATCTGGCTGAGTCACGGACTAGGTCGCTCTCTTTAAGACGTTCGTGGCACTGCCTCGTATTGTGCACAACAGACTATCAGTCGGTCGCCTCCAGGATAAAACAACCATTCTAATTTTGTTGCTCATCGGTTTTGTGCGAAAAACCGGAGCTCTATGAATTCATCTCTCTCGTGTTTCTGCTATTCTGAGGTATATTTAGAGGGTCTAGGGGTCTGCTATTTATAGGAGCAGAAAACCTAGAATATTCCCTCTTTCTTTGGGAATATGTCACATTTTAATTAGGAAGATAATTACTCCCATAATTAAAATATATTATATTAAGATAATTAATACTAATTATCTTCATAATATTCTTATTATTAATAATTATCCTTCTTATTTTCGTATCTAGAAAGAATACTGGATAATTAATTCAATATAGCTTTCAAAGCTATTCATTCCCAACAATCCCCCATTTGAATAGTTTTGAAACTATCTCTGAGCATCAACAGATCCATAAGATCGGCCATAAGCTAAGGTATCGCGAAGATTTGAACCTTAGCGTAGTGGTTACATTTCCGATTTCATAAGGGTGACTCGTAGTTTTGAACCCTAACTCAGACAATGTAGCACACCGGATCTTTTCATTGAGTGATATTCTCTCATTAGCAAACCTTTTAAACCGAAGTTTAGTTGCTAGATAATGATTTCAACAACGGAAGTAGGGATAGACGGACCGACCCGGGTCGATATCTAAATACTTGCCCTATACTGCACCCGATTAGAGTTTAAAAAATTGGGCTCTAATTGGGGTTTTATTGTGGTGTAGTTTCCTGCGAGTCAACAACACCGACTAAACACCAAAGATCAACTTCAGAATATAATTAATCTTTCTGTTGGTATGTCAAAGAAGGAATATCAAATTTTAAAGATATAACGCTATTTAGTTCGGACGAGTCTAGTTAATAGGATGAAACTAAAGGAATTTTGCCTCATGAACTTTGTACTGCGCATCTCCTTTAAATGAGCTACATAAAGTTACATTGCATAGGAAGGAATACAAAAATAGAATATGAAAGAAAATAGAACGAAGAGAAAGAGAATCAGATTCTATTTGTGTTGTATCCAAAATGAATCTTGGATATTCTCATCCGTCAATTCCCATAAACTAGACCTTTATGTCTGTGAGACAACTAATTAAACCTTCCAAAATTAAGTATTAACCTTCGTTTTGACCAAGCGGAGGCACATTATGAACAAATAAAAAAGAAGAGGAAACAAAATCGACTTTTTTTATATACTTTATAACATAAATTCGTTATTCATTTAATTAAAATAAGCTATATTTTCAGACATCTAGTGAGTATGAGAATTTATACTATAAATGAATATGTATGTTACTGAATATGTATATAATTCAATATAGTAATTTAATTAATTTTCGAATAGATAGTCCTACATAAACTTATCATATCATGTGTCAATTACCATATTTGAACCGGTGACACGAGGATTTTCAGTCATCTGCTTTACCTTGCTACAATCTAGCTATGACCAGGAGAATTAGAGTAATAATAAGTCACTCCAATCCTCATCCCCACTCCCCAATACTCAAGTACACATTCGCTCATCGATGTGCTAGCATAGAGGACAGAGCCAAAATTTCAATACCTATGCCATTTTCTCCATAAATGAGCTTGTTGTCTGACACGTTGGTCAGAATGTCATTTGATTACAATGTATTTTTATGTGTATTTAAAATTTTATATTATTTTAAATGCTGATCTTCGTATGATATTAATGTGACATGGAAATTATTTTTCCATTTTCAAAATTCTTATAACTTTTCATCAGTAATAAACATTGTAATCTTAATAGTTATAACCAAAGTTGTCAAACCGGTTTAAGACGTTGTACCGATCAAGCAAGTGGTTTGAAGTTTAATGGTTTGATTGAGGTCCAACCTGTTTAAGCCGTTTTACACCTTTTCTAAATATATTTATGTATAAGATAGAAATTTAGTGACTAAAATGGAAAGTTCTAACTTATGTCTATTAACAACTCAAATTCCATAAAAAATACCTATCTCAAGATCCACCCACCATCCCCTTGCCTCTATCTTCTTCTCCCTCTCTAACAATCAAAACTTTGGTTTTGTAGAGCCCATTTTGGAGCACAATTTTGGTCGGACCTAGTACAACCATTCGTCCGATAGAAGTGTAACAATCTTGATTATAACACCCGTGAATAGCCATTCATAACTTGTATGTTTAATAATGTAGTCACTTAGTTGCCTATGGTGGAAAATAAATTTGACATAACAAAAGAAGAGTTTGTCTGAAAAAACGTAGCATAAATAGGAAACTCATGATCATGACCTTTAGTCAATATTTATTTATTTTGTTTGAGAAATAATACATAAATAGCAATATCTAAACCTTAATGTATTATACACAATACAATAACAAAATTAATAAGGATGATACATATGGTCAATTATCCTATAAGATAAAAGATTTAAATAATTGAAATCGTATAGAAAAATTGGTATTCAAAAAATTGTGTTCTTTTAAACTCACCCATTTGTCCAATCATGCCATATTATCAAGAGATTTAGGATTTAACGGTTAACCAAACTAAAACTTTCAAAGAGCTTGCCACTTATAGTTTGAATAACAATATCGTTGCTTTTATACTTCTAAAAATTAAAACCAAGTTAAGAATTATACATCACTTCTACACAATATTGAAATTCAATGTGCACTATTTGGAACAATCATATTTGGGTTGCAATTTTCAAATTATCCCCCATTTATAATATAGACATGAATTAAATTTATTATTAAACTCAAATTAAAATAATCAAAAGATAAAAATTCAAATATCAAATAACAAAGAAAGTACTTACGGGAGAGTTAGTGCTGGCTAACCGTAGTGGAAAACTCATGATTTTTAGATTTTTAGTATTTAGAAAGATAGTGCAATTGGTAACGGTTGTTGTCTTTGTTTGGAAAGATCATGATTCAAATCTCAAGATTGATGTATTTTTATTCTTATGAATAAAAAATAAATAATGATTGTGAAGAGAAAATTATCATGCCTACTTTCTCTCTAGTTGTAGCAAATTTGAAATGCTACTCCTAGGGATGGCAATGGGTCGGGTCGGGCGCCGATAGTGCATATCCGTTACCCTACCCATAGTAGTTCTGGTTTTACCTATACCCATACCCACATGTGAAACGGGTAGAAAATCAAAACCATGCCCATGCCCGTTCGGGTTTCGGGTATCCACGGTTATCCATGGATAATAATTTCTCTTCATAACTCCAACCAATATGTTAACATTCATACGTATTCTCAAATTACGTAAGAGGAAAAGTACGCCAATAATTCACTAGAATGAAGAAAATTAATTAAAACTACACAATTTCATGAAAATATTATATTTATATGCTAAATATAAAATATGTTAGAGAAAAATATTGATTATTTCTAGACAAAATACATATGCATGTGTAAAATCGGACGGGTTCGGGTTGGATAGTGAGAAATCCATGTCCACCCATTACCCGCGATATTCGGGTTCGGATTTTACCCGTACCCACTAAATGTCCTTCGGTTTCGGGTTTTACCCTACCCGATTAGGCCGGATTCGGGCGGATATCCACGATTACGGATATTTTTGCCATTCCTAGCTACTCCCAACTCTGCTATAATATATTTGTAGGTTTAAAAAGATACCATACATTTCTTTAGTGCAATTGATAATGTTTGTTGTCTTTATTTGAAAAGACCATGATTCAAATATAGAGATTGATATATTTTTATTCTTATGAATAAAAAATATTTCCTTGCAGTAAATTTGAAATGCTGAATAACTGCTCTCAACTGTACTCTAATAGTTCCCTAAAAAAACTCTACTGTAGTAGTAACGTAGTAATATTTTGAATTTTTTTAAACGTTAATTTTAGAAGGAAAAAATCCCACGGGCCAAGTGGTTTTGGCCGATTTCGTTGCACTACCGTTATACACGTGGACATCTCTAAAATCAATGGCGGAGGATATTGGAAGTGGAATGAATTCGCTGGGCTGCGGAGCTTGTGATCCTAACTCTACGAAGATAAGAGATTGAAGAGGCGACGACAAATAAGAATCGGATATCCAGCTGATAGATAAAGTAAACAACATATATATAGAACTCCGGCGCCTTTGTTTGCCGGCAATGGAGGCCGTACAATTTTCAACCGTTTCCTCCCGCCATTTTCCTTCGGATTCCTTGCAGAAGAGTTCCGGAAGCTTGTCTAGTTGCAAATGTGCGGTCAATTACGCTCAGGCTGTCCGTTCTTCATGGACCGGTTCGAACAGCGTTGTTTCTCTTTCATCCAGAAATCCGTTTACCGTAAGTCAAAAGGAACTTAAACGTGTAACTCACTCCGATGCTTTCTCACGACGGAAATGTTTGATTTCTGGTTGGGATTTACTTTGAGCAGAGAGAACTGTGGGGTTGGGTGAATACCAGGGGTGTTGCTCTGCCTCTGAGAAGAGATACGCGTGGCGTGGTGAGAGCAGAAATGTTCGGGCAGTTGACCAGCGGGCTTGAAAATGCTTGGAACAAGCTCAAAGGAGAAGGTAATCTCTTATCGCCTATTCTTCTCGTGTAAAGATCTTCAGTTGGTATTTTCCTACTTGAAGTTTCGAATAGTAATTAGTCATGGCGTTTCAGAGGTTTTGACGAAGGAAAATATTGTGGAGCCTATGAAAGATATTAGGAGAGCTCTTCTGGAAGCAGATGTGAGTTGCTTTGGTATTCATGGCTCGAGATTAGAGTAATTTCCTAATGAAACTTCATATATATATATATATAGTATTAAGGTTGCTATATATATTTGTGGTAGGTAAGCCTTCCAGTTGTTAGAAGGTTTGTTCAATCAGTTAGCGAGGAGGCCGTTGGGGTAGGCCTCATTCGAGGAGTAAAGCCTGATCAGCAGTTGGTCAAGGTATGCATTTCAATGGCGCAATGCAATTATATTGGTAACTGGTAATAAGTGATGACTTGTAGTCTTCCTCAGCTTTTTGTGCCCGATAAGAATTGGGTGTTGGTGAAGCATTCAATTGATATGCTTTCAGTTGTCAAGTTTGCTTAAGCTACACTGAAGCGGTTGTCAGATTATGTAACTTATCTGGTTACTGCAGATTGTACGTGACGAGTTGGTGAAATTAATGGGAGGAGAGGTGTCAGAACTAGTTTTTGGGAAATCTAGCCCTACAGTCATATTATTGGCTGGTCTGCAAGGAGTTGGCAAGACAACTGTATGTGCAAAGCTGGCAAACTATCTTAAGAAACAGGTAGGTAGTCGAAGAGATGCTCTTTATATTCTCTTTGTGGCATTGGTACAACTTTCAGCAGAAACTGTGCTCCTAGCTTAGTAAACAACAATAGCATTCTGCATCATCTCTTAGTTCTCACTTGTTATTGTTGGCACAGGGAAAGAGTTGTATGCTTGTTGCTGGAGATGTGTACAGGCCTGCTGCTATTGACCAACTTGTCATTTTAGGTGAACAGGTAGTATATTCCCTACTTCACCGAAGTATCAATACCATCCTGTTTATGTTGAAAACCTTTCAGCGTGTCCTTTGTTCTAGTAATAAACTGCAATTATTCGCCACTGGATATGCAAAATGTCGTTTCTTGTAATGAAAACTATATCATGGAATGCTTGTATCAGAAATTCCTTCCAGATTGAGTCCTTGTGTAATACCAGAAGTCTGTTGTCCATAGAGTTGAATGGTTATCAGCCATGAAATTTTTTCACATCAATAGTTTTCTGCAGGTGGGCGTTCCTGTTTATGCAGAAGGGACAGATGTCAAGCCTTCTGAAATAGCTAGGAAAGGCTTACAGGAGGCTAAAAGGCAAAATGTTGATGTTTTGATAGTAGATACTGCTGGAAGGCTTCAGGTGAATATGTAAATCACAATAGTTATGCAGTTCTTGGAAAGTTCTGTGGCTTTGTCCTCTGGCTAAATAATTAATGGCTTAATTGTTTACAGATAGACAAAGGGATGATGGATGAATTGAAAGATGTGAAGAAAGTCCTGAATCCGACTGAGGTTTTGCTTGTTGTGGATGCAATGACGGGCCAGGAAGCTGCAGGTTATCCCTAATTATTTTGCACAGCCAATAATTCAGAATTGCTTGGATTGATATTTATGTAAAGATCCACACGCACACACACATATAGATGGCAGCCTAGCATCTAAGCTAAAATCACAGGTGCTGTTTGCTGATGAATTGAGTGAAACTTAAGGGTTCAGATGGGACAGTTAGTCCAAATTTATGCCGGGTTTTCTTTGAAGAGAATTCGGATGTTAAGATTTACAATGAAATATTCCCTGCATTTGTGTTGTTCCTATGTGTTCTTGCTGTTGTTCACTACTTATCTTCCCAAAAGTGCTGAATTTGCTCGTTCAGAGACATCCTCACATTCAGGAATATCATCTAAGCATTATGTCATTACGCTATTGCAGCACTAGTGACGACTTTCAATGTTGAAATTGGAATCACGGGTGCCATTTTGACAAAGCTAGATGGAGATTCCAGAGGTGGGGCTGCTCTGAGTGTTAAAGAGGTCAGTTTTATTTATCTACTAGCTTGTTGTCCGATCCGTTGGTGGGAATGTCATTAAATACAATGTATGAATGATGTGTATTTAAAATTTTTAAATGACTTGAAATGCTGAATTTCGTAGGCTATTAAGGTGACATATAAATTATTTTTCCATTTTCGAAATTCTTTTAACTTTTTATCAATAATGAACATTGTTAGCTTAATTGTTATAACCAAAGTTATCAAACCGGTTTAAGTTGTTGAGTCGGTCAAGCAAGTAATTTGAAGTTTAATGGTTAGATTGAGGTCCAACCTGTTTGAGCTGTTTTACACATTTTCTAAATATATTTACATATAAGTTAGAAATTTAGTGACTGAAATGGAATATAATAACTTATATCTATTAAGAACTCAAATTCCATAAGAAAACATACTTATTTCGAATCAATGATATTTGGGTTTCAATTTTAAAATTATGCCCCATTTATACGATAGACATAAATTAAATTTATTATTAAACTCCAAGTAAAATAATTAGAATATGAAAATTCAAATATCAAATAACAAAGAAAGTACTTACGGGAAAGTTGGTGGGCTAGCTAACAGTAATGTAAAAGTTGTATGATTTTTAGATTTTAGGTTTTCAATTTTTTAATTAAAAAGATACAAAAGATTTCTTTAGTGTAATTGATAATGGTTGTTGTCTTAGTAAGGAAAGATCATGGTTCAAATCCTGGGATTGATAATGATAAACAGCAACTCACATATAGGTCCCCGCAACTGGAATTCTGTTCTGAAATCGGTTAGGATTTAGGAGTCATGGATGGTTTTCAAGATTTATTTTCCTACCGGTGAAATAACTTTGTACGACATATTAGCTTTTTAGCATAACTTCTCATTTTAAGCGGCATATCATGTATTAGATATAATGTCTGTCTAGTGGCTCTATGAGAGTTGACCATTTATGGAAGTCACTTATCATTCATCATTTTATTTGCTTCAATATCAGAAGATGAAAATAAGAAATAAAGAACTTTGTGGAATGACAGGTATCAGGAAAGCCAATCAAACTTGTGGGACGAGGAGAGAGAATGGATGACCTGGAGCCTTTCTACCCAGATCGTATGGCTGGACGTATTTTAGGAATGGGAGATGTTCTGTCATTTGTGGAGAAAGCACAAGAAGTAGTAAGTGGCTGGTAAAATCCAGGGTATTCCATTCATCTGAACAGAACATGAGTTGAATTGGAAAAATTATGGTTTCACTTTTGATATCTAGATGCGCCAAGAAGATGCCGAAGACCTTCAAAAGAAGATAATGAGTGCAAAATTTGACTTTAATGATTTCCTGAAGCAAACTCGAGCAGTCGCACGCATGGGTTCCATGACTCGTGTCCTTGGCATGATCCCAGGGATGGGAAAGGTATGGGGGACTCGTTTCAGGTTCTGCGGTTATGTCATTGCTACTGAGAAGTATGGCTTGTGTGCTGCAAGTGTTTCAGTTCGTTTGCTGACACTTGAGGCTTCAAATGGCTATGGTATTCACAATCAAACAGGTAACTCCTGCTCAAATTCGAGAAACAGAGAAAAGCCTAACGATAATGGAAGCGATGATAGAAGTGATGAGTCCAGGTCCCTTTGGATTTCTCCTCTTTAATTTGCTGTAGAATGTTGATAGTTATACTTACACAACATGCCTCCTTCTAAAAATGGGCATCAGTAATTTGCAGAGGAAAGGGAGAAGCCTGAATTATTGGCAGAGTCAGCAGTTAGGAGAAAAAGGATTGCCCAAGAGTCTGGGAAAACAGAACAGCAGGTATGCTCTGTCTACAGGAAACAAAAAAGAATCTTGTATAGGCGGCTGATCTTGTAACCTGTTTGTCCTTATAACGGCTAGTTGTACTTTGTCTTGTGTAATGAAAATAACAGGTGAGCCAACTTGTTGCCCAATTGTTCCAAATGCGTGTTCGGATGAAGAATTTGATGGGTGCAATGGAAGGTGGATCTATTCCTGCTCTGAGTAATCTTGAAGATTCCCTAAAGGCCGAACAGAAGGTACTTTATCTTCTCAACTTACTACAACTATATTCAGGATAAATAGCTAGCAGTGATAAGTATAGGCTTGCTAAATCAACGTAACTTTGGTGGGGATATTTTTCTTGTGCCTTAGGCTCCTCCTGGTACTGCAAGAAGGAAGAGAAGATCGGAGTCCAGGAAACAGTTTCAAAGCTCAGCATCTCCAAGGCCTAGTTCTCGTGGCTTCGGTTCAAGCAATTAGGATCTATCCACTCGGAAAAGATACAAGTCTGATATCCTGGAACTATCACGTTTGATTGAAGCATCCAGCGAGCGATTTGAGAGAAAGTAGTTTATGTAACAACGCATCATTCCTTTTGTTAGTCGTTTCTGTACAAGTTGTCCAGTATTTGGATGTGAACTCCTCCTGAAGATTCAATGCTTTTATTATTCCTTGTTATGAGCATCTCTTTCTCTTGGTTGGTTCTTGAGGTTGTAAGTGATTTCATTTCAAAGCAGATTTCTGTTTGGAAAATGACCAAATTTTTAGGTGAAAAAAGGAACGGGCTTGAGAATCGGGCCAGCAACAAGAGAAATCCTGGAGGGTTTTTGTGTTAACCAAACCCGGACTACTAAAAATAGTAAGTCTTACTTATATCTCATGTTTGGCCCTTGTTTATTGGTTGGTTAGTTGATTATTTACTTGTATATTTCGGATCCCATTTAATCTCCATTGAGGGTTGTGGACAGGAGCAGAAACAAACTTGGTAGCATTCCAGGACAGGACACTTGTCATTGTTCTTGCTCTCATCAGTTAATGTAAAAGGAAAAAAAAAAGTTAGCTTCTCTCTCTTTTTCCTTCTTTTTCTTCGTTGCAGAACCTAACACAGTGCAGAGGAAGGGACAAAGATCTTTTAGATCAAAACGAAGCAAAAGAGAAAAAAAGAAACAAGGAAGAAAAGATGGCAGCGGTTCCTGATAAGAAAGCATTTCCAGAAGCTAATGTAGACAAAGAGCTGAATCCTGGCCACAACAAAAGAGTCGAGCCTGATTCCACTTCCTCCAGCATTGCCGCCTCCCTTGCCAACAAGGTACTCTACTTTTGACATTTCTCGTTGTCCGATCATACTGCTTACCAATAACTGGATACCCGTAAAGCGTCGACAATGGCTTTTTCCTTAATGAATAAGGTTCTCTAGAAAACTTGTTGCGAATAGCTTGATTTAGGAATGTGGAAAAATGGTTTGCTTATGTGAATTGGGCAAATTGTGAATGTTGATTGCTTGACGTAAATAAATGACATATTACTATTTGTTTTGTTGAACACATTGTCACAACAAACGCTGATCGGGGAGGTTGTGGGTTTTGGCATGGCAGGAAAAGGAGGAGGCAGAAAAGAAGAAGGCGGGTGGGGAAAAGAAGGATAGTGGGGATGGCTTGAAAACAACGGTGATAATCTCAGTGATTTTTGCTGCTATTGCTGGTGCTGCATTTGGCATTGCTAAGAAATTGCGAGAGAAACAAACCTGAGAATTAGGAAAAATAAAGCCACCAAAAAGGAAAATCATGGCCCATTGATTAGGCTGGAAAAATCTATTAGTATCACGTGTTTTCTCCTTTTTTTTTGTTTTTTTTTTTTTTGTTTCTAGTTTGTTTTCTGTCTGCAGAAGTTGCTAGAGAGAACTGAAAGTCTCGCATGCATGCATTTTGTTAACTGGCAACATCATCAGAGGATTTTGGAGTTGGATTAGTTTGATCATTGTATTGACCTATGCGGGGACACAACAAGTGTTCATCATCCCGGCACCCACATTTTTAGGTTAACTCCTTTTTGTTTCTGTTCCCCATTGTTCAGTTCGCCCTTAGCTGTAGAACTGGAATTAGGTTACATGATGAAACTTTCTTTCTCCCAATTTCTATTATGAACTAGAAAAGCTTATTATTTTCCTTCCCTAATTCACTTTGGGCTTTTACCGTTTTGAATGAGAGGATTAAGAGGTTTCGGGTGTGGGTATGACATTCTTATAAGACTTTTCGAGTAGGTTACATTAAAAAGAAGTGTTCGAGTATGAAAAGACAATTTGACGACTAAGTTAGCTCTCGACATGCTAGAGAGAAAAATAGTTGCAAAGATTATATGTACATCGTAAGCATAACCGTCCATCAAATACTTAAATGCCACAATGAATTCCTCCACCTTTGACGATGGAGGAAATTGAGAAATCTTAACATATGATTTTAGAAAATTGTTGTGCGTTAATGTCTTCATACTCTATAGACTATAGTATGGAATGAGATTATTCAAGTCATACTTTTAATCAACATGATCTGAGTGACCCTAAACACATGGACGTAACTGTAAAGCTTTATCTTGATTACTATTGATGTGGAATTTTATAATACACAATGTACATATGTTTTCCCGGCGAGAAAAACTAGATGAACAGAATTGGATTTTGCACCTTTGACTTCCAAACAAACGATCAAACAACACAGTTCACACCTCTTTGAGCAAAGTTCAAACAAGGGTGTTCAATGTTTTGATGAACTACGAGGCAAATCTACTTTAAATTAGCCCTACTCCTATGGAGGTTCAGTGAGAGCTCCAAAAACTACGACTACGGCTAAAGTTGCAGAGGAAAAGATAAAAAGATAAAACTTGACAAGTGGTGTCGAGTTGTGATTTTTGCGAACCCCTTCTCTGTCATCTTCACCTCCTATTTATAGCCATCAGAAGTAACTGCCACAAGAAAATGCTCTGCTGACGTGGAGTGACGGTTACCCTGATGTTGGAATTGGGATCTTCTTCAGTCTTGACCTCCTCCTCTTGAGACCTCAACCAATGCTCTTGGCAAATCCTCCGTAGTTTTGCTCATCCATAGAGTAACAATGGCTAAGGCATAAAGAAATACCACTTACCACATATGGGTGGGTATTTGAATAACATGAGTTAAAAATGGCAAAAAGTACGTCACCATTATTAGAGTAAAGAGACCACCTGCTCACATGACCCCCTTGCCTTGGCCATACCATGGGGGGTGTACATTGGTGACCCCCTCACCATACCATTGGGCATCCTCCATGGGGTCATATAGATCGCCCCACCACTATATCATCCTCATGGGAGCTGGCGTTGGTGACCCCTCACCCCCTGATCATACCATGAGGGTGCTCCTTCCACCCTCATCATCTTTCATGTCATGGGGTTGGCGGTATGATGTCCATCCCCCTTGATACCTCCTGGGGGTGGTGGTATGATGCCCACCCCCCTCACCATGTTCTGGTAGTGGTATGATGGTGGCCACTCCCTTGGTACCTCCTGGGGGTGGCTATCCTTCTCCTTGCCTTAGCCAAATTCGGCCATCACCCCCCTCACCATGTCATGGGGGTGGCGGTATGATGCCCACCCCCCTGCGTGTCATGGGGTGGCTCCCAATACTTAGCCAAATTTGGAGATACATGGCGCGCGTGGTGGCATGGAGTAATGGGCCCTAAAACCCAATCTCCATGGCCCACTTAACTGATTTAAACCGATATGATTAAGTTGGCCTTATAAAGCCATTTAATTCCTTATTTTTAACCGATGTGGTACAAGGTTAATTTTTATGGGTAAACAAATGCCCCCCACAACTTAGTGTATAAGGATTATGCACTAAGTTGTTTAACAGAAAAATATCATCAGTCTCCATTATAAATAGAGTTCCTTCATTTGCTTCATTCTTCACAAATCACTCACCAAACACAAAACAAGCTTTTTACTCTTCACTTGCACCTCTTCTGCCACTATCAAACTCCAAGGTGAGAAACTCTCTCCATCTTTCATTATTTATTTATTTTTCATATTGTCCAATGTACATTGTGGCTATTGGTCATTACCGTCATCATCAATTTTTCTCTCATGATTGCAAGCAACACAATTTTTTTTTTATACATACGTATAACAAGCATGTATATATATTTTGTTTCTCATTTATGGCTGCCATCAAACTCCTATTGTTTTCCCCCCTTTGTGAATGGCCGCCAATGTATATGTATTCATGCACGTGCATTTTATTCCCTTTTTTTTTACGTATGGCCTTTAATATGGATGTATATTTATATTGTTATTCTTTTTGTTGGCCATTTTTCTTTCACCATACACCCATCCCATAGTCGTAGTACCACCCTCATGTCATTGTACCCCCTAACCCCGAGCTTGTAATAATGTAGGATGGCTAACTCCGAGCCAAACAAGCAAGAGATACAAAAAGCAACTAGCAAATACTAGAAGGAGTACGTGGCGTTATGTAAGAAACCAGGATTGAAGATGGACTTTTTGGAAGTGAAAGAAAATGGGGAGGGTTGGCTTGGCCCTTACCTCATTGATGAGAATACCCTCTCTGCTGCTACACTTGACCGGTATCCACTTGGGGGTAGCTTACCTCTCTACCTCGAAGAAGAAATACCGCCTACCATGTTCTTTCGCCCCACCAAAAGTAAGAAACCAGTGTCCTCGTGGCCAAATAGTGATCCCATCTTCCTCAAATGGTAAAAGAGGTTGAAGGTTGACACAACCACTAAGGCACAATGGATGGCATCTGGCATTACCCGTCTATTGGCCCTTTGTGCTGCGATTCCGGATCCAGATGTTCAGCTATTCAAAGCTGCCTTGTGCTTCTGGTCTGTAGGCTCCAACTGTTTTGTCCTTCCTTCGGGTGCGATGACTATCACCCTAATGGACTTAGCCGCCCTCACTGGTTTGTCCTTAGGGGCCAAAGCACCAACAGACCCCACTCCCCAGGGGCGAAGCCAGGATTCCTATTCCGGGGGGGCCAAAAATTGAAAATCTGCAGCTAAGCCAGTATTTCCATGTGGGTGGCTAAAAATTGAAAAATTGCACATTCTTTTGCTTTGATAGATAGATTCGTAAAATCATATTCAAGGTAAATGTTTTGAATATTTTTTGTCTATTGAATCAAGAAACTTCACGTTTTGTAGCTAAATTTTATTATTTTCATTCAAAATGCACATTTACAAATATAATAATTAGGTTTAATACACTTGTATATCCAAAACTTTCACGGTTGTGCCAATAATATCCAAATTTCCCGGAATATCACTTATATCCATGTTTTAAAGTTGTTCTTTGCCAAATCTATCCATTTTCCAATATATATTTTTTGTTAAATACACTTGTATATCCAAAAACACCATTAAAGAATGTGAAGGAATTGGATATAAGTGGTATTTCGGAAAATTTGGATATTATTGGCACAATCGTGAAAGTTTTGGATATACAAGTGTATTTAACCTAATAATTATTGAATGAATCAAAACAAGATATTCAAGGTAAATGTTTTGAATATTTTTTGTCTATTGAATCAAGAACTTCACGTTTTGTAGCAAAATTTTATTATTTTCATTCAAAATGCACATTTACAAAGATAATAATTATTGAATGAATCAAAAGAAGATATTATCCAATAATACAAACAATAAATAACTAAATACTAAAGGAAGTAAAATTCAAAATCAGTCAACAGAAAAGAAAATCCGATAAAGTTGTTGAAAATGATAATAAAGGGTTTTGATATTATCAAATAATACAAACAATAAATAACTAAATACTAAAGGAAGTAAAATTCAAAATCAGTCAACAGAAAAGGAAATCCGACAAAGTTGTTGAAAATGATAATAAAGGGTGAAATAATAGTTAAAAGCAGTACTAGGTAATTAGAAATAATAAAAATCAATTAAAATGCAGAAACCACGTCCACGGGGATTTGAACCTACATTCAACACCTCCCAAATCAAGCATTCTGACAACTAGTCTACAACACAACTTTGAAATACTCGTTGCTACTTGACTTAATTTATAAATTCCCGGGGGCCCATGGCCCCCCCGGCCGCTAAGCTACCTTCGCCCCTGCCACTCCCCTTGTTGAGCAAACTCCTATTTTGCCACAATCCTTCATGAGTTTGCACCAGCAATACTTGCCCACTGATGTAGGGGCAGCCATCACCCAGAAGGAGAGGGTGGCTTTCATCCACTACTGGTTATACAGGTTCATTGTCTGCCCGACTCATGGATGTCCCCGCAGGTCTCTATCTCATATCTCGTACCAACTTTCTGATGGGATTCCTCGTGCTGATTTTCTGGAAATCATTGGCACATCTCTACCACGACATGCACACCCTCATTCATCAAGCCAAGAAGGGTGTCACTCCTACTAGCAACGGTCCCCTATGGTTAGTGCTCCTTTGGATTTATGCTTATTTTCCAACAACACGGGGTGACCTTCCCCTCTTGGACCAAATGGACCCCAAGCCACATTCTTATGGCTTGTATTATGCGAAGGCTCCCCCTTTGATGCACAGCTTTGATAGCTACTTTGCTCAATTCTACAACTTAAAAAAGGGTTTCATATTTACCCCCTTTGCTAGTCGAGCTGTGGGTCCTTCCTCTTTCTCCATGGCTTTCTCCGCATTCCCTGCTAAAGGAGAGCCTAATACAAACTACGAGAGATTTGCTAGTCAATGGGTCAACTGGGTGGTAGCACGAGACCTCCTTCTCAACCCAGCCAATGGAAAAAATGCAACTTATGTGGAGCCTTACAACCCTCACTATGTTGCAAGACAATTTGGCTTGATTCAAGGGTGGCCTTTGCCGAACCCATTCTCACGCCAACTTGACACCCCCGGCGAGAGAAATCCATTACAAGACAAGGAAGTGAAGAAACTTGAGGCATGGCATGCCTTTTTACTCACTTATGTTCCATTCACACCCTTCAAGTCAAGTCCATACTCTACTCCTCTTTTCAAGAGAGTGCTCTAAAAAACATTGAATGATCTAAAGCTCTTCGCTGGTAATCCTCAAACCATTGTCAATGGCCTCCTTACCAATGTGCCTCAAGGGGAGGGCCCCGATGGCCAAACCTCGAGTAATGGTGGCAAGGGAAAAACTTTCACACCCAAACATCCAACACATCATCGGCCAAACGCCCTGCATGTAAGCCTTCTTCCCATTGTATATTTATATAACCTGCCTTTTTTTCTTTCTTTTCTCTAACCATGAATATCTTTTCTTCGTCATATAGCTTCAAAAAAATCTCATGGTCATAGTCGACCAGCCAAGCAATCTTGTCCCCCACACAAACCCCAAACCAGTGCACATGTAAGTCTTCTCATTCCCCTTAGCTAGTATTCCTTATTTTGTGATGACACCCCCTAACCACCTGTCTCATTGTGTAGCCAGAGACAATAATGTCAGATGAGGATGAAGAAGAGCCCCCCTCTGACCCAGAGTAGGAGGAGGAGGAGAACTCTGTTCTCAAGGGTGCTCGTAGTACTACCGGCACAGAGTCAGAGGGTGGTAACGAAAAAACTGCCGACGAAGGTTCTAAAGAAGGGGAGGCCGAGATCATAGAACACACGGGGAAAAACAAATGGGGTCTCCATTCATCTTCGTCTTCGCCCCAGTCTCATGATCCTTAGCCCTCCGCCAACTTGGTGCAACACCCCCCTCGTCCTCCCACCTTGGAGGCTCGTTCTACCACCCTAGGGGCTGGCTCTACCACCCCCCTTCCCACACCAGGGGGTCCAGGGATGACTACAGGGGCAACCTCATCTACCACCACCCCCCGATCTCTTGGGATTTAATCAGTTCCCCTCCGGGCCTGCCATATTTGGACACTCTTTACACACAGGTGGTACTTCTTTTCAAGTTCCACCAACCAACTTGTTCTCAGGTATCCAAATAATTTCTTCATCAAATGCCAACTTTTAACTTCCTTTTATACATACAGTTTGAGTAACACCTTTCTCTCAGGTCCCCACAACGACTCCTTTCATGGAGGTGACAGAGTGATAGTGGATGCCACCACCCACCAAATGACCCCTTTAATGGAGGCAGCCGAGGAGGAGCAATACACACATCCTACTGGCCTCATGGGTAATCCTTCAACACTTGAATGAGTAGAGACCCCCCTGGAAATGGTAAGCACCACATCCAAACCAAAGCCTCCTCTCTATTTTTTTTTTATGAAAACACCAATATCTCACATGTACACAACTTGCAGGGTGCCACCACTCTTAATGATGACCTCCAATTCCTACGAGACTTGGAGAGCCAATATCAGGTGGCTGCCACCAACCCTTTTGCCAACCCCGCCTTCTTCATCCATTCATGAAGCCCTGGATGCTGTTGACAACTTCCTATCTTACACTTTGGACGAAGTCATAGGGGCTTTTGACTCTGCCTGGCCTAAACAAGCCCTTGCTCTTTTGTCCAAGCTCGAGCTTCACATCCCACTACTAGGTTTGAGCATGGACCACATGATATCTATGCATACTGCTTCAGACACCATCAAATCATGTATTGGGGCTATCGAGCAGCCTACAAAGTTGAAGGATACCATGCTTCACAAAGAAAATGCTAGAGCCACCACTTCCACCTACTTGCAAGGTAAAGTATCACAAGGCAAGGCCATGTCAAGTCAGGTTACCACCCTTGAAGCCAGAAAAAATGCTCGCTCTTCTAGGATAGCCGAGTTGGAGGCCGAACTCAATAAGCTTCGTGTAGAGGAGGCACAAGAGCAAACCCAGTCAGAGTCTCTAATTCAAAACTTCAATGTGTTGATGGGTGAAATTCGTGTTGTTGCTGACCAGGAGAAGAGTCTTACTCCCATGAAGAAAATAGCCCTTCACCGAGCAAAATCCGACCAGGAGGAGCGTGAAAACAAGGCCAAGCTTGTTAAACTGAGGGCCTTTGTTTGATTTCCTTTCTTTCGATCGAATGAGTATGATTTGGATTTTTTTCCCCCAATGCATACGTGCCCCTCATGTCTTTTTCCATCTCACACAAAGATCATGCCCAGTGGCGGATCCAAGGCTGGGCCAACCCAGGCCCCGGCCCAGCCCTCCTCCGAATCCAGAGTTAGTTTAGTGCTTACAAATTTTTTCGATTTAGGTATTTGGCCCAGTGCTATTTAAAATCCTGTGTAGTTTTATTTGATAATAAGATTTTGTGCAACTAGGAAAATGGTTAAGATGAATATATCCAAACCATCACTCTAAATTTATACTAAATTTTTTATATCCCAAATAATTTTATTTGAAAAAAGACATGAAAACCTAAAAGTGTAAAGTTTCATTAAAATAAAATAAAAACTCTAAACTAAAGCACACCCTTCCTTGCAAAATTCAACAAATTTCCCAATCCCCTCAAAACAAAACAAGAACGAGGAGACGAGCAGACCCAAAATGGATTTCTCCGCCAGCCCGTCGAGCTGGTTTTCTTTCCATTCTTTTGATTAAGAAAATATTTACAAACTTTCTAAGTTATCATTTAGATTGTCTCAATTGAGTGGGGCACTAGATTCTAACCGTTCTTTCTGGTGTTTTGATGAAGAAAATATTTGCAAACTTGCTCAAGAGTTTAACCTTGAGACTTTGAAGGCTACGAGATGCATTCTTTGGAGAATGCACTACTCATGTGAGGAAGATGAAGTTTCTTCTCATGCAAAATTATTAGAGAAGCTGGAGGAAACAGGGATGGACACACAATACAAATTGATTTGTCGGTTGATTTGTCTAGTGTTGACCTAGCCGTTTCAACAACTACCATGGAGAGAATATTTTCAGCAATGGAACATGAACATTGATTTATGCAACAAAATGAGCGATGAATTTCTCGTTGATTACTTAGTTATTTTCTTTGAAAAAGAGTATATTATCAGTATGGATGGAGATTATATTATTGATGAATTTGTTAAATTAAAAGATTTTCTTGTACAATTGGTATTGTCATGAACACTATATTATTATATATTTTTTGTTTATGATATCTAATATTCTATTCAAATGCGGCCCAGTGCTCTCTTATGTCCTGGATCCGCCGCTGATCATGCCCCCCCCCCCATGCCAACATGACCACCAACACTCTTGGTCAATCTTTAATCACGTGGCATGGTATATTTTGAAACTATTGGGGCCAAAACAACACCATGCCCCCTAGTTAATCCCAATTACTACTAATCACCCCATGCCAATCACCATCCCCCCATGTCTTGTCATGGGGTATGGTTCACATCTTAGCACGATTTTAAGGTTTGGCATGGGGTTAGGCCACCTTAGAGGCCTAGCAGTCTCAAGACTTACCACAACCCAGGTCCCAAAGAGAAGGGATGTAAGGTTTCAAGTATTTTCCATAGATTAAACGTTCATGGAACACTCCATCAAGATCCTTTAGTAAATAAGCTCCATTGGGACGAGTAGAATGAACAATGAAGGGTCCACGCTAGTTAGGAGACCATTTACCAAATTTGGGATCCTTATCTCCAATGGGAAAATGAAGCTTCCATACCAACTATCCTTCCTCAAATGACTTGTGCTTGACTCTCTTATTGTAAGCACGAGCCACCTTGTCCTTTTGTACCCGGATATTATCGAGAGCTTTGAGTTGGAGTTCATCAAGATCACACAATTCCAACATCATGGACTCATAGTACTCAGATGGTGCTAGCTCATGTTGGCGCATGTATCTTAATGACTTAACAGCCACCTCCACCGGCAATAAAGCTCCATGGCCATAAGTTAGCATAAAAGGGGTCACCTTTGTACTACTACGTGGAGACATCCGATAAGCCCATAAAGCTTCAGATAAGACTTCATGCCATTTCCTCGGGTTATCCTCAATCATCTTAGACAATATACCCTTACCACCTTGTTGGATGCTTCAGCTTGACGATTGGCTTGAGCATAGTAAGGAGTGGAGTGTATGATTTTGATGTCGTGTTCTTTGGCAAAAGCCATCACTTCCCCTCCCGTGAACACGGTACCCTGGTCAGCTGTTATGGTGGCTGGCAAGCCAAACCTATGTATTATATTCTCTTTGATGAAATTGATGATTTCTCCTTGATTGACCACTGTCATTGGCTTGGCCTCCACCCACTTGGTGAAGTAATCAGTTGCCAAGATGACAAATGTATGTCTATCAGAAGATGGTGGATAAATCTTTCCAATCAAGTCCATGTCCCATCCCATGAAAGGTCGAGGCTTGATGATAGACTTCAAGTCGATGGCCGGAGCTCTTTGCACCGGGCCATGTCGTTGACAAGCCTCACACCCCTTAGCAAAAGCGGCACAATCTTCCCCGATGGATGGCCAGTAGTACCCATACCGGTGGAGTACCCATCTCATAGAAGGGCCTGCTTGATGAGCACCACATATCCCTTCATGAACCTCACCCATGGCTTATAGGGCCTCCTTGCCCCAAGCACTTCAATAGTAAACCGTCAGGTCTCCTTTTGAATAAGACCTCATCCAACAAGGCATAATTCCTTGCCTTGAATTTGACGGCCCGATCCACATCCCCTGTTGGATTCTTCAAGTATGCTATCAAGGGGGTACGCCAGCCACTGGCCTCCTCTTCAATTGTAAACACATCTACCCTTTGCTTCAATCTCTCATGCAATGGGTTGAGCCTTCGCACAAAAATTTGCTCTCCCCCTTCATGAGCAAACTCTTTAAACCCCGAGGCCAGTTGTGCTAAGTAGTTAGCCTTGCCATTGTCCTGGCGCGGAACATACTTGATGGAGACATTATCAAAGTGGGTAATTAATATTTGGACATAGTCAAGATATGTCTCTAGTATGCAATTGATGCATCAAAATTCACCAAGTACTTGGTAGACTACCAGTTGGGAGTCCCCTTGGATATTAACACTTTTGACTTTCAAGTCAACAAGCATCTCCAGCCCTACCACTAAAGCCTCATACTCGGCTTGATTGTTAGTACATTGGAGATCAAGTATAAAGGCAAAGTACATGGCATGCCCTGATGGGGAAGTGAGGACCACGACAGCACCCGCTCCAGACCGGGTCTTTGATCCGTCAAAGTATAAGGTCCAAGGGGCCTCCTCCACCATGTCTATTTCTACCAACTCAGCTGGCACATCCACACATGGGTGGTCAGCTAAGAAGTCAGCCAATGCTTGGCCCTTTATGGCCTTTTGAGGCACATATTGCAAGTTGAACTCAGATAGTGCAAGTGTCCACTTACCAATCCTCCCATGGATGATTGGCCGGGACAACATGTACTTTATTATATCAGTCTTATATATGAGTTGCACTTGAACAGGCATCAAGTAGTACCTTAGCTTCATACAAGAAAAATATAAGGGTAAACATAACTTCTCTACCGGGGGAGTACTTTTATTCTGCCTCGTTTAATAGTCTACTTAAGTAGTACACGACCTGTTCATGGCCAGAGTCATTATCTTGAGCCAACAGACACGCTACAGAGGTGTTAGTGGCTGAAAGGTACAACTTCAATGGACGATGTGGGATTGGAGAGTTGAGTACCGGCAGGGTTGCCAGGTACTTCTTGATGTCATCAAAGGCTTGTTGATGCTCTTGACGCCATACAAACTCATCTTCCTGCTTCAACTTCAACAACGGAGAGAAGACTTGGGTTTGGCCAGCACATTTCGAGATGAAACGTCGAATGTAGTTAACTTGGCCGAGGAACCTTTGAAGCTCTTTCTTATTACTTGGTGGCATGGCCTCAATGATGGCCTTGGTTTTGCTCTTATCAACCTCAATGCCACGTTGGCTCACAAGGAACCCTAAGAAGTCACATGCAGACACATCAAATGCACACTTAAGTGGATTTAGCTTCAAGTTATGGCCTCTCATACGTAAAAAGGCCATACGAAGATGAGATAAGTGTTGACTTGTTACCTTAGACTTGAAAACAATGTCATCCACATAGACTTCAACCAACTCACCAATTAAGTCATGAAAGATAGCATTCATGGCTTGTTGGTAAGTGGCACCAGCATTCTTCAACCCGAAGGGCATGACGAGCCACTCATAGCACCCTATGGCTCCAGGACATCTGAATGAGGTCTTGTGGATGTCTTCCTCGGCTAAGTAGATATGATTATAGCGTGAGTTACAATCCATGAAAGAAAAGATCTTATGCCTAGTTACTGCATCAAGCAACATGTCCGCAACTGGCATGGGGTATTCATCCTTAGGAGTGGCTAAGTTTAAATTTCTAAAATCAACACATACACGTATCTTGACATTCTTCTTTCTGACTGGCACTACGTTGGTAACCACTCCACATACCTAGCTGTCCTGATGAAGCCAGCCCTCAACAATCTTTCAATTTCTTTCTTAATCTCTGGCAAGACCTCATAAGCAAACCGTCTAGGCGGCTGTTTAAAGGGTTTGAAGCCACCACTAATGTGTAATCTATGCTATACTAACTTTCTATCTAGACCAGGCATCTCGTGATAATCCCATGCAAAACAATCCTTAAATTCTTTTAAAAAATTAATTAACTCATACCTCTCGGCTTCGGGGAGCATGGCACTGAAGAAAGTAGGACGTGGGTCGTCCTCGGTGCCAAGATTGATCTCCTCCAACACATCACGTGATGTCATAGGCCTTTGGTCTTCTCCAGCTATACCCGGTATCTCGCCTTCTTCGGGCAAGTCATCTTCAGGCACACAGTCAGCCATCAACACCGCTTCCTAACAAGCTAACCTTTGCTTGCATTGATAGATGGCTAACTTCTCCAACAAGGCCGTCACTTCGGCCTTGCCCACTACCTCGTCTCGAAGTGGTCTACTCATCATTGATACTCGTTTCGGCTTTAGGTGGACCATGCAAAGCAATCATAGATGGTCTCACAATGTCGGCAAGGGGGTCGAGGCATGCCATGCTCAATATCTTAGCACTTGACATCACCACTGTCACGACCCTCCATCCATACTCCTCACTTGTAGAGGCCCGAATTCTCCATGATAGAGTGGAGCCTCGGCCACGTTAGCAGCAACTGCAAAGGGGTTGGTGTCTGCTTGTACTACCTCCACCATTCCTTCTTTCTTCAAAAACATCAAACACTGATAAAGTGATGATGGGACACACTTGTTGGCATGGATCCAATCCCTTCCCAACAAGGCATTGTAGCTTATCACCCCATCTACCACAAAGAAAGTAGACATTTTCTCTTGACTACCAACTCCAATTAAGACCGGTGGTATCCCTCTTGCTTATGTTGATCCCCCATTGAAGCTAGTAACGAAGATATCAGTGGGAATCAAATCGCTTGTAGTCTTTCACAATTTTCTTAACAGCCTAGTGGGAATCACATTGACAGCAGCTCCATTGCCAACAAGAATTCTTGACATCGGCATACCATCCAACCTAGCCTTGATATAGAGGGGCCTCAAATGCCTTAGCATACTTGGCTCTGGTTCCTTGAAAACCACTAAGTGACTTAACTCCTCACTTGTGTTTTCCTCCTTCATGACCTCTTTACCTTTCAAGGTGGCTACTTGCCAGACTTCCTCTTCTCTCGGCGAACTTTCTTCCTTTGCTACCAAACCCTCGGCCTCACCATTAAACTCCCAACCCCAAGAAGGGTTCTGGATGGGTGAGGACGATGAAGCTTCAGGACCCTGGTATAACACATAAAAAGGGTATCTCCCATCATCTTCACCAAGCAAACCAACACTCTTATGGCCTGCCTCACGGAGTTCCTTCAAGAGTTGCTGGGAACTCTTGCTTTGTCTTGTATTGCCACCTCAGCAGCTAGATCAATCCTACTCCCCAATCGAGCCATCCTAACACCCCATGGCTCATCACTTGCTTCCAAACGAGCAAATGCCTCGGTTAACTCAGCAACAGACCCGTCTGTATCTTCAGCCTCTTCTACTACCTCTTCTTCCTCCACATACATATCCCGGTCTTCCTCATTGAATTCGAAGACCATAGGTAGTATGTAGTTTGTGACCACCACTAGCGGCAAACTTCCAAACTAGATTGTCAAAGGGGGTCCTTGGTCATCCACTTCATCATCCTTGTTGCCTCTATCGAATTTGGGATTGGGATGCTCATCTTCTAGCATGTCATCTTCAGCATAGTCATCTTCATATTCACCTCCTTCTTCTTGGAAGTCATCCTCAATCCCTTCACGAACTTTGACATCACCCCGTACTTGGACCAGCTTCCCTTTGTCAGTCATTGTCACCTTGAGCCCGGTAGTCACTGAGTTGTCCACCTCTATATTTGGTGGAACAACATCATTGTGTTGGGATGGTCTGATCCTCGCACCAAGTATTACTAGATACCTCCCGTGTCGTCCTGCCGCATTCTTACGTAAGTGACTCACTCCTACTGTCACTCTAGAAAATGGCCAAGTGTAACCACTTCCTAAAGCGTAGTATAGCGGGTTTGGGTTTCAATGTCAACCCGGGTCCTAGATGTGATGACTACTCAGTGAATTCGTATTATCTAGCAATGAAACTTTAGTGAAGGTCTAATCTAACAAGCGAGCAAAGCAACTAAACGGTCGTTTTCAGGTTAAGAGAGGTCACCTGGATATGGTTCCCCCTAGACTGCAGTTAAGCCGGATTGTAATTACCAAGTTCAATTTCTATGAAAGTTATACTGCGGAAAGTTCTTAAACAGTCTGAATTCTCGACTAAAGGTCTTCAGACCCTCTCAATCTGAGTCTCTAGCGGGCGACTAACCTCCACCAGAGTAAACAGATTGAGGCCCTAACGAACCAAACCTCCACTACCGAATTGACTTCGGTACAGAATAGCGAATTGGCTCCTCGACTAAAGTCACCAATTCGCTACCTGCAATTAAGGATACTCTATTAACCAAGGCAGATATTCTCATTCTAGGTTAAAGCAGAAACAACATGAATTTGATCAAGATTCATGCCATTCAATCATTCAAACCTCAATCGAATATAATCAAATCATAGAAACAGTACTTGGGTTCATACAATCAATCCTAACATACAGATCTAGGGTTTCCCACACCCAGATGAATGGGAGAACTACTCCATGGAGAAAGAAGCAAAAGCAGAATCAGATGCGGAAACCATACTGTGAAGGATGGAATTCAGCTTCTGGACGTTGATCGGCACTCTCCCAAGCTCAAGCCAAGCTCCAATGGTGATGAAGATCAAGCTAGGGCACTTGGAGACTCTTGTTCGTCGCTTTCTCTCTCTAGGAATCGCTCTGTCTCTCTAAAACTCGAATCCCCTTCTGTTTTGGCTGAAATCTGCTTAAAAGGGCATCACTGGGCAAAGCACTGTCGAGGGCACGGTCGTGCTTTGCCTCAGCCCGCCCGTGCTTTGGCTAGGGTTAATTACACGGCCAGCAGTTGGGGAAAACACGGCCGTGCTTTTGGGAGAACACGGCCGTGCTTTGGGTGGACACGGCCGTGCTTTGTCTCGGCCCTGCCCGTGTAATCAGCTCATGTCTACCAAACTCGACTTTGCTCTCGGCAGTAAAAGCACGGCCACAGAACACGGCCGTGTTCTGAAGGCCTCCTGCCGGTGTTTTTGCTCCAGCTCGACGAAATGACTTCCGAATGGCCCGAAACTCGTGCTTAGCCTTTCCTTTGACGTCTGGGACCTGAAATATGACAAAATAGCACCACCCGGCGTAAAATAGGCCAAGAATACACGACTATGCCCCTCAAACGGATAAGAACTTGGGGTATAAAAACATGCAATTACATCGTTATCAAACTCCCCCACACTTAACCGTTTGCTTGTCCCCAAGCAAACCTAACTCAAACCAATGCAACTCTCCAGACCTCTATAGCAACAAACAACCTCGATTGTAGGTAGCGGACTTCCTAGATCATCTAGTAGCTTACGTGGTCAACCGACGCACAAGTCATCTCATAGCCTCTTCGGCGAGAACGCTAGTCTCGAGTCGGCATCATGGCAAATAGTGAACAGAGGACAAATGAATCGTGGATGAAGAGACTCTCAAAAACAAAAGATCATCACATTTTTCAAGGTGCTCGATTTTCTTTTTGAAGATGGTTGGAACCCCTTTTCTTCCTTCTTTTTGCTTGGTTTTCTGTTTTTCTATTTTTTTTTCTTTTTTTCAAGGGTTCCAACCTGTTTTTGCAGAAAACGGGGGCTCCCACCTAGCAAAGGTTTTGCGGGAGCCCGGCTCTTACCGGCCATGCCAGGAGCAGTTGTCTCGAGCCTCGTGCGGGGGAAAGACATGTAAGGGGGCTGGAGGTAGTAGGTGGAAATTGGGAACGGATTCCCGTCTCCCCTTACACACTTTCGCCCTATTCGCATGGGAGACGTCATTTTAAAGCACATTTTCGAGCACCTGTTATTTTCAAAACATGATAGAAGAGTCCATGACTGGCAGAGAGTCCACAACACCACACAATTCAAGGGTCCTAAGATCACTAATTCACTCAATCAACCAACACAATATGAAGAAGAAATGAGACGTCTTAAATGCATCAACATCCTCCATAGTGCCACACTACCTCCCTAGGTTGCAAATCACTACAGAGACTGTCAATTCAAAGCATACTGAGCAGGTAATTGCAAGGAACACGTACTTGGAGCCCTCAAATTTAAAAATTTGGACAGTGGACTAGGCTCCAAGCACACAAACAGATCTAATGCAGTCAAAAGATAAACACCCCCCCCCCACACTTAAGATCGACGTTGCCCTCAATGGAGACGAGGGAAGGAAAGGGGAACGATGTTACCGGGATGCACAGACTGCAGAAGACTGGAAATGGACCAGTCAGGATGAAGCGGCACTGGGGAGAGGACTAGTCGGGAACACAGGCACAGCTAAAGGAAACCAAAGAGCTCAAACACGATATGTTAGGTCCAATGTTCAGCCCAATAGTACATCATCCAAAACAAAAGAAAACACCAAAAACAAACCAATTCACCATCTGACTCGAAACAAAACAAATAAATGAAAACCGTGGTGGGGTTGCCTCCCCACAAGCGCTTCTTTACCGTCTTTTTAGTTGGACGCCCATGGTGGATACTCAGGGAGGTGCAGGAACAGGTGCCTCCAAGAGCGGATCTACGTCGCTCTTGAGGTACAGCTTCAGGTTGTGGCCATGCACCCGACGGATGCGACCACCATCATCAGTCAGCTCGGCCTGGCCATCCGGCAAGATGCAGGCGAGTGAGAACCCGGACGGCCAGGGTGGTCGTGGTGCAGGGGGCGGGACCAGCTCGTAGTGGTCTCCACCCTTCTTCCGTGCAGGCTTAGCCACCTGCGGCTTCGGCCGCCACTCCTCCTTGAGCTTTTTGTTCGGAGGCGAGACTGGATGGATTGGCGGCGAAGGAATGATAGGCGGGTCCTGCAAAATGAGAGGTGCAGAAGGATACACGACAGGCTTGTGTACCTGATCAGAAATAGCATGCACAGGTGATGCAGAAATCATAGCACAATGATCAAACTCAGTCACAGAAAAAGTAGCCTGTTCATTTCCAGCGCGCAAGATCAGTTTACCATCATGCACATCAATAAGTGCCTTGGCGGTGGCAAGAAATGGTCTACCTAGGATCAAAGGCACATCCACATCCTCATGTATATCAAGAATAACAAAGTCAACGGGATATGTGAATGCACCCACCTTAACAAGCAGATCTTCTATGATACCCCTAGGATGCACAACGGAACGATCAGCTAGTTGAATGCTCATCCTAGTAGGGCTAAGTTCACCTAGGTCTAGCTTTTTGAACAATTTATATGGCATGACATTAATGCTAGCGCCTAGGTCCGCCAAGGACTTTCCTACATGCATGCTGCCAATAGTAAGAGGGATAGTAAAACTCCCTGGATCCTTGCGCTTTTCGGGCAGCTTGTTCTGCAGGATGGCAGAACATTCCTCGCTCAGCAGCACTGTCGAGAGATCCCCAAGTTTCTTCTTGTTGGTGAGGAGATCTTTCATGAACGTAGCGTACTTGGGCATCTTCGACAGTGCCTCCACAAATGGTACGCTGATGTTGAGCTGCTTCAACATTGCCATAAACTTGGCAAACTCAGTCTCCAGCTTGTCTTTGTGTAGGCGAGTGGGGAAGGGAAGCTGGGGTACGTGCTCCTTAACCACTGGTTGTGGCTTGGGAGCAGGAGCTTCCTTCTCCACCCGCACTTCTGCATCACCGGCTGGAAGTGCTGAAGCAGGTAGTGGTGCCTCCTGCCTGGTCGGGGCGGGATCAGCTGATGTTGGCCTGCCGCTCCTGGTGAAAATGGCATCCAGCTGCTCGTGCGGGTCCCGTGGATTGGGGATGGTGGTGGCAGGTAGAGTCCCCGGGGCCCGAGCAGTAAGCTGGCGCGCTAAGACACCGACTTGGTGCTGTAGATCTTGCAGAATAGCACCCTGGTTCCTCTGTCCTGCCTCCAAAGAGGCTATGCTCTGGTCCACCCTCGTGAAATTCGCCTGGCTGGTGGTCATGAATGTCGCCAAAATATTCTTCAGATCAGCCATCTGATTATCTGGAGCTTCGGCTGCTGGAGGCTGAGCAAACTGGCGCTGGGGCTGCTGGAAGGCTGCCCTTGCCTAGGCTGGTAGGGCTGCTGCTGTGGTGGTGGCCCCTGCCTAGCCTGGAAGGGCTGCCTCTGCTGAAAACCACCTGCTGGTGCTGGGAAACCAGGTGGTTTGTTGGTGTTGCTGCTCCAGGCAAAGTTGGGATGCTGGCGCTATCCCTCATTGTAGGTATTGCTGTATGGGTCCAGGCGCCGAGCTTGGCGATGAAGTCCACCTGCTCTTGAGGAGTAGAGGACTCCCTCATAGATTGACAATCTTCCACCAGGTGGTTCGGGCTCTCACACCACTGACACTGAGCTACTGGAGGCGGAGCTACACCTCGGCCTGGAAGGAGACTGTTGAGCTGCTTCAATGTCTGCACCAACTCAGCCACCTGCTGCTCTAACCCGGATCTGGCCTCCATAGCATGCACACCACGGTCTCGGGAATGTCTGCCTCTGCTGCTCTGCCCCCATGAATGATCGCGGGCAGCCAAGGTACTGATCATCTGGTTCAGCTCGGGTGGGGTCTTAGTAAGAATATCCCCTCCTGGGCATAGAGACTCGATTACCCTCTGGCTGTCTTGGGTGAGGGCACTGTAGAAGTTCCCCACTGTGAAAGCATCACTGAAGCCATGATGGGGACACTGCCAGAAGTATCCCATGTACCGCTCCCATGCATCACGAAGGGACTCATCGGGCTCTTGGCGGAAGTGAGTGATCTCCCGCTGAATCTCTGTGGTCTTCGATGCCGGATAGTACCTGTGCACGAACTTGTCTGCCAGATCGTCCCAAGAAGTGATGGACAATGGGGGCTGGGTCTCCGACCACCTATTAGCATTCCCCGCCAGAGAATGGGGGAAGAGGTGAAGGCGGATTGCGTCATCCGGAACACCATTCAGCTTGAACCCGTTCGTCAGCTGCAGGAAACGGGAAAGATGTGCCCGGGCCTCCTCATCCTTCAAACCATGGAATTGGATAGATGATGCAATGAGTTGAATCCAGCATGGCTTGATCTCGAGGTTGTTTGCTGGGATGGGTGGATAGAGGATGACCGGGCGGATGTCAGCAATCCGTGGAGTGTAGTAGTACTCCAAGGTGGGACCCGGCGGTGGTGGTGGATGCTGATTCACCGGGGGAGCCTGTCGGGCATTCCCCGGTTGTGGAATGTCTTCGCCCTCCATCTCGTACTCGTCCTCGGATTCGCTGCTCAATTGGCCGTCTCTGTGCTCCACCGTAACCAGTCTAGCTCGCTGTTGTCTCCGAAGTTGGTTGCAGGTGCGTTCAATCTCTGGATCCAACGGAAGTATACCTCCCGACTGGCTACGGGTCATGCACTATCTGCACACAATCAAGCAATGCAAACCCGTGAAGGCACAAGTGGGAAAGAACAAAAACTCAATGCGAAAATGAAAATGCTAGAGTAACAGAAATCACTTTTCTTCAACAACCTAGCCATCCCCGGCAACGGCGCCAAAAACTTGACTCACTCCTACTGTCACTCTAGAAAATGGCCAAGTGTAACCACTTCCTAAAGCATAGTATAACGGGTTTGGGTTTCAATGTCAACCCGGGTCCTAGATGTGATGACTACTCAGTGAATTCGTATTATCTAGCAATGAAACTTTAGTGAAGGTCTAATCTAACAAGCGAGCAAAGCAACTAAACGGTTGTTTTCAGGTTAAGAGAGGTCACCTGGATATGGTTCCCCCTAGACTGCAGTTAAGCCGGATTGTAATTACCAAGTTCAATTTCTATGATAGTTATACTGCGGAAGGTTCTTAAACAGTTTGAAGTCTCGACTAAAGGTCTTCAGACCCTCTCAATCTGAGTCTCTAGCGGGCGACTAACCTCCACCAGAGTAAACAGATTGAGGCCCTAACGAACCAAACCTTCACTACCGAATTGACTTCGGTACAGAATAGCGAATTGGCTCCTCGACTAAAGTCACCAATTCGCTACCTTCAATTAAGGATACTCTATTAACCTAGGCAGATATTCTCATTCTAGGTTAAAGCAGAAACAATAGGAATTTGATCAAGATTCATGCCATTCAATCATTCAAACCTCAATCGAATATAATCAAATCATAGAAACTGTACTTGGGTTCATACAATCAATCATAACATACAGATCTAGGGTTTCCCACACCCAGATGAATGGGAGAACTACTCCATGGAGAAAGAAGCAAAAGCAGAATCAGATGCGGAAACCATATTGTGAAGGATGGAATTCAGCTTCTGGACGTTGATCGGCACTCTCCCAAGCTCAAGCCAAGCTCCAATGGTGATGAAGATCAAGCTAGGGCACTTGGAGACTCTTGTTCGTCGCTTTCTCTCTCTAGGAATCGCTTTGTCTCTCTAAAACTCGAATCCCCTTCTGTTTTGGCTGAAATCTGCTTAAAAGGGCATCACTGGGCAAAGCACTGTCGAGGGCACGGCCGTGATTTGCCTCAGCCCGCCCGTGCTTTGGCTAGGGTTAATTACACGGCCAGCAGTTGGGGAAAACACGGCCGTGCTTTTTGGAGAACACGGCCGTGCTTTGGGTGGACACTGCCGTGCTTTGTCTCGGCCCTGCCCGTGTAATCAGCTCATGTCTGCCAAACTCAACTTTGCTCTCGGCAGTAAAAGCACGGCCACAGAACACGGTCGTGTTCTGAAGGCCTCCTGCCTGTGTTTTGGCTCCAGCTCGACGAAATGACTTCCGAATGGCCCGAAACTCGTGCTTAGCCTTTCCTTTGACGCCTGGGACCTGAAATATGACAAAATAGCATCACCCGGTGTAAAATAGGCCAAGAATACACGACTATGCCCCTCAAACGGATAAGAACTAGGGTATAAAAACATGCAATTACATCGTTATCAGTAGGAATCTCCTCTTTTGAGTCCTTGTCATCCCCCCAATGGCTACTGGTTGTTGATGATGCATATCATAAGTATGCCGCCCTCTTTGTGGCACATTGGGAATCTTAAAAGTTCTAATCACGGGAGGACTACGCATGGAAGGAATGCCATGTGTTATCCACTGCCTTCATTGCCCCCAAGCCGGCTGGACGACCCTCTCCACTTGTCTCTTATAAGAAGGGTATCTCGGGCTGTTGGGTGGGCCAAGTCTTTGGTGGGCGGATGGCCTCGCCTCATCAAGTTTGAGGCTCTTCTTGCACTGAGCACACAACTTCTCAATTTCATATATCATCATTGCGGTCGGGCTAGCCTGCTTTGTACCTGACGAGCTCCCTTGTTCATGAGTGACATTGGAGCTCCCATGTTGAGGCGGCGTTGTATCCAACACCAACTTGAAACGGGGAAACTCAATTTTGGAGAGGTCTGGGTTAACCATGTTGATGCCTACCACGTTGGAAAATGGGTCAGTATCCACCAACATGGCATCCTTCTTTGGTTCCGGGAACTTGATACGCCCCTTCTCAATAGCATCCTGCAAGATATTACGGAAAACCACACATGAGTCAGTGGCATGTGACATGCTGTTATGCCACTTACAATACTTCTTTCCTTTTAATTTCTCAGTTGGTGGGATGTTATGCCCCCCTAATTTGACAATCCTTGTAGAGTTGATCAAAAATCAAGTCAGCTTTGGAGATATCGAAGGAATACTTTCGTGGCTGGATAGGGGCACGATTTGGTCTACCCCCTTGTGGTTCATTGTCCATCTTAGCCAAAGGAGCACATACATATGGCTTCCCTGGAGTTAACTCAGCCAGGTCTACCTCCACCTCATTGGCCTCTTGGCCAATATGGTTAACAGGGTAGCCGATGTTGGGGAAGTATTGCCCCCTTAAGGCACTCATCCTATTCTCCTCTTCTTCAAGAAGAGATTCATATCTCACCGCACAAGACATGAGTTGGAACAAGTCAGATAATTCTCTATCTTGGAATTTCTTTCTTAATTCAAAACTCAACCCTCCTTGTGCTAACTTGACAAACTCTCTCTCTGTCAAGTTGACAAAACAACGGTTACGAGCATTCTTGAAGTTTGTCAAGAAGTGCTCCACCGACTCCCCTGGATCTTGGCGCATGCGCGCCAAATCAGCCATGGAAACCTGACGCTAAGATCTATAGAACTGGGCATGGAAGATTTGCTCCATCTGCTGCCATGTTTGGATGGAGTTGGATGGCAAGTTGACATACCAAGCAAAAGCAGGTCCTGTCAATGAGTTTCCAAATACTCTTAACTTAATAAAATCTCCTACATCCCCACACTGGACAGTAAAACGTCCAATGTGCTCCACAGTAGACTGGTCCCCTGTCCCAGTGAATGTGGCAAACTCGGGGACTCTAAACCCCCTTGGGAATGGGTAGAGTCTATCCACCCACTCAGGGTATGGTTTTCGATAAATAGGTGGCATGGTGGGTCTCACTCCCATGCCAAATTGCTCGGCAAGAAGTTGAGCCACCTGGTCCCTTAGAGTGTTGGGATCATGCCCCCTGGTTTCCCCCCTGGGGTACGAAACCCATGGGGTCCAAGCCATGCCCATTGAAATGGGGTGGCATGGGTGTTGTGTATGCTCTGGGAGGAACTTGATCTCCCCCACCTAAGCCTACTCCCCCTCCCATGTGAGCAGGCACCGTATAGGGCCTTGCCACTGGTATGGGTATGGGTGGCGGTTCCACTGGAGTAGAATGTGTAACTCTCAAATTCTCACCACGTGGGGGAATTTCTCCAACTCCCACATTGGGTATCCCTTCCACTTGAGTAGTGGCAGGAATCTCGCCGCGATTCATGCGGTGAGGAGTTGGTTGGTTTGTCACCGGCGGAAAGAGGTTATCTTGTCGTGGCTGACCATTTCCGCCGCCGACGGGAGATGAACTAGAATTTACAGAATTGTTAATGGGGTTTGGATTCTCGCCATCTAATGACAGAGCTCTAGATTGGATTATTGGTGACTCATCAAAATCACTTTTGTTCTTATTAACCACTTCAAATAATTGACTTAGACGTCAATCAAATCTAGAATTAAGACAGTCCATTTGAGAATTTTCCTGATGAGAAGCAGCTCTAGCCTCCTCCATCATGCGGCGGTTCTCCACCATCATTTGGCGGTTCTCCTCTGTGGCTTGACGGTTCTCTGCCACCAGTTTGCGGTTCTCCTCCATCATTTGACGAAGGACCCCCACTGCTTCACCAATATCTCCACTAGGCGTCGCCATTGGTAGGATCTCCGCCCCACCATTGTTTCCGGCCACCGCCTCTGACACTTGGCCATATTCAATGTTGGCCACCTGCTCCTCCACAAAACCAGCCAGAGCGTCACCTTCTTGATTAAGTTGCAAAGACTAAGTTAGCTCTCGACATGCTAGAGAAAAAAATAGTTGCAAAGATTATATGTACATCGTAAGCATAACCGTCCATCAAATACTTAAATGCCACAATGAATTCCTCCACCTTTGACGATGGAGGAAATTGAGAAATCTTAACATATGATTTTAGAAAATTGTTGTGCGTTAATGTCTTCATACTCTATAGACTATAGTATGGAATGAGAGATTATTCAAGTCATACTTTCAATCAACATGATCTGAGTGACCCTAAACACATGGACGTAACTGTAAAGCTTTATCTGTATTATTATTGATGTGGAATTTTATAATACACAATGTACATCTGTTTTCCGGGCGAGAAAACCTAGATGAACAGAATTGGATTTTGCACCTTTGACTTCCAAACAAACGATCAAACAACACAGTTCACACCTCTTTGAACAAAGTTCAAACAAGGGTGTTCAATGTTTTGATGAACTACGAGGAAAATCTACATTAAATTAGCCCTACTCCTATGGAGGTTCAGTGAGAGCTCCAAAAACTATGACTATGGCTAAAGTTGCAGAGGAAAAAAAAAAAGATAAAACTTGACAAGTGGAGTCGTGTTGTGATTTTTGCGAACTCCTTCTCTGTCATCTTCGCCTCCTATTTATAGCCATCAGAAGTAACTGCCCCAAGAAACTACTCTGCTGACGTGGAGTGACGGTTATCCTCTCAACTGCTATGACGGTTACCCTGATGTTGGAATTGGGATCTTCTTCAGTCTTGACCCCCTCCTCTTGAGACCTCAACCTATGCTCTTGGAAAATCCTCCGTAATTTTGCTAATCCATAAAGTAACAATGGCTAAGGCATAAAGAAATACCACTTACCACATATGGGTGAGTATTTGAATAACATGAGTTAAAAATGGCAAAAAGTACTTCACCATTAGTACAGTAAAGAGACCACCTGCTCACATGACCCCCTTGCCTTGGCCATACCACGGGGGTGTACATTGGTGACCCCCTCACCATACCATTGGGCATCCTCCATGGGGTCATATGGATCACCCCGCCACTATATCATCCTCATGGGAGCTGGCGTTGGTGACCCCTCACCCCTGATCATACCATGGGGTTGCTATGTTGGTGGTCCCCATACCACCTCATGGAGGTACTCCTTCCACCTCTTCCATGTCATGGGGTTGGCGGTATGATGTCACCCCCCTTGATACCTCCTGGGGGTGGTGGTATGACGACCACCCCCCTTGCCATGTCCTTGGGGTGGTGGTATGATGCCCACCCCCTCACCACGTCCTGGGGGTGATATGATGGTGGTCACCCCCTTGGTACCTCTTGGGGGTGGCTATCCTTCTCCTTACCTTAGCCAAATTCGGCCATCACCCCCTCACCATGTCATGGGGGTGGCGGTATGATGCCCACCCCCCTTGCCACGTCCTGGGGATGGTATGATGGTGGCCACCCCCTCTGCGTGTCATGGGGTGGCTCCCATACTTAGCCAAATTTGGAGATACATGGCGCGCGTGGTGGCACGGAGTAATGGGCCCAAAAACCCAATCTCCATGGCCCACTCAACTGATTTAAACTGATATCATTAAGTTGTCCTTATAAAGCCATTGAATTCCTTGATTTTAACCGATGTGGTACAAGGTTAATTTTTATGGGTAAACAACATCATATGATTCATATGGAAATCAATTGCTTGAGTTACGACAAGTGTTAAACATAATGCAATAGAGTGGTAGTTGGAATATTATTATTATTAGTTAGAATTATTAAAGTTCAAGTTCCAACAAATCCGGAACGCTGTTCATTTAAAAAAAATTGGGGTTACTGATCACGACTGAACATAAATTAGCCGTGAACGTTTTTATTTGATGTATACCCACTTTGGGAATTGGGATTACTGTTCACTACTGGACATAAATTAGCGGTGAACATTTTTATTTGATGTATACCCACTTGGGAATCGAGATTACTGTTCACAACTGGACATAAATTAGCTGTTAACGTTTTTATTTGAGCTCAAGTATACCCACTTTGGGCTGGTCAACCCGCTACCCTTGGATCCTTATTTCTAAGTCATTGGATCCTTACCCTATACCCCTCTATCCTACCGATTTTTTTTCTCTCTCATCTCTCTTTTTCGAATTCCTTAATTTCTCTACCACTAATTCTCTCCCGTCAGCAAAGTTGAAAGAACCAGACTCGGGGAGATTGACTACCAAGGAGGTTGATTTTGGAGTCTATTCTCCCGCTATCAAAGTCGAAAGAAGAAGCAAACCGAGCACCGTGGTTACTCGGTGGAAGCCAAAAGGAAGGGAAGGGATTCACCGAGGAAAAAAGCCACTAGTCCACCACATCGATCGGAACCACCAGAGGTAACCGACTCAATTGCATTCTGAATTTCACAGAGAGTGGAAAAGTCATTGCTAATGCCGGAGAAGCTGCTGGGTACGTTGTTGGCCATAATTATTGTATCTCTTAGTAATTTCTATTTACTTTGGGTACTTGTTTGTAATTTCCGTTGATTCTGCTAATTACCCCAGCTACTTGTCGTTGGGTATTAGTAGGGTTCTAAGCCTAGCAGCCGAACACAATTCTGGCGGATTTCTATTCTGCCGCACTATAGTGTAACTCATTTGAGAGCTCTTCTCTCCGTGGACTAGTCCCGTTATCGGGGACACCACGTAAATCGTTGTGTTCTTTATCTTCCACAACTATTATATTTTACATGGTATCAGAGCTGTAATCGATCAACTCGGACGCGATTACAATCATGACTAAGGACGAAGCTGTTTCTAGCGGCGGCAAGGAAGCTCTGGCCAACGCTGATCCAATACCCCTAACCTCGCCCCTCTTCCTCAATCCCTCGGAAAACCCTGGACAACTCTTTTGTCCCCATCTGTTGGCGGACTCGAACTATGGCGAATGGGTCAATGACATGACCGAAACGCTCACTGCCAAGAACAAGATGGCGTTTGTCAATGGGACCTTGCCGCGTTCCGCGGCAGGCACTGGTGTTCGTCTTGAAGCTTTGGATCGTTGTGACGCCACAGTGAAGGGCTGGCTTAAAACAGCGATGAACAAGGAGGTCCGGAATAGTGTGCGTGGCGCTCGTACAACCCGTGATATCTGGGTGGATCTCGAGCACAGGTTTGGCACTAGCTCGGCTGGCCGCGCATATGAATTGCGGCATCTCATTGGTTCCCTACGCCAAGAAAAATTGTCTGATAGTGCCTTTTATACAAAGCTACGTACCTGGTGGGATGAGTTGCAAACTGTTAGTATCAATCCCCAATGCAAGTGTGGGGGGTGCACTTGTGATATTGCAAGGCAAACACGTGAGAAGTTGGAGGCCGAGCATCTCTTTGATTTCCTTCTCGGCCTGGATGACACTTTTTCTGTTGTTCGTTCACAAATACTCAGCCTCATGCCCACGCCGTCTCTAGCCGATGCATACCAACAAGTTGCTGCCGAAGATCAGCAGTAGCAGTTGACCGCCACTCGTCGCCCAACCCTTGAGTCGGCTGCTTTCCAAGCCCGCGGTGACAAGGATGCTGAATCCGATGATCGCCCACGTTGTAGTCACAGCCGTAAGTGGGGCCACACAAAAGATATGTGCTTCCGACTCATTGGGTTTCCGTCCGAGCAAGGAAAGGGACGCCCTAGTGGTGATCGTCCTAGTGGAGATCGCTCTTCTCTCACTCGGTGTCCGTCATTAGAGACACCTACTCGTGCTGCACAGGTCGAACTTGGTGATAGCCCCATTCCCGGCTTGTCGAGTGCTCAATTTCAGCAGTTAAAACAGTTTCTTAATTCACCTGCCCCCAGTTCTCCTGATCCCACGGCTCACATGGCTGGTACTGTCACTGATCCCTATGAATGGCTTATTGATTATGGTTGTAATGAGCACATTGTTAGGGATGCTAGTTGGCTTGATAAACTTGATCGCAGTGATCACTACTCTCCAGTACGCATTCCTAATGGTCGTTGTATCCATGTCGAGGGCACTGGTTCTGTGGCATTAACCGATCGGATAGTCTTGAATCGTGTTCTCCATGTTCCTGAATTCAAGTGTAATCTCCTGTCAGTTAGTCGCCTCACACAGGATAATGATGTGGGCTTACTCTTCTTGGGTGATTTTTGTGTTCTTCAGGACTTACGTTCCAAGACAGTGATTGGAATGGGCCGTCTTCGTGATGGTCTCTACTATTTGCAGCGATGTCCTGCTGTTCAGCTGGGGCGCGAGTCCGGCGCGTTTGCTGCTACCGGTAGTGCCGACGCCACTCTTTGGCACTGACACTTGGGGTATCCGTCTATGATAAATTTTCTGTGTTACGACCTGTTTTGGGTTTGCCAGACCTTAGTACTGTCAAAACACATTGTGATTCTTATTGGCGAGCTAAACAGACTCACACGGTTTTTCTTTCTAGTTCTATCTCGACTACTGGTTGTTTCAATTTAATTCATGTGGATATTTGGGGCGGTTATAGCACCCCTTCTCTCGATGGTTGTCGGTTTTTCTTAACAGTGGTTGATGATTATAGCAGGGCTACTTGGGTTTATCTGCTCAAATACAAGTCTGATGTTGAGCAGTATCTCCGGTTATTTTGTCAGATGGCCGTTAGTTAGTTCCACCGCCCCGTCCGTCGGAGGCTGATAATGGCAAGGAATTCCAGACTAATTATCTCTTGACTTACTATGCTGAACATGGGATTTTATTACAGACTTCTTGTGTCCATACTCCCCAGCAGAACGGTGTTGTTGAGAGAAAACATCGTCATCTCCTCGATACGGCTCGTGCTCTTCGGTTTCAAGCTGGCTTACCCGTTCATTTCTGGGGGGGAGTGTGTGTTGACTGCCACTTATCTAATCAACTGCCTCCCGTCCTCGATGCTTGCTAATCAAACCCCCTTTGAGATGCTTCTCGGGAAAGCTCCTACTTACGACCACCTTCGTACCTTCGGCTGCTTAGTTTATGCCAAAGACACTCGTCCGAGTTTGGATAAGTTTGCTGAGCGTGGTCGCGGGGGTGTTTTTGTTGGGTATCCCCATTCTCAGAAAGGCTATGGGATTTACGACATCACCTCTCGCCGGTTTTATGTGTCTTGGGACGTCCATTTTGTTGAGAGTTCATTCCCTTTCCTTTCTGCTCCTTCGGCACCTAGTCCGAGCTCATCCTTGGCTGTTCCTTTTGAGGGGGAGTTTGGGTTTTGTGATCCTCTTGTTGCCGAACATTTGACCCATGATGATGATGAGCATGTCCATTTTAACATTGGTGACCCCCCTCTGTTGCATGACGAGAGCACGTCACATGGAGGGCACGAGGAGCTGCATGGCGAGCGCGCGGACGTCGACTCCTCCCCTTTGCATGTCGACAACGTCGCCTCTCCTTCTCCTACCGAGGCTGATGTCGAAGTTCCCTCACCGCCTCCTCCCGAGGTGTGCCGCAGTGAACGTATTGGTCGTCTTCCTTCACGGCTCGATGGTTATGATGTTCAGCTTCCCGGCCGCACCACTACTCATGCTGCCTCCTACCCCATCTCCAATCATGTTAGTTATCATCGGTTTACTCCCCGTCATCGTGCTTTCTTGGCCGCCATTACTCAGACTGTTGAACCTAAGCACTTCCGGACGGCAGTTCAGCATGCTTGTTGGCGTGAAGCAATGATTAAGGAGATCCTGGCCCTCGAGGGCAACGACACTTGGACGTTGGAATTCTTGCCTCCCGGCAAGCGCGCCATCGACTCCAAGTGGGTCTATAAAATCAAGTATAATCCTGATGGATCGATTGAGCGATATACGGCCCGTCTTGTGGCCAAAGGGTTCACTCAGGTTGAAGGTGTTGACTTCCATGATACTTTCGCTCCCGTGGCTAAGCTTGTTACTGTACGGGTTCTCATCGCCGTTGCTGTCAGTCGTGATTGGCCGATGCACCAGCTGGATGTTAATAACGCCTTCCTCCATGGTGATCTTGAGGAGGAAGTCTACATGAAGATTTCCATGGGTTTTGCTGCCCCCGGTGATACACGAGTTTGTCGTCTGTGGAAGTCTTTATATGGCCTTCGTCAGGCTTCTCGAACTGGTATAACAAGTTCATCCTTGCCCTCACCGAGCTTGGTTTTGTCCCATCCCGTGCTGATCCGTCTCTTTTGCTTTATCGGTCTGGTTCTGCCTTTGTTGCTGCACTCATTTATGTTGTGGTACTCACTGGGAATGATTCCGAGTTCATTGCTCGGGTCAAGACCTTTCTCGACGATCGTTTCAGTATTAAAGATCTTGGTCCTCTTCGGTATTTTTTGGGCATTGATGTGGCCCGCTCCTCAGAGGGTGTTGTGCTTAGTCAGCGAAAATACACTCTCGACATTCTTCATGATGCCGGCGTTGCTGGTGCCTGACCTTGTCGTTTTCCCATGGAGCAGAATCACACTCTCACTCGTCCTAGTACTGATGTCGTGCCTGATGCTTCTTCTTATCGGCGTTTAGTGGGTCGTCTTCTCTATCTCACAGTTACCAGACCCGACATTGCTTACGCTGTTAATGTGCTGAGTCAGTTTGTCCATGCCCCTGGGCCTGAACACGTGACTGCAGCGAATCAGGTTCTCCGGTATCTCAAGAATTCTCCCGGTCAGGGCCTCTTCTATCCTGCTGGTAGCCCCTTGCATCTCTCTGCTTATTGTGATGCTGATTGGGGTGGTTGTCAGTCTACCCATCGCTCCACCACAGGTTACTACATCCAGCTGGGTTCTGCTCCCGTCTCTTGGCGGACTAAGAAACAGCGTGTTGTTGCCCGTTCCTCAGCTGAGGCGGAGTATCGAGCCATGGCTAGTACCGTCAGCGAGGTTGGATGGTTGCGGTTCCTTCTTTCTGAGCTGGGTGCTTCACAGTCTGATCCCGCGCCTTTGTATTGTGACAACCATGCCGCTCTTCACATCACTGCCAATCCTGTCTTTCATGAGCGCACCAAGCATGTCGAGATGGACTGTCATTTCGTCCGTGAACGTGTCGTTACCGGTGCTGTTACACCCCGCAAAATTGGCTCTTCCTCGCAGTTGGCAGATATGCTCACCAAGGCGTTGGGCGCGGATCAGTTTCATTTCCTTTTGTCCAAGCTGGGTATTCGTGATCTTCATGCTCCAGCTTGAGGGGGAGTGTTGGCCATAATTATTGTATCTCTTAGTAATTTCTATTTACTTTGGGTACTTGTTTGTAATTTCTATTGCTTCAGCTAATTACCCTAGCTACTTGTCGTTGGGTATTAGTAGGGCTTCTAAGCCTAGCAGCCGAACACAATTCTGGCGGATTTCTATTCTGCCGCACTATAGTGAAACTCATCTGAGAGCTCTGCTCTCCGTGGACTAGTCCCGTTATCGGGGAAACCACCTAAATCGTTGTGTTCTTTATCTTCCGCAGCTATTAGATTTTACATACGTTTACTAGGATGCTTGAGAATACCCAGATGCGACAAGGGGAAGTTGTGGCTTAGTCCTGAAATTGTTCTTCTGTTTGGTTTTCATTTTAACTGTTTTATAAAAATTACAAAAGGAACCTTGGTGGATTTTGAGAGACGGAGTGATTGATTTAGTAAACTATTGTTACATTAGCGTACCTAATATATTGCATCAGTTGAAAGATTTTTGAACTTCCTGCAACATCTTCTCCTTTGTCCATGTTGCTGTTAGTCAAGAAGCTGAAGGGATTTTGAACTTTCAAACCATATATAGAGCCAGGTCAGACCTGACATCCTCCAACGACACGCTTTCTTTACCGGCAATAAAAGAATCAACGAAATTCTCATATGAACTTGGCAAAGAACCAAGCAGGATTAGGGTAGCATCCTCGTCATCAACTTGAACATCTATATTACGCAGATCCAGCAAAATAGAGTTAAGCTGTTCGAGATGTTCCCTCAAAGGCATACCTTCTTGCATCCTCAAGTTGAACAACTGTTGCTTGAGATGCAGCTTGTTGGTTAAGGACTTCGTCATATACAGACTCTCCAACTTTAACCACAAGCGCGCGACAGTCTTCTCAGCAGCGACTTCAATGATGACGCCATCAGACAACGATAGCATGATGGTCGAGTGGGTCTTCTCCTCCAGGGTATTCCACTCATCGTCATCGGCCGCTGCCTTCTTCTGTTTCGCAGGCAGCGGCCCCCACAACCCTTGTTGTTTTAATGAAGCCTGCATCTTGATTTGCCATATAGCGAAGCTGTTCTTCCTCGTGAACTTTTCGATCTTCATGTTCACCGACGTCATTCTTCTGAATCGAAAACCCTAGCCTGATTTCCAGCCGCGGCTCTGATACCACTTGTTATAAACGCGCTGCTACGGATCGGGAAATTGGTGGAATCCATAAAGCAAGAATACGAAAGCTAGAATCGAAAAACACAGACACACGATTTATGTGGTTCACTAACACGATGTGTGTTAGCTAGTCCATGGACGAGAGAGAGCCAGTTTCACTATATCGAGGAGATTACAGAGGTGTATGAGAAGTATTTATAGTACTTCTCCATGTGGGTCTAAACCTAATCAATCTGGCAAAGGAAACGGTTACAGACCAGGCCCAGAACCCGAACTCAAATAACATTGAGCTCATACACCGTGGGCCGGGGGCGTTGCCCCTAGACCCCACTCGCTGACCCCTGACTACCAGTCGTAGCGACTGATAGTCCGATTCAAGTCACATCAACAATCCCTACGACATGTATGAGTTGGCTGACCCGCCTACGGGTATAATCCCTTTGTTGCTGGATGATGCTAGAGGTGTCACCTTCGAGCCCCGAGTTGTGGCGAATTCTTCCTCCCTCATTTAATCTCCCCCTCTAACTGTTCTTTTTCTCGACGTTAGCCTCCTTCGTTATGCAATATATATATATATATATAATTGCAAAAGTTGATGATTTGATAGTGAGACTCACATATGAAATAAAAATTATATTTCATCTACAGTAGATGATTTAATTTGGGTTAATACCCTAGTTTGGCCTGAAGTTTAGCGTGAGTGACAGTTTTGGCCCCATTTTTCAAATAAGACATTTATGGCCTACTTTTAAAATTATTGGACAAATTTGGCCTGAAACTTGTGTTGACCGTTAATATTAACGGTCAAACACTTATTCCATTAGTGACGCATCAAAGAACTAGTGACGTGGCTTATACATGGTGCCATGTCATTAAATAAAATATTTCTTAATTTTCTAATTCAATTAATAAAAAAAATAAAAATAACCCCAAAACCCCCCAACCTCCTACGGTCCTACCCTTATCTCTTCCTCCCGTCGCCTCATTCCCACTGATTGAACCCCTTCTTCCGCCGAGACTCGCCTCTACATCCCCAGACGAGACAAAGAGAAGAGGAAGCTGCCAGTGTTGGTGTACTTCCACGCCGGCGCGTTCAAAGGTAAGACGCCGTCGGGGTGGAACGAGCGGCTGGAAGAAGATCTGCGGGGGCGCGGGGCAGGGCTTTTGACTGGGACTGGTTCCTTTTCCTCTTCTTCGTCCTCGACATGCGCTTCGACGGCGAGGGATTTTCAACGGGCGGCGCCCAAATTGACTCTCTTTTCTTCTTTTTCCATGTTCCTCCACCGCGGTCGCTGTCCCCTCAGATTCCACTCCGTCGTCGTTAAGATCGATGGATTAGAACCCGATTCAGGTTTTGTTCGTCTTCTCCCTCAGCCGAACGAACTGGTGGCTGTTCGTCTTCTCCCTCACACCGTCGCTGCTATAAACCCACCGCCCTTCAACTCTCTCTCCAACGATCCTCTCTCATTCCCCGATATCTGCTTCCTCCGCACCAGATCTGAGTTGATGGCGGCGATGTCGAGCTTTTTGTGGGCTCGATTGTCGACTAGAGAGAGGGAGGAGGTTGGTGGCGAAGGCGCCGGTAGGCCATCAATCGAGGAGAAGGGACCGCGACGACGATAATCGTTACCGTCGAGACCTGAACACCTCCCTCCTCCTGCTCGCGTCGTCTTCTTTCGATGGTTCGTTACAAAACTCATCCACCTCTGGCGCTGGTCGGGATTTAAATTGGAGGAGCGATTTTGTTGATTTCCCCTCTGTTTGACAGGGGTGAATTACTTCCTTTCTCAATGACGTCGAGGGCACCATCTATCACGGCGAGGGAGTGGGTTTTGGCGATTGGAGGTTTGTCCAAGAGGAGAGTGGAAAAAGTCTTAGGGAAAAAATATTTATATATTTAATTAATTTTTATTTTTTAATTTAATAAATGATAACGTTTAAGATCCTAGTCAGCACCAAATACTGAGTCACTAACGGAAAATTCATTGACCGTCAATTTTGACGGTCAATTTAAAACCCATGCCAAATTTGTCCAATAATTTGGAAAGTAGGCCACAACTGTCTTATTTGAAAAATTGGGCCAAAACTGACATATACGCCAAACTTCGGGCCAAACTAGGTATTAACCCATTTAATTTTTCCGAAAGAACTTTGTTTCAGTTTTTTTTCTTCCTATAATCAAACTTCTATTATTTTATCGTTTGGTTCCCATTTTCAGTGCGCTTTCTATCTTCCACCCCCTTCTAAGTTCTATCTTCCACACTTTTCTCCCAGTTTTCCTGTTTCTGTCGTTGAGTAGCAATCCAAAGCAGTTCGATTCATCTGCAAGCCGCCGCCAACTATCACTCCAGTAAGTCATAGCATGGCCAGTTCTACTTGGTACTCTCTTTTCTCCGTTTCCTCCTAGCTAGCTATGGTTTCTCGAGCCAAGCGAATCTTGGACAGCTAGTTTGTAAGTGCCGCCATTGGTCCAGTTCCTCGTTTACCGACTGCTATGAGCTATCTCACCCGGGAACTCAACCCCGATTAGGGTTTCTGAGCCCTCTCTTTCAATTGGGCTTAATTTGTTTTATTTTTCTTATTTGATTTGTTCTCAAACCCTAGATCTTCTGCTTCAAAACCACCACCACCGCCTCCCAACCGTTTTTCTCATTCACAGTGCCGCAGTCGCATTTTCTCTTCCCCGTCAAGCGGCCGCCGATCCACTTCCCTGTTGGGCCATCTCTCGCATCTCCTCACGTCCGCCAAACCCTAATTATGTGATACTGTTTCCCGCCCATATCAATCGATTGTGATTTCCTTTAGCTTTTGGAAATTGATCCAGTTTCATCAACTGGTCGTATCCTTGGCCGAGTACTTTGATCCCAACATGCATGTCTTGTCTTGACAATGTCGTTCCTCTGCAGGTTTTTTGTGAGTGGTATGTTGGAGATCTTGAGGGGGAAGTATTATTATTGATTCATGATGCTTGCAGCTTGCCATTCTTTAAACTAATGTTGTGTATATTGGTTCGTACAGAGATAATGGACACATCAAACCCTGCTATTCTTGTGAATGGAAACCTGTTGCCAATGCATGTGAGGAAGAGAGTTAGGACTGTGATTCAAGTACTGAATTCCGAGCGCGGTTCAGTCATTGGGAAATCCACAGATGATCAGCAGCTAGTCATAAAGGGCTCCCCGCCATCTACACCGCTCACCAACTTTGTCGAGGTCATTGGCATTGCTGATTCTGACAAGTCCATCCAGGCTGAGATATGGACCAACTTTGGTGACAACTTTGGTAAACAATTTCTGTGTCCTCCACTCCATTATAAGGTCTCTCCATGCTACCTGAAACCTGGTTTTTTGAACACATTGTTTACTTTGTTAAACAGATGCATCTTCCTTCAATCAGCTTTGCCAACTTGCGAATGCTGAATACCAGCACTTGTTCCTGTGAGCAGCAGAACCCTGCAAATGGGTTTTATGAAGTGGTTCAGTAGCTTGTGAATTCTTCTGATTAGATGATATTACTATGTGTTGGTTCTAATAGTGTTACATGTGAACAATACATGTCTTATATTTAGTTTTGTTGGGAATGGAATTTAGACTAATGGGTGTGTACGGAGTGTGTAGTCTATACTGCACAGAGGGCTCTGTCATTGAGTTCTTGTTCATATAGGGATGCTTTGCATTTTGTCCAGCAAATCTTAGGATAGTTTGGTGATATACCAAACAAATGGAGAGAGAGAGAGAGAGAGAGAGAGAGAGAGAGAGAGAGAGAGAGAGAGAGAGAGGGGGGGAATAAAGGTGCCCCAGCATAGCAAGGGTTAACTTACGTTGATAATACAAAATTCGGCCATTAACCTCGTATATTTATGACACTCTTGACTGGAAACTTGAAAGTGATGGAATGCCTAGCATCAATCCATCCCATTGAGTTTAGCTTCACAAACGAATTCAGGGCATCAACATGACACATGCAGCGGCGTTCGGTGACAAAATTGCTAATTGATCTCAGACTAGGGTGGCAATTGGATCGGATTCGTGGATTGGATTGGTGGATCCATGGATCAAATGGATTGGATCCAATGGATTGGATTGGATCCAATGGATTGGATCAAATGGATTGGTGGATTGATCCATGAATCCAAATGACATCCAAGGCTTGGACCAAAATGTAAAATTTGAAAAGTTGTGGTACTAAAACATCATAATGAAAAAATTTAGGTACCAAAATGTAATTTTCCAATGATATTTTTCGTATAAAATATAAATTTTAGGTACCAAAATGTAAAATATAAAATATACAGGTACCAAATTGTAATTTGCCATTTGGATCCATGGATTGATCCATAAATCCACCAATCCAATTGGATTTGGATCAAATGGATTGGATTTAAATAAATTGGATTAGATGAATAATTTGGTGGATGGATTGGATTGGATTCATGGATTTGGATCCTAATTGCAACCTCTATCTCAGACGGAGCAGGCCAGCCCACAGCCCACCCTCGAAACTGAATGGAATGTTTCAATTTTTTTATAAGAGTTTTATATTTTTGTTTCATCCAAAATTTATCCTTGTTTAAAATCCTCGACAATCATTTCACTATATAATATCGTGGTCTATACTATCACTAAAAATGATTTATTTGGCTAGAATCGAGTATTGACTGTTAGCTTTGATGGTAAACACCGTTTACTAACAATTATGTCACTGTCTAGTTAGAATAAAAAACTTAAAATATTTCTATTATCCACATATTCTACAATTAATCGATATTAAAAAAATATTAACAGGGCGCAATCCTATCTCATCCTTACCCTCCTCCCTAACTTGTCGACTTTCCTCCTCATCTCCGCCGCCACTTAACCTTCTAATCGGGTGTAGCATACAGTAAATATTTCAAATATTAATCCAAATGGTCTTATACACCTACTTTTGTCGTCTACAAATTATCTAACAATCGAATTGTGGACTATTTGAAAAACGTGTTTTGCCTATTTTCTTCGATTATCGACCGGAGAAATTTACTTGAAGTATTTGAAACTAGAGTACTTTCACAGTTTCCTCCTTTTTTTTTAAGAGTGTACTAACCGAGAATTCTCTCCTCCCCTCCCCTCATGTACATTTGTGTAGCTATTGGTTTGTTTGGACTATTTTTGAGCATGGGTATTGATTTGAGTGGGATTTGCTTTGCTAAATCAGCTTTTATAAAGCACGAATGTAGTAGAGTTTTGATTGTGGGATTTTGGTGTGTTTTGGGACTAATCCAGCTTTATCGAGCTAGGATGAGCTGGAGGGTTGGGTTTTAGGATATTGTATAGATTTGGGTGGAGTAATTTGGCTTTACCAAGCCATAAAAGTTGTGTGGTAGTTTTTGGAATGCTAGTATGGAAGAGTACTTTTTCATTTGCAGGGCTAGAGTAAGTAAGCTATCATGGAAAGAGGGAGTAGATTACAGAAGGCCTCTACTTTTGATGATGAAGAGGTTTCATAGATGATTTAATGGGGCATTTTTTTGGGTGCGCTTTAGGGTGATAACTTTGACAGAGTTTCTGGGTTTGGAATGGTGTTTTATGAAGTGGCTGAGAGAAGAGGAATAGAGGATTGTTGTTGGGTTTTAAGCGAGCAGCATGGCATGCTATGGTTAGGTTGTCTTGGTTTCTTGGGGTGTCAGGCTTTTGGAAAAAATCCAAAAGTACCACTGTTTAAAAAAAAAATTCCAAAAATACCACTCAACCCCAAAAAATTCCAAAAATACCACCTTTTTTCAGAAACCGCCACCCCACCCTGCGGTTTACACGAAAACCGCTTGTCGGGGGCGCGGTTTTCTATGCAAACCGCGGGCCTAGGGGGCGGTTATATAAAAAAAAAAAATTGGACCAAACCGCTGGGTGGGGTGGCCCAAAACCGCCATCCCACCCAGCGGTTTGGTCCAAATTTTTTTTTTCCCGATCAACTCCTAACTTCGGCCGAAACTTCAAACGAACATAATTTTGCACTCGGGTATCCGATCGTAGCGATCTTTTTTTTCATTTCACATAACTTTTCAAGATCTACAACTTTTACTAGGATGAAATTTTCAAAACAGGAACTATTTGTGGATATACGGGACCTTGAGAATAACTTTACCTTTACTTTTCAGAAATCCATGTACATTTTGAAATTATGATTATATTAAAAGTTGTAGATCTTGAAAACTTTGTGCTCCAAAATCCGAATGTCATGAATTTTTTTTTGATTCCGCATAAATTTTCAAGATCTACAACTTTTAATATAATCATAAATTCAAAATGTACATGGATTTGTGAAAAGTAAAGGTAAAGTTATTATCAAGGTCCCGTATATCCACAAATAGTTCCTGTTTTGAAAGTTTCATCCTAGTAAAAGATGTAGATCTTGAAAAGTTATGCGAAATGAAAAAAAAATCTCTACGATCGGATACCCGAGTACAAAGTTACGTTCGTTTGAAGTTTCGGCCGAAGTTAGGAGTTGATCGAAAAAAAAAAATTTGGACCAAACTGCTGGGTGGGGTGGCGGTTTTGGGCCAAACCGCCACCCCACCCAGCGGTTTGGTCCAATTTTTTTTTTTATAACCGCCCCCTGGGCCCGCGGTTTGCCTAGAAAAACGCGCCCCCGACAAGCGGTTTTTGTGTAAACCGCAGGGTGGGGTGGCGTTTTTTGAAAAAGGGTGGTATTTTTTGAATTTTTTGGGGTTGGGTGGTATTTTTGGAATTTTTTTTTAGACAGTGATACTTTTGAATTTTTTCCCAGTTTTTTCCATTTCTTCTTTCCCATTGATCCTCTAATTTGGCTTTCAAAGATGACAAAGGTCTTTTTTTAGTTCATCATTTCGGTGGTTTTGCGATGGAAATGATAGATGGTAACTAGCGAACATTGATTAACTGAACTGTGTCTTTTTTTTCTTTTCCTGCCGAGCTCGTCGGAAGCACGTGGAGTCGTCGTTGTTCGTACTCACAGGTGCATCGGCCAACGACTACTTCAACATAAAGGGGAAATTTAGCCTCCAATGGATGAAAGACATGGTGCCTGATGTAATTGCAGTTGTAGCCTGTATGTCAGGACTTACATCAAGGTGAGTTGAGTATGAATCAATCAAGTCGTTGCTGATTCATTTAATTTAATTTTACATTCAATTCAACTGGAGATCAAGAAGATACATATATAGAGATCGAGTTGCATTTTGAATATTATAAAAAGGTATCTTATCTTCATAACATAAACCGAGCTAGTGGGTGCTGGATTACTTGGTAAAGGAGTCAAGCTTCAAGTATTGTCATTTCTGATTTAAGCATGGAGGCACAAAGGTTGTGGTGGTGGGAGCCTTTCGATTTGGGCATGGTGTGGATTTTGGTGTCAATGGCAACAAACTTCATTGCAACAACAGCTACAATTCTTTGGCCACACTTCACGAGCACCTCCTCAAGAAAGAGTTTGGAAGGCTAAGAGAGGAGTCTCCCCCGCACGCGAATCGTTCATGGAGATATGTGGGATGCCTTCGAATGGATCATGGACCACTTCTGGTCGGTCGGTGAGTGTTACCGACTTGACTTACAAAACAACTACTATTGTTGCAGTTGATAATAATTTTTCTGTATCTTTTGCAACTACAGGTTACCACCATCCCAGTTACATCCCTGCTGCGGGAATGCTCATGCTTACTGTGGAGATTCCGGTGCGCCATGCTGCCCTGGCCCTGGGGAATATACTGCTGGTTAAATTGACGCGTTAGCGCAGGGATCCCAAACTGTTTGCCTTCAAAGACAACTCAGTTACGAGACCGCCAGATCCGCCAAAGGACAGCAACCACGACCATGAACACCGCCGGTTGATGAATCAGCGCCAGCAGACGTTTGAGAAATAATGGAAAGGTGTGCCGAGGCAAACCCTCTCCCAAGTACTCCAGCCCCGAATAGTCCCAGAGAGCCCGCGCAACCGGGCAATAAAGTAACAGATGTTCCATCGTCTCCAGGCTATCCCAACAAACCGGACACCGGGGAAGCATAGGGACTTTTTTTTCTCAATGAGTGCCTCAGTAGTCGGTAGGACCCAATGAAGAATTTGCCAGACAAAGACCTTCAATTTTGGAGGGATCTTGGCTTCCCACAAACTAATCCAACTTGGCTTATCCATCCAACTAACCGAGGACCGCCACACTCCCCTCCTCCTGTCCAACTCAACAGCCAAACGATAGGCCGACTTAACCGAGAAAACCCCATCTGCCGTGTTATGCCAGATCAGCTTATCCGCCACATTCTGTCGCGGGAGTGGAATAGCTTGTATGGCACGGCAGGTAGCCGGGTAAAACCATAGTCCAAGCTTATCATCAGACCAATGCCCTTCCCCTTGACAAATAACCTCTGCCACCAGGGGGTCACCCCCTTCTGGTAGGATCAACGGATTATAGCGAGGGGGATCCAGCCGAAGCCCAGGAATCCAGTTAGAGTGGAGAAGAGAGGCCGAGCAGCCATTGCCAACCTGCCACCATAAACCCATCTCCAATAGCTGACTCCCAAAAAGGATACTCTACCATCCCCATGAAAGACGTGATCTAGCCGTTGCGCCCAGGAAGGTTTCCCGAGGGAAATATTTCCCTTTATACACCTGGGAGAGGAGGGAATTGATTGAGCTCGACTCAATTTGGAAGCCTTTGAACGAAGAGCCTTAAGTTGGTATGGAGTGCAGCTTTGTTACTTGCGTAGGAAGCTAGTTACTTAGGCAACAATCAATCAAGTTGAAAGTCGAGTTTGAGAAAGATTCTCTAGATGTTTTGTGTTTGTTTTTCCTTATTAGAGTTATAGTAGTTTTCCTTTTTTAGTAAGCATAGGATGAAGTTCTTTTGCCTATATAAAGGCTTCATTGTAGCTTGTAAAGGGGAGGACATTATTGAATGAAGTGTAACCTAGAATTCTTCGAGCTCAAGCTTGAAAGTTTCAATCGATTGTTTGTCTCCTATCAATCGAGTAAAAAACCTCGATTGTGGCGAGCTACTACCCACATTCACATTGAACGTGTCTTCCCCAGGTGTTGAATTTCACTTTAATCTCATCCAGTTCCTAGAACCAAAACCCTGTTCTTTGGTTTGATTTGCATTGATCAATCAAACCCTTTGAATTAATCTTGTTGTGTGACACTGATCATGAAAACATACCTTGTGTTCACACCAAGGATGAATCCGCCCAAAATGTTTCATTCACACCTTGTGTTCTCACTAAGGATGACTTAACCATCAAGTAAGCTCATTCCTTGCTTTTAACGAGTTGGGATCTTCTTCTTGGACGTGGATGACTATGATCTCTTGTCCCACGAAGAATTCAAGCTCAAATGATGTGAAACTCTTAGCCAAATAAGCTTGTAGTTGTGTATTCAATGCTTAGGTTTAACTTCAAGTGATTGGACCTTCACTTTGAGTAGCCTCCTCTCGCACCGATGTTAGGATTGTAATAGCTTTGGTGTTGATGCCCTCATCATAGCTTATTTATTAGCAAATCTTCATCATTAGTCATTTAAGATGTTGATAAAGATAGAATAATCATGTGCATAATTGGTAAACCATTACATCTTATAAAATATATCGTATTGTTATACCTTTTCAAACACGGGAATTAAGTTATAAATTATAAATTGAAATAGCTCAAACAAATGTATGATATCCGTAGCAAAGCGTGTGCGCAATAACTAGTTATTGTTTATTATTATTATTGCATAATAAAAGAGTCATCTAGGTAGCTAACAATTTTGGCCTTAGACATGGAAATCATCATGCAATGTTGTTGATCTGCAGAGGGCAGTCTGTTTGGCTGCCTAGTTCCCTCTCTAACCTATGGGTGCAAAAGAGCACTACTATATGCATTTACGGTATTACTTCACGCACAACATTCATTCAATCATTCAAGACACACACACACGCACACTCGACAACGAGAGGAGAGGTTGATGCGATGAAAACCAACAACAGAGTTACATCCTTTCATTCATTCCCCTGTCCGTTGGATCGATCAAGGGGAGTGTTGCTTGAAGAGCTCAACCTTCCTTCCATTGAGGGGCTGGACCGGTCTCGCGTTAACCTTGAATCCATCTGGCAATGGTGCTGTCAAGGCTTTCACCTGCTCTCTGGACACCGTCTTGGGGCGGGCGAGGACGGACCAGATGACGTTCTCGGAGCACGGCGGAGAAGTGATGGAGCCAACGTATCTGTAGTACTTGTGGTGTGAAGTAGTCTTCTTCAGCATCTTGCACTTCATTTTCTTCTTCAGCGGCACTTGCGCTTCTTCGTCCGCCGAGTACTTGTCCTTTGCTAGCTCCTGCAGCCCGTCTTTCATCTATGTGCGTGCACACACAAATAAACAAACAACAAACAACAGAGGGGTCCTTGTCAACAAGAGGAATAGAATACGATCCATTTTCTTAATTCTATCAAGTCGCTGGCTACCTTTTTCAGGAATTTGTCTTCGGGGCCATATTCGTAGAGGATTGCTGCCACGGCGAAGCTCTCATCGTCTGCCTGGTGAACCATGTGAAGCTCCAAAGCGTACCTTCACGTGAAAGAGACAGAACAGAGTTAAACTACTCGCCGTTTTGAAGCCGCCAACATGCCCAGGCCAGAATTCCCAATACCCAAAAACAGGAAAGGGAAAGGAAGGGATGGTCAGAGAGAAAGCGGGACTCACTGCTGGCCATCAATGGTGTGCTCCGATGGAGAATGCCAATGCATTTGCTTCAGTCTGTAGGTTTTGCCCTCTATCTCCAATTCTCCAGGGGAATCATCAAAATGAACCTGCATTCCCGCCAACACAGAAGGACATAGTTCAATTCAAATCAAATCGTGTCGAAATTAAAACTCTGAACTCAATTTAACACCATGAATTGTACACCGATTTAAGGTTGTTGTCACATCAATGACATGGTAACAAACTCCTCTATCATTACGATGGAATGGCTTTGGTTTCGTTGTTTTAATATGAAACTTAGTTCATGATGTGATATACTTAATAATGCTTATAAGCCGATTCAGTGAGCTAACCACGCCATAGAAAAGTTGATTGGTTGGTTCAAAGGCAGAGGGAGAAGGAAGGTCTCAACCATGACATTGCGGCCGGTGTTGATAAGAGAGGCTCCCACGGAACGATAATTCCCTTCCAGTTTCTGCAGCTTCTTGTCCTCCACGGCCTCCTTCCTCCTAATGTCGATAGGGGACTGGGATTTGCCAGATCCACATGCCTGGTACTTTGGGCTCAAACTCCCCCATTTCGCAGGCCCATTTGGCCCGGAGTAACCAAAGCTCACTGTACAAGATTTTTTCCAAAAACAAACAATCAGGACAAAATTCGATCAACCAAACATCCCCTTCTTCTTCTTCTTCTTTTCACAATGGCGTGAAAAGGGAAAGAAGGACCAGAACATGCTCAAACATTAGCATTGTATGTACCAGAAGAAGCATTGTTGGCAGAGGCGAGACCAAGTGGCAGTACAAGAATGGCTACAACAACGTACAAGAAGGAGAAGGAGAAAATTGATGCTCTGGTGGTACCCATTTAATCTCTTTCTTGTTTTCGTGCAATGGTCGACAAATTATAAACAATAAGAGGGAAGAATGTGTGAATGATGGAGAGGGAGCCTGAATGTAGAAGAAGCAGGGGAGGAGAAACACAGGGGTACTGTCTGAGTTTAGACTTGCTCTGTGTCTCTCTCTATGCAGTGTCCGCAAATACAAATGTAAGGAGCTCTCTATTTATACAGGAGAGGCTTCCAATCCATTGCTCCTGCTCTGCTGAAGGTAAACCAGGGGGATAATGGGAAAGCTGGGTGCTTTTTTTGCTTTGTGTGGATGGATGGAGTTGATATGGATGGATGCGCACTAACAGTAAGAGAGAAGGGCAGAAAGCGAAGGCCAATGATGATGATGCCTGATCATCGCGACCATATAGTTAAGCTATCTAGCTTTTTGTTTCTGGGAGGTTTTGTTTGTTTTGTTGTGGGAAATGGGCGGAGGGGAGGGTTTTTGTCGTGAAAGATTGAAGCATTTGGTTGTCGTCAATGATTCTGGGTTAGCTCTGGAGTTAACTACCAAATGGAAACAACGTACACTAGGAATCTAAAATCACTCCAATAGAACATAACATTACATATGTTCACCAACGTTGCACTAGCTAGTGGATTTCTCGGACGGCTTGGACGGTTTTGTGTGGAAAAGATTCCTAATAATTTATGGACTACTGTAGTCACACTGCATGACATGCCCCATCTCGTTTTGGGTGCGGGAACTGTGGAAGTGCATTTGGATAGAAAGTATATATAATATATATATATACTAGGTGGCGATGACGCGACTTGTCGCGGAATGGAGATAGTCTATGGGCAAGTATTATGTGACACGTTATGGTGTTTTGTGAGTATTATTAGTCTAAAATTAATTTTTTGTTAGCAGTTTTGTTAGTAATATTGAGTTGACAATATGATATTGACTGAGAATAGATATATGGTGGTCAAAATCCAATTTTAAAAATTTAAATGTTTTGGCTAATAAATGATATTTATCTAAATCCAAGTAGACTCATTGATTATATGTAGGGTATGTGTGACGTATTTATGAGTTTGAAAGTTTGTAGATAGGTTTGGGTAGGGTATGGCTATTTACTTTCATAATCTAAAGATGTGTATGAGTTAGGCATGAATACTCATTTATTCGAGGGGTTATAATTACACATACAAAAAATATACCTATTAATAGAACTCCAATAGTTAAGGTACTAAGGTGTAATACAAAAAAAATATAATTACTAAAATGTAATGTTCTATAAATATTTTGAGGACTTATATGTCAAAACAAATAAATTTAGGTTATAAATCTAAAGATCTATTAAGTTTAGGTACTCAACTGTAATTTGCATAGTTGATGCTTATTTTCTTTTATGGTGATGTATTTAAGATGATAATTATTTACTTTTTTATAGAAAATAGAAAAAAATATTTGATATGTATAACTGTTGAAAATTTCATGTATAATTGTTGGAAATTCTAACCCGGATGAAAAAGAAAATCTCTAGAGAGAAGCAAAATGAATACAAACTGGAACTCGCTTAAAATTTCATGCCTTCAAATCCCATAGTGCAAAATGACGACTTTCTCATAAGTAATAACCATATATAATTGTTTTTAATTGGACTCAACATTAAGTTGAAAAAGTTAGTGGTTCATGGTTTAATTATTAATTTTGTAGACTATTGTTCAGTCGTGTATGGACTCGTTCATACTTGTGATTATAATACATAAAAATAATATACTAATTAGTGTTAGACGAAGAAGGCAAAGAAAGAAATAAAGAATGGATTACGGAAGACGAGTGAAAAATGAAACGAAGGGGAAGTAGATGATGAAAAGGTTTTGACCAATTCTTTTAGTTGGCCGTCAATGTAACAGTCAACCCTTTCCACCGTAGCAATTTGTTAACACTTGCTTATGTAGATGTCACATATTTTGTTACATGTAGTTAGCAGAAATGTGTATAGTACCCCGTAAATGTACTAAATGAGTTTATAAATTCGCTCTTACAATATTTTAGAATCGTATCTCTTTTATCATATTTTTTAATGTTTCACGTTTGAGTGATACAACATCTTGTATGGTACAAACTAAATTTATACTTTTATGTTATGGTGGATTGGATCAAAAGAATTGGTGGAATGGATTCATGGATTCAAATGAAATCTAAACATTGGAGCAATGTGTGTAAAAGTAAAAAAATTTACGTACGAAAATCTCATAAATTTAGATACTAAAACATAATTGTTCAATAATTTTAAATGAAAATTAAATTTGGGGTATCAAAATATAAAATGTACATTACAGTAACTAAGTTGTAATTTAATTTGGGATTCGAAATGTAATAGTTTAGGCAACAGTAACTTGCCTTCAACTTTATATATATATATATTAATAATAGGGTTAATAGCATTTTGTAACTCTTTATTTTGACAAATTAACAAACGTACCCTTCTACTATATTTTTCCACAAATATAGCTTTCTAATATTAAATCGTAACAGGTTTACCCTTCCATCTAACAATCGTTAAGTGACCATTAAATGGAATGAGAAATGATCCAATTGTCGCTCGATTACTCCTATTTTCAGTTTTAGTTTTAATTATTTTATTATTTATGTTCAAAATCAATTAATTAGAAAAATAAAAAAATAATTTAATTAATTAAAAAAAGAACAAACGGACAAACCCCTTCCCCTTCCTCTGCACAACCGACAAACTCATGTCTTCATCTCTACTCCCCTAGTCTTGAAACAGAGAAATTCGGCCTTCAACGCCGGAGGACGCGGATCGATCGGGAAGCAGGGGGTCTCGCCACCGTCGAAGCCTGTTGCAGTCGCCATTACAATTTTATCGGCGGTTGGCAAGTGTTGTTCGTTGGATACATTTTCAATCGAGAGTCGTTGTTGTGCCTTCGCGTTAGGGTTGGCAACGGGGCGGATCGGGGACGGGTAGCTAGTTCCCGTTACCCATCCGTCAAGGCGGACGGATTTCCCCGTCCCCGTCCCTTTGTCGGGGCGCGTTTGGTTTCCGTCACCGTCCCCAGACGGATTCGGGTAAACCACGGATCACCACGGATCCTGAGTAAAATACAAAAAAAAAGGAAAAAACTAATAAAAAATCCCTGAAATTCAAACTTCAAAGTACCTTGATGTTCAAGGCACATAAATTCAAAACACAAAAGAGAAGATCTGGGGCTGTAACCCTCCCACCACCCAACACCCAGATCTTCATTGTTCAAACAATGAAACAAAAGTGATAGGTTGCAGCAACCAAACAAGCTGCTGCAACCAAAACCCACCACCCAAAACCCATATAACATGTTCTTCACTACACTAGTGTTCAAGTTCAAACCTCAAAAGGAAGAGATAAAAAACAAAGGCAGACAGCCCCAATAACATCATCCATAAATCGAACTAAAACCTATACTAATAGCACACACGAGTTCCTTTGATCTTTTCTTCCAAAAAGTAAGCAACACTATGCTGCTGGAAACCAACTCAACACTCAACAGCAGCATTCATCCTTGAAAAATGAAAAGCAATCACTGCAAGAAACAGAGTAGCAACCACAGTTAGATAAGTGAAAGTCACGTTTAAATTGAACAAGTTAAAAGGCTCAAGTCTAGCTCAATACCTTGAACCTTTCATTGCATTGAACAAATCAGTCGTCTAGGGATATTAGATGCTTCCTCATCACAAGGCCCCCCTGAACTGTAAGAATAAAAAATTACAGTTAGAGATTGAAACTATCAAACTAAGTACCAATCTAAATTGAACTAATTACCAGCTTCGTCTTGATCTTCAGTACTGGAATCTGAAATTGCTAGAGCAGAGAACACCCCTTCCATTGCCTCTACAGCAGCCTTCGATGATTCTGCATATTGAAGAAAACAATGAAAAAAGATAATTAATATTCAATCAAGTTAACATTTTAATGAAAAAGACAAGTAATTGCATATTACCTTGTTGCATTTCCTCCATAATCCAACTTCTGGTACACATCATTGCCTCTATTGTATCATAGTGCAATCTACTCCGATGAGGGTCTATTAACCTCCCACCAGAGCTAAAAGCAGATTCAGAAGCCACTGATGTAATTGGTATGGCCAAGAAATCCCTTGCAATTGCTTGCAAAGTGGGGTACTTAAGGCCATTCAGTTTCCACCACATCAGTATATCAAAGTCAGGAGACCTTTTAGGAATCAGTTCCTCAAGAAGATAGTGATCCAGTTCAGTATGGACCAGAGTTGCTTTGCTTTTTTTCCTCCGACTCACAAACAGTTCAAAATCAAGATCATCATTTGCAGGAGTAGAAGAACTATCATAAGCAGTTGAAGAACCAGAATTGTTCCTCTCAGACTTGGTTTGGTAATCAGCACCAAACCACAAATACATTGCTTAATCTTATCAGCCACCAAGTCAGTATTAGTACTGCCAAACTTAGCAGCATAATACTCAATCACATGCAACTTGTATCTAGGATCAAGAACCACTGACACAGCGAGAACCAAGTGTATATCATCCCAATACTTAGAAAATTTCTCCCACATACTCTCAGCCATAGCCGAGATAAGAGAATTGGTATCGGCACACCATTCCAACAATTTCAGTCTCAGATCACAAACCTTGGGGAAAAACAAATTAGCAGTGGGATACTTGCTGCCAGAAAACAGCTTTGTGATCTCACTGAAAATTTCTAGCTTATCAATGACCATAGCAGCAAACTCCCAGTGCATACTAGTAGGGACAGTGGTGTATTGACTATCCCACTGCCTCAAACGAGAGAAAACATCTCTATACACAATGGCTGTAGATAGCATATCATAGGTGGAGTTCCACCTAGTTGGACAATCAAGCACAAGTTGCTTCTCACAAGGCACTTTAAGCTGCTTAGCAGTTTCAAAGAAGGTTTGTACCCTCTTAGGAGTGGACTTCCAGTACACAACACTATCTCTAACCAATTCAATGCCATCTTTGATGACTTCCAACCCTTCTTTCACAATGAGATTCAAAACATGAGCAGAACATCTCATTTGAACCAGCACACCATCCAACAACAGATCGTCAATAGCAAGTTTAGTTTTCATATGAGTAATCATGGCATCATTGGTGGTACAGTCATCCAAGGTAATCGAGGACAACTTTCTATCAAGATTCCAACCAAGCAAACACTTGAACAACCTATCTCCCAACCTCTTACTAGTATGAGGGGCAGGGACATAGATGAAACTCAACATCATGTTTTTAAGTTTCCAAGAATTGTCAATAAAATGACCAGTAACCGCCATATACCCCATCTTTTGGTTAGTTGCAGTCCACATATCAGTTGTGACTGCAACTCTACCAATATTACCATCTAAAACCTTCTGAAGCTTTGCCATCTCAGCCCCATATAAAGCAAATATGTCCCTCTTCACTGTATTTCTACAAGGGACAGTGAACTGGGGTTGCAAAGAACAACAGAAACGTTTAAACCCCACATGTTCAACAATGTTCAGGGGATACTCATGCACCATAATCATAGAGCACAATTCCTTCCTAGACACATCAGAATTGAATTGAGTAGCAGATAGGAGGGGTTTTCCAGTTGGTTTATAATCAGGACCAAGAACTCTCTGCCTACCATCATGTATCTTTCTTTGGGTGCAAGTTTTGTAATGGTTCCTCAAGTGGGAGGTTCCATTACTAGTATCACCACCTAAACGTTTTCGACAGTATTTACACTTGGCTTTAATCTCCCCATTAAACTTGACCCTCACAAAATGTGGCCAGACATCAGAAGTCAATTTACGATCTTCAGCCAGAATTATTTCAACATTTTCATTCCCAGAACCATTAGCATCATTCCCAGAACCATTACCATCATTCCCAGAACCATTAGCATCATTCCCAGAACCATTACCATTAACATTGCCATTACCATTACCATTACCATTACCGTTTTGATTAGAAGGCACAGTAGGATCATTCGCATTCAAAGCACAATTTTCAGTAGCACCATCCATCTACATAAACAATTAAATAATTGCATTCAATCAATCAACCAAAACTATAAACTACCCAGACAAATCACACAACACACAATACAAATTACAATCGACTAAATCGAGAGTTGAATTGGACCAATAAAAAAGGAAAGTCTTCGATTGGAAGTTACCTGTAATCTGGAGAGGGACTGAGGGAGACTCTGTTCACCAGACTGCAGATGGTGAGCACTGAGCTGATGCCTCGAATGATAGACACAGCTGATGCCTCGAATGCGAAGCTAAACAACTCCCAAACAAAGCCAAAAAAACAAAAGAAAATTAGCATGCATGCATCGAATGATAGACACAGCTCATGAATCTGGAAAAATAATGGGTTAAGTTTGTGCTTACCTCGACTGTGCTCTGAGCAGAGTGTAGGTAATGGGTTTAAGGAAGAAGGCTGACCAGTGACCTGAAATTAATCGAGGGGTTGATTTATATACGAGAAGAAGGAAGAAGGCAAGAAAGTTGCAGCAGAATATGAAAGGAAAAGGGGGAGAAGGAACTTATCTCGCTTGATGTGCGATATCACGTCGATTTCCCCCAATAGCTGCAAATCGAAGATTGCAGCGGGCAATTTCAGGCTCTGCATGCTGTTTCCCGACGAAATCGCCGGCAAAACTAGCATCCAATTGGCCAAATTGAGAGATAATGATTGCCAGTAGGCAATCATAATTGTATAAAGAAGCTGGATTGGGAGGAAATCGTGGGGAACAGAGAGATTTTTGAGAGGATTAGATGTTTGGAGATTCGATGGAGAGAAAGAAGCTAGGGTTTCGGGAGGTTCTCGAAGAGGAAGTTGAGAGGATTAGAGGAATGGGAGCAGTCGTTTGGGACGGCGGAGAGTGGAAAATGAGAGATTAGGGTTTGCTGGGCTCGTTTTATGGTTTATATACGATGTCTAAGCGACGTCGTTTTATGATTCGGGGCGGGGGCGGGGCGGATACCACTAATACCGTCCCCACCCATCGCCCGCGACCCACGGGTTTCGGGTAAATCCGAATCCGCCTATAACCCACAACGGACGGATTTTTAGGGTATAATTCGGGCGGGTTTCGGGTGGATACCCGCTGGGTCGGTCAGGGTTGCCAAGCCTACTTCGCGTGGGGAAGAGGTTGATTCGTCTCTGTCGAAGCTGCTCCAGCCGGCGTCGATGGTAAGCTACCGGAGTTGAAGGCTGGATTTCTCTGGTTGTGCAGGGGAAGGGAAGGATTAGAATTTTCGTCAGCGATCGCCAATCTTTGGGTAGGCGTCCAATCACTCGTCTTCTTCTCCTTCTTCTTTAGTTCAGGACTTGGGGAAATAGAGATGAAGACAAAGAGTTCCTTCGATTGTGCAGTGGGAGTAGGAATGGCAATGGGTTGGGTTGGGTTTTGTCAAATCCAAACACATGGGTTTATCCATGAAAAAAACACGGGGTAAACCCACTGGTTTGAAAAACTCAAACCCAACCCGCTGGGTATCCGCGGGTTCATGGGTACCCATGAGTTTTTGTCGTAAAAAATTTACAATAACAAGTTCCTATCAAATTAAAGTCAAATATCAATCTCTCAATACAAATTATCCATATATAAAACACCATTCTAGAAAATTCAAGCAAATCACAAATTAACCATACAAATTGTTCAACACCAATCTAGAAAACTCAAGAAAATTGAAGCAAATCACAAGTTATCCGTAAACAACATGATTAATTGAAAGCTTCTTCCTCCTTGTCAATTAATTTTCTTCACTCTCCACTCGACAACATCAACTTCATTCTAGACAGTTAAAAAGAAAAAAAATTAGACATGTCTCCACAAATATATAGTACATTAGTTGTTTAAAATATTACCGGAAAAATTAATTATATGGGTGTGAGCGGGTACCCATAGGGCGGGTTTACCTAAACCCAAATGCTGAATAATGACAGAAGATCAGCATCATTCTATATATCTCTCAATTGTGTTCCCCATCCTTAGTACTAGACGAAGTCTTGCCAGTTTAGCTCTCCTTGCTGATAAACAGACACTTTCTTCCATCTTGCTATCTTCATGGCACCAGGACTCTCATGGGGAAATTGGAGGAAGGTATGCATGGGAGGTTCTGGTGTATCCCCTCGTATCTCCAAACTACTATCGATCTCCATCACCTCATATTCTGATGGTAGTTGTCCACTCATGCTTCTTTATTATCTCCTGCTATCCAAAGATAGCCTTCCGTTATTACTCTAGGATCCCCTAACGAAGAGGATGTGTGAACTCATCTCCCTCAAGGATTCCTGCTATTGAGTCGTGAAGACCGTCAGAGTGCTACAGGCTCTGAATCTTCCATAGGTGTACTAGGATGCCTCAACCCTCCTGATGAAGAAGCATCATTGTCTCCTTTTTCCTTCTTGTGTCGTCCAATCCATGGGAAGGAACTCGACATTTTCCTGCTCAAAAGAACCCTTAATAGTATAGATCAAAGGGGATAACCCCGCACTTTAAGAGCGTGGCTTCTTCCATAAGCTAATCTTATAACTTCTCATGTATGGTATTGAAGCATATTTGATAACAAATTTATGCATTTTCCCATATTTGATACATTTTCTCCTTCTATTGAACCATCTTTGGTAATTTCAATGATATTTCTTGTCCAAATCACAACTATTTGATTAATGAGCTTTTAATAGACTTAGGTAATGTTCTTTTACTATTTGATGACTTCTTGGTATATATTTTATGGTTTTGAAGGTACAAACCAACCTAATATAGATTGGATCAAACATTGAAGAACTCTGGAGGACCAAATGAGCTACAAAGAGAAGTTTAAGGAGTGTTCATGAGAAAGGAGTGGTCCAATGATGGAGAAATCAACTAGAAGTTATCAGATTATGCCAAGAAGAGCCCACAAAAGGAAGACCCAACCAATTTTGAAGTAATAAAGAGTGGTGGCCAAACAACGAGTCCAACCACCACCACCCAAAGTTGTTGCACAAATCGTGAGGAATTGAAGTCCAACCCATGAAGAACCAGAGCAGCGGGTCCAACCACCGTGATACCCCCGCCTTCCCTTTTCCTTCTTGAACAATTTTCCTAAGTTTAGGAGACTCTTTCTTAGTCGGTTACTTTAGGCTTTATTCTTCCCAATAAATAGAGGGCACAACTCCATTGTAAGAATAAGGATGCAAAAAGACACAAATCTCTTTAGCACTCTGCACGAGTGCTTAGCCTATTCGAAGTAGAGAGGTCTGTAGCTAAGGAGATGTTTTCATCGTAAATGGTGGTATCTTACTTCTCCTCTATAAAGCTAGTCAAAATTGATTGTATTAGGATATGATCTTGTTTATTGTTATGTGAATGAATGTTATGATTTCATCGCATGCTAGTGTTTGTCTATTAATTTTGATGCCTATGATGATCATTGATGCTCGATTGTATTTGATGCTTATGATCATCATTGATATTTCCATAGTATGAATGCTCTTAATACCATTGATGCTTATGATTCTATTGTATACTACTATATGAATTGTGTTTAGTATTGCCTAGATTGTCAAGAATTACCTTTTAGGGATACCCCATTGATGCTACACGAGTATGTGAGGATTGATCACCCATCTATGTTTCGAGTAGTCTAAATGCTTGTTTTTTATATCATTGATACAATATACTATAGTTATGGTTCGTAGAAGCCCATAATTAATTAGGTAATGACATGAAGTGAAAACACACGTTAGCTAGTTAAATCTCTATCTCAAGAGGTGTATGCAGGGGTAGAGAGTGTGCTTAGAGGAAGGGATATGGTATTACCATAGATGAATCATCAATGCATGATGTGAATGAGCCCTAGTTTGCATGATCATCTTAGAGTTCACAATTTATTACAATCACGTATCTTTACTTTTAAGCATCTATAAATTGAGAAACCCTTTTAAGCATCTATAAATCGAGAAACCCTAAAAACCTTTACTCTTCGTGTTTGTTTGGGCAATTCGTGCATGTCATGATTGTTGGTGTGAGTAGTTGTGCATTATAAGACCTCGAGGAATACAACTCTAGTACGCAAGGTGGCAAGCTACGAGATGAGAGCTTGGTCTGATGACGTCATATGGAGACGGAGAATGCGATGTGGGAGGATACTGACATAATTCGATGGAGCTAACCTATGTTCGACTTTGAGGGCATTATCGATTCTGCAAAGGAGGGGAATGATAGAAACCTGGCCTAGCTGGACGGGTAGGGGCGGATTGGTCTTATGACCCGAATGGATTATTATTTATTTATTTGTCAGACTCTATTTAAGGATTGATTGAGATAATTGAAGGAAGGAAGTAAGAACAATCATTGAAACCATATTATCCTTTATCCCTCTTCTCTTAATTTCTCTTCTTTCGCAATCCTTAATTTTTTCTAAATACCTAATCCTAATTTTATACTTCTCCAATTCTTCTATTCTTCCTCATTCTAATCCTTAATTCTATCATCTGTCATGTGCGGACAAGTATAGAGATGACCAAGACAACAATAAAAAAGGTGCTTCATAGACAGGGATGGCCATTGCAATGGCTTCATGATTGGTGGATCAAAATATAATGTAGGATAGGTTGGTGTGGTCGGCTCACAGCAGAAGAATCAGGAAGGATGTAGGCTTTTACTGGTTAAGCTTGCAACAAACCGAAAGCGGAACATTAAGGTGGGCAGAAAGGCAAAACAAAACAAAAACAAAACAGAAAAATGAAGATAAATGAGAATCATATGCTCAGTTACATGTATTTATCATCACCCATTTCCCCCCAGCATCACACAGCACTATGAGTAGCCCATATGTTGAGGACAGAAGAACACAAAAGTGGTGGTGGGAAATGAGCTGTGCAGAATTGAGACACATGTAGTGAAGTTCCTCTTCCTCCCCTTTGCCTGTGACCTATGAACTAACTGCCACACAAAATGGCCAATATTGCAGCTCCATGATAGAGCACCGTCCTGTGTTTTCAGTTTTGACAACTCTTTATTTCTCTGCTTCAGAACGTTCGCGATAGTATATTATTAGCAGATTCCGCATATTATGTGGGTAAGCTTTGAATTATGCCCTCCTGTCCTGACCTCCGCACTATGGATGGAGAGGACCACAGCACTACTCTTTCCGAAATGGGTTTGTTCGGCAACACAAATCTATCTTCTTCTCCTTTTACTTTTGTAGGCAGATCAGAGTCATCAGACCATTCAACAGCCGTGCTACCCGTATGAAACATGGGTTACAGATTGCTAGTTAGCCAAAACAGTCGGGATCCTTAACCCCCTGTTTCCGAAGTAGGGGAGGAAAAGGAGGGGAGGGGAGGGAAAATTTGGAGGTGAAGGAAAATAGGAGGGGAAGGGAATTGGAGAGAAAATGTTGTTTTATGGGGGAAAGTGTAAGGAATAGTGGGAGGGGAAAAGTATATAGGAAAGTGTGATAGATATGTTATTTATGTATTAGTAAGTATATGAAAAAATGCGAAAATGATTATTATAAATAACCAATTTTTACATAACCATGATCATTTTATTATTTGTTAACAAAACATAAATTGTTCATTTAACTCGATTTTATTTTTTCATACAAATTTGATTATCTTTGTAGTAAAAGATGACGTTCATTCTATATAACAAATCATTTATATTCCCATATAAATTGAGATTAGCTCTACTGTACAAAATGACATCCATTTTGTAAAAATGTCACTCTCTGATATCGTTTTTATTGAGTATATAATAATAAAATAATTTAATTATAAGTTAATATTATTTTCATTAGTTATGAATTAAACATACAAAAATAGATGGTTTGAAAATTTTGTGTTAACCTATTGTTAAAATTTTGTTCGCTATTTTATTGATTCATCAACATAGCAACTAAAAACATAAAATATAACAAATCATACTACACATACTCACCTATAATTATAGGTACCGTGCAAAGTTTTTGTAACAAAAATGAAATCAGATGACTGCATAATTAGCCATAAATACGTGAAATGTATGTATTGTGTAAATTAATGTTATATGTGACATAAATTTCCTTTTTTTTTGCCTTACCATTATACATCCAACGTGGTGTAGAGAAACATGGGCTTTTTTGGGTTGCTGTTATCCCAAAACGAAAGAAAAAAAGAGGAGAGTGAAGAGAGGAGAGAGAAACAAGGCTCTATCCCACTTTCTCTCCATTTTGGAGGGATGGATTGAACAGTGGTATTTTCTTTTCCTTTTCCTCTCCTTGCAACTGTACAAATTTTCGGGAACGGAGGAAAGTGCCTAGAGCCTCCCACTTTCCCTCCTCATTTTTCCCTCCCCTTCTTTTCCTCGCTTAAAGAACACAGGGTAAGACAAAACTCTTCATGCAAATGGACAAACAGCAACCCTTGCACGAAGCCTGCAGCCTTAAATTCGAGACCCGCAAATGTATATTTGGGTTACTGCTCTTTGGTGGGATCAGGTCAACTTAATATCAGCATTCTATTAGTCTGCCTGTTTGGGGTCGTTTGTGGTGGTTTCAGAATTGGTCGTCATCACTATGGCTGCAGTCACTCCCCAAACTTCTTCCCTATCAGCCATTTTGCGGTTTTGAATTCAATGTCAATGCTCCATCACAATCTTTCTACCTTCAGTATAGTACAACGGAGTTTGCATAGTCCTGAACATCAACCTCTTCCTTCATTCTATTGCAGCAAGCAAGGCTACAGAGCAATTTTTTAACAATGCATTTTCTAGTGAATAACTATATGAATTTGTACATAGTAAAAGCAGGAGGATGGGGTGAAGCAAAGCAGGCTGCTCTGGAAAGTAAGGTATTCCCATGGGGAAGTTTGGTTGTTTTATGCAGCATAAGTCGCTGTTAGATACTCAATGATTTCTGCACTCTCAAACATCTGTACACCTGTGTTAGGGTCTTCAAGATAAGGTGCCTGTCAAGAATAACATCCAGTAAGACCAATTCATCGTAGAAAAACTCAGACGGACATTTCTCAGCAGGCTAAGAAGAAGGAAGAAGGTAGCAGGAAGATGGATCATGAGATATTAGAAACCTGAAAATGTCCAGTTTTTGCATATAGTATCTGCCGTTTTGGGCTGCCACGGGCACAACTGCCAGAAGTGAAAAGGAGGGACATTTCAGTGCAAGTGCCAAAGATTACCAACTGGCCACATTGTTAATACACTGACGGCATTTCAAAATTAGCTGTGCATTCCAAAGCTGACTTTTTCATTGGAAATATCTGAATCTCCAAAGTACCCCAAACAAGAAAGAGAATCATTTATGGTTGTTACCTTCGATATATATGTGGCAATTCCAACTCTACGAGAACTTCACGGACAAGCTTACAGAATGGAGAACCCTAAAAACAGAGGTATAATGACTATTCATTACTTGTACAATCTTTGGCACAAACACTGTTCATTCAACACAAGATAAAAAGTATGTGACTGGAACAAACCTCATACGCCCATAACTCTAGAGGTTTCGGAGGCAATTTGGATGGAATATATGATTGTCCCTGTATAGATGGAATTGAAAATGGTGGTTGAAGAACCCTTGAACTCAAAGAGAAGTTTTTAGACAGGCAGCATATGATCAATATTTTCAAAATAAACATTTCAAAGAGATGAAAGCCAAGCAGGTGATTCTTTATTGAAATGATCAAGAAAATATGCCAAGTATTACCCTTCCCATACGACCAATCATAGCAAAGCCTGCAGTCAAAGTCTGCACGAAAAATAAGAGTAGAGAGGCAACCGGCAATAAGGACAATGCAAATGAAAATACAAATCTTCATGAGAGAAGATGGAGATGTAAAGGCAAAGTACTCACCGTTAGAAGACCAAGCGACAACATCAGAGGAACTCGTCCATCACCTAGTATAAACAAGTGCAACAGGTAAATATCTCACAGTGATAGAAGTACAGAAAAACATCGATATCTGGCAAAATATGGGAAAGTTCATTCCTTGTTTATGTTTAAGATGAGTTAAGAGGATGAAAGGAAAATCAACATCGAAACATTAACAAACGGATGACCATCAAATTCCATATTTGGACTAGTTTAGTAATTTGACAAGAGCTTCTAAGCCTACAGGCAAAAGCCTACCATATTTATCAACCAGATACTTGATAATCGCATCTGACTCGTACATTGAAACTCCAGTATTTGGATCAACCTGCATTTCAAACAAGGTTCATATAGTGAAAAAAGATAAAAGAAGGCGAGATTGTATTCTTCTAAATTATAGTTTGACAACAAGCAATAATAACAAGGAGATTAAGATCAAACCATGTAGGGGAATTGCTGCTTGCCCCCTAACTCAACAGCCTTGGGGCGAAAATTGGGACCATTCCTTGGGCAGGGGTAAAATAGGACATCAAGATCCAAGACAGCAACAATTTCCCTAACCTTAACACAAGGAAATATATCAGCCAACATATCAGCAGGTTTATAGATAAATGGATATTACAAGGAAAGAAAACACCGAGAGCAGATAAGTCAGCAAAGGTACAAAAGAAGGTCAACAGCCACCAATTAGCCAAATCTCTCATGCCCTTAAGACCTCACCTCCTCTTAATAAAATTCATAAGGATAATATAATGACCCATTGCTTACTGGACCTAGACTAGAGAATATACGAAGCTAAACATCTCCAAAGATAATACAAGGTATACAGTATTAAGAACCACAATACCTTTCGACAGAAAGGACAGCTGAAGATTTGCAGGTTGGTTGCCACCGTTCGAACATGGATAAAAGAAGTACAAGCATTCAGTATCTCGATTCCTCACTATATAACCTTGATAAGTTCATAAAAGAATGAAATTAAGAGAAAAGCCAGTAGAATTGTGTTGTTTCCTCTTTCCTTTTCTAAGATGCATTTCTGAAATTGATCATAAAACAAAGAAATTAAAAGACTTAGAACTTCCATACCTTTCAAACTCATATATCATGATTGGCTGCTCCGGACGAGGTCCTAGCTTTGAGGTCTCTTTCACTTTGTAACCTATATAATCAAGGGCCAAAATTTTGAACTAGACGGTTATGATCAAGAACCTGTTATGGCCATCTTCGAAAATCTATCATATCTAGGAATGGAATATCAGAGTGGAGAAAGGAGGGTGATTTTGATGTCTACCTGCTAGTTCTAGTGCATATTGATCAGCAGGAATCTCGTCTTTGGACACGAAAGACACTGAGTAGCTGCCACGGTACAAAAATCAACACCGAACTAGAATTACAATCCCATTTTCGTCAAACCCTAGCAGTTCAGGAGGCACTAGAGAGCACAATTAGCAATCAGGGAAGGAAACAAAAAAGCGATTTCTCAATTGAAATTGACGATGAAGCAGGGAAGTAAATTGCAGAATCCCCACAGCGAAAGCCAAAAAAAAACCAATTACCCATTGAGGAAGACACCAGTGCCGAGGCGGAAAAAGAGGGCGAGAGCCGCTCCGGCAACATCCAAACCCTTGTCTGGTCGGATAGCAAACCTCTTTGGCTCCGGCGTCTTGAAACCGGCTGGGGCAGCAAATGAGGGCGCTGCTTCTTGTTCTTCTCCTCTAGTGGCTGCCGTCGTGGCGCCAGAGCTCGGAGGTATCTCCGACGAGGAGGCCCTGGTTGCCGGAATGGAGGTCCTGATTCCGGCAGGTACACTGCTGCGGCGGGAAAATGTTCGGAGGATTGGAAACTGGGAGACGTTGATGACTCCGGCCATGGTCGCCGATCAAAGTCCAGTGCTCTTTGGACCGGAGCGGCTGTTCCGATGAGTGATTGGTAGCTGCTGAATTTGAGACAGAGAGTTGGGTAGTTTTGTGCTGTTGACTGTTGTTCGTAGAAAAGTTTGATTTCCCCATTTCACGCTGAGGGATGGAAGCATTGGAGATTATGACAGGTAATTTAGTTGAGTCCCTTCGTTTGATTTTCCAGTACTGTTTTTTGTTTTGTCTGTAATATTTCGACCGACGATGTTTGGTCCACAGACCCACTCTGTACTGTTTGTACTAGCTTCAGGCCCAACAAATTGAAACGCATCCATCCCGATTTGATGGGCTCTCGGTCTCGGGCCCAGGCGAATTGGAGTTTAGGTTCTGACGAGTTACATGTCGTCTCCTTTACTGGATTTCTGATCCTTTCTGGCCTGTTTGAAATGCTGAATGCGGGATAAACATCTAGGTAAGGAAAAAGAGGACATGATTTTTGTTACGCTTTTGTATACTATTTCATTAAAATTTTACTAAGAAAACTCAGCAGGAAAGACTCTTGGTTACAGAAAAAAGAATGTAGTGCACAAAATGTCCCCCTCATGGAGAGAGACACCAATAGTTTGGAGCAAGGTTGTCAAACCGCGGGTCGACCCGGACCCGGACCCGGACGAGCTAGTGGGTCATGAGCAGGGCCGCCCTAGAGGGTGTGCTGGCCCGCCCTCCGGCACAGGGCCTCCGAATATTAGGGGCCTCCACTTAGATCCGTTAGTTACCGATCGTACATTGTAGATTATATTTTTAGTATATGATTGATTGATTATGAGTATGATGACGATTTTAATAGATAATTTTAGCTATAATAACAATTAAAAATGATATCATGAAGACTACGAAAATAAGAAAGATAATAGATAATTTTATGGGTAACGTCTATTTTTTATCCAGACCTTTTTCAGATTCTTTTATAATATCCAAACCTATCGAAATACTAAAAATTAGCCCAATGTTAACTTTCGGTTAGCATTTTTGTTAGTAATATTGACTTGACAACATGATACTGACTTGGAAGAGACACATGAAGGTCAAGATTCCAAAATTTTAGTATTTTAACTAAGAAAAGAGTTACAGAATTATTAACAATAACGTAAAAATGACTAATATTTTGGTGCATTATGAAAAATTTGGCTAATTAATAAATTTTTAATAGGTTTGGATAATATAAAAGAATCTGAAAAAGGTTTGGATAAAAAATAGACATTACCCTAATTTTATTTTAAGCTATGTAGAAAGATATTACAGTCATTTTAGTTTTATTATAGTTAAAAGTCAATTTAGACCACGTCTCAATTTTGGAACAAGGCCCCCACGAAGCATTAGACAGCCCTGGGAATTTGGTTTTGGTTTCTTCGTCAAACTAGAAAGGTGATCATTTATTTCTTTTGTAATCATTTTCTGAGACTATGTATTTTTTATAATTATTTAATAAATTTTATTTTTAATAAATTTGTGGAGAAAAACTTTAGGGCCACATTTTAAATTTTCGAACAGGGCCTCCGAATATCATGGGACGGCCCTGGTCATGAGTCAATGGGTCAACCGTTTTAGCTCGGTTTAGCCCGGAAATATGAAAAGAGCCAATATATTCTATAAGAAGTTTATAGAATATGAAAAGAGCCAATATATATCCCAACTTTATAAGAAGTTTCTTCATCTTCATTTCATTTCGATACCAAGCATCAAACTCGGAAAGTAACTGACAAGTACGAACCAATCTTCTTACTAACTACCATTACCACTCTCATTGAAACAAGATATCCGTTTGAGCACGAACTCATTAACACCAAGGTTGCCCTGTAATATGGATATATGAAGAGTCAAAGGAAATTGATAGCACATCGGAATATACCCGGCTGATACTAAGTATTAAGTTCTCAAAACTGAATTAGCTACCTATGAGTAGATTAAGCAATGCCCATATATCTCCGAACATAATATATTGCTTCCCCGCCAGTGGTTCAGCTGCAACCAGGCTTATGGATTGGCTAATATCGATGCTGAGCCTCCGCCGGCGATCACGAGCGCGCCGCCAAAAAACCCTGGCGATGGCGATCGGTTGCGAGAGCGGGACACGGCTGTGCTGCAGCCTGCGGGAAATCAAATATGGAGTCTCTAGGCCTAGGGTTTCGTTGCAGGAAGAAGAAGAAGTGAACCCTGAACCCTCCTTCTCGCCTTGTCCCAGCGCACCGTCTCGTTTATTCCACGCAAAAACGGCGCCGCAGCGGCCAAAACGGGGTTAAGAAAGAGCAACCCGTTGACCCGTTCCAATGGGCTAACCGGCTGGGCCAACCCGGGTTTGACCGGGTTTGACCATTTCCGAGCTGACAGCAAAAAGGGTTAGTATGACCCGTTTTTTGGCCGGGTCCGGGCTAATCCGGGTCGACCCGCGAGTTAACAACCTTGGTTTGGAGTCTTCGAGCTCCAATACCTTTTCACATGGTGTTGTGGAATGTAGTACTGTTATATATAAATCTGTTAGATAATCATTTAGCAAATTTTTTTGGTTCCACAATTCTCATCAAGTTCATTATTGAAAACAAACTTCGCTCACAATATTCTAATATGTATCTTTTCGGAAGATACATATAATATCTCTTTCATATATGATCGTCTAGATCAGTCTCTGAGAAAAATGTCAAATAAGATCTTAATCATCAATATGTTTGATGGATACTTTACTCATTCTTATCATTTGTGCATCTTTTATAGGGTAATTAACATAAACGATCATATATTTTCGCACTTAGATATGGTAACAAAAGTTTGTACTTAGAACAAAAAGGTCACAAATTAAATAGAGTGACCATTTCATACAAGTTCAAAATTTGGACTTTGCTACGGTGACATGCATGTCACCGTAACTTGCACTTTTAGGTCGACCTTATATAGGATTAGGTCGACCTAATATGCATTTTTAGGTTTAGGTCGACCTTATTGATAGACCGCTAATTGCACATGTTTTCACCCCTATTCTTGAACCGTTTGAGGTGTTGATTCTCGTGTTTTAGGCCGATTTCACGCTAGGTTGTGCTTGTTTGTGATATTTCAGGTCCTAGTAAGTGAATGAAGGTTTAGGAGCGAGTTCGGGGTCGATTGGAAGAAGATCTGGCGCGAGGCAAGCCGCTAAGGAAGCCACACGGGCACACACAAAACCCACACGGCCGTGCAAGTGACCAATGTGGCCGTGTGGGATTGTGCGAGCCTTCACACGGGCACAAATAATTTCCACACAGCCGTGTGAAGGAGCAATGTGGCCGTGTGGTTTGTGCCGAGAGCAAACACGGGCAGGGCAGAATTTCCACACGGCCGTGTGACTCTGGCCGTGTGGGAAGCCTGAAGTACGACTTATCGAGACACTGCGTTTTGTGTCTCACACGGGCAACTGGGTGAGCCACACGGCCGTGTGGCCTGCCCGTGTGATCGGGATTTTCAGGTTTTCACCCAATTTCGGGCCACAAGTGAGAGAATCGAATTTTCAGAGCAAAAACAGAGCCATTGAGAGAGAAAGTGCGAAGAACACATCCTAGAAGATATCTTGGAGCTGGATTTCATCAAATCGAGCTTGGAGATCGTCATAGGAGTGGAAATCATCATCCCATAGCAGATTCTTCCCATTGTTATGAGTATGACTGCTTTGTATCCTTTTCTTCTCTCTCTCTATGGAGTAGAACCCTTCTCTCACTTGGGTATGAAGAACCCTAGTTCCATGTGTTAGGGATTTGATTGTAATGACTTGGGATGATTATACTGTTTGGTTTTAATTGAATGATGCATGTTTTATTGAATTGATTGAAGTCTGATCAGCTTGTCTTGATTTCTGCTGCAACCTGAGATAGATAGAATCTGATTAGGTTGTTAGAGCTTCTTCATTCAATAGTAGGAGATTGGTTATACGAGAGTTAGCCAGTTTACTGCTTTGTACTGGAATCCAATTCCAGTAGTGGAGTTCTGTGCTCATTGCTTCAGCTTTCTATCCTGGTGAAGACTAGTCGTCTGTCGGGTAGTTAGACTGAGAGGGCTTGGTCAGCTTAAGAGATTCCAAGCTACTGTCGGATCTTCCGCAGTCTAATCAACAGAAAATCAACCCAGGGTAATTACAATTGAACCTAACTAAGGAGCTAGGGGGACTCATTCCCGAGTGACTCTTCCTTGCTTGAGAAAACCGAACCATTTCCTGCTTTTTACTGCTTTTACTTTAAACAACAATCACTCGACCTAGTTGGCTAGATAATAGATAATCACGGAGTAAGCAGTAGATCTAGACCCCGGGTTGATAATAGAACTTGCCTGTTACTGCATTCCCGGACTGCGATTGCACTTGGTCGCAGTTTGGTGTTGTGTTTTGGCGTGTCAAGTTTTTGGCGCCGTTGTCGGGGACCCTCTAGGTTATTGGGGAAACGTGAAAATTTGTTACTCTAGCTTTTTCTTTACTGCATTGTTTTCTCTTCCACCTGTGTGCCTTCACGGGTTGCTTTTGCTGGTTGTGTGCAGGTAGTGCATGACCCGTAGCCAGTCAGGAGAACTACTACCATTAGACCAGGAGCTTGAACGGACCTGCCGGAACTTCAAGCGGGCTCTAAAGGCGCGACTGGCTGCGGAGGAGGCACTATCACAGCTACAGATCACTGACGAAGAGGAGATGGCTGACCCACAGGACCATGATGTGGTCATTCCAGAGGAGCAGACCATGGGATCCTACTGGACCGCCAGAGCCGCAGACATGAGGTCACCTATTCAACACCCTCATGTGCCAGCGAACAACTTCGAGGTGAGCACCTCAGTAATCACCATGCTGCGCGGTTCAGTGGTGTTCCGTGGTAAGGAGGGGGAGTGCCCCCGATCGCATCTGAGGCGATTCCACTAGCTGATTGATGGAATCAAGATAAACAGCAGATGCCATCCAGCTGCGGTACTTCCCATTCACCCTGGAGGGGCAGGCCAAGGAGTGGCTAGACACTCGACCTCCGGGCTCTATCACCATGTTCGCCAACCTGGCGGACAAGTTCCTCACCCGCTACCATCCTCCATCCAAGATGGCTGACCTGCATAAGCAAATTACCCATTTTGCTCAGGATGAGGATGAGATTATCAGGGATGCTTGGGAGAGATACACCAGTCTCTTCCTCAGATGTCCCAATCATGGCTTCAATGATGCTTTCAAGGTGGGCACCTTCTATCACGCCCTCTTCCCGGAGGACAAACAGCTGATTGATTCGGTATGTGGCGGCAATATGCTCACCAAAACACCGCCCCAGCTGAATCAACTTTTTGAAGAGATGGCAGAGAGCGGGTATGATTGGGGCACTGGTAGGAGATCAAGAAGAGCACCAGGTCGGGGTGTGCATGCTGTGGGCACCCAGTCATCTGATTTGGTGCAGGTGGTATCGAAGCTGGTTTCAGCTATCGATCGCTCTGGATTGATTGCAGGTACAGGACAGCCGTAGGCGATGCACTGCCAGTGGTGTGAGAGCTCCCATCACACCGTGGAGAATTGTCAGGCGATGAGGGAATCGTCTACTCCCCAGGAGCAGGTGGACTTCATCAGCAATGCCAGGCGCTTCGACCCCTACAGCAACACTTATAACGAGGGGTGGCGCCAGCATCCTAACTTTTCTTGGGCAGGGGCAAATCCCAGACCACCAGCTCCCCAGGGACCACCCGGCTTCCAGAGGCGTCCTTACCAGCCTAGACAAGGGCAATTTCAGCAGCCACATCAGCCACTCTACCCGCCCAGACAGGGGCCAGTTCCACCTCAGTCACAGGTGCGCCCATTTCAGCAGATAGGGGCAGCACCTGCAGCCCCAGTACAGAGTGACCCGATGGCGGAATTGAGAGATTTGGTGGGTTCTCTGGCCACCTCCAGTGCAAACAAGTTCAATAACATCGAGCAATTCATGGAGAAAGCTTCAGGTAAATTCTTGGAGCTAGAAGCTGGTCAGACAAACACGCAGGCTGTGCTGCGGGATATACAGACCCAGCTTGGGAGTGTTGCCCAGGCTGTAGCTCAGAGGACTCCTGGCACCTTGCCTGGTTAGACCATCCTTTACCCGCAGGACCCAAATGCCAACTGCAGTGCCATCACAACCAGGAGTGGCAAGGTGACTGCCGATCCGCTTGTTCGGGCAGAGGAGAGAGAGACCCCTGCTTCAGCACTTCCAGCTAATGGGGAAGAAATGGAGAAGGAGGTTGAGGTGTCTGCTCCTAAACCGCAACCAGTGGTGAAGGAGTATGTACCACAGCTTCCCTTTCCTACTCGGTTTCACAAGGACCGACTAGAGACTGAGTTTGCCAAATTCATGGCAATGCTGAAGCAGGTAAACATAAGCATGCCCTTCGTGGAGGCATTATCGAAGATGCCCAAGTATGCCAAGTTCATGAAGGATCTCCTCACCAACAAGAGGAAGCTTGGGGCGCTGTCAACGGTGATGCTCAACGAGGAGTGTTCTGCCATCCTGCAGAACAAACTACCAGAGAAGCGAAAAGACCCAGGGAGTTTCACTATCCCTTGCATGATTGGTAGTTTGCATGTAGGGAATTCCTTGGCGGATTTAGGCACTAGCATAAATGTCATGCCATATAAACTGTTTAAAAAGCTAGGCCTAGGTGAACCTAGTGATACTAGGATGAGCATTCAACTTGCTGATAGATCCATTGTGCATCCTAAGGGTATAGCAGAGGACTTGATAGTTGCAGTAGGGCCATTTTCATATCCTGTTTATTTTGTGATTTTGGACATAAATGAGGATGTTGATGTGCCATTGATACTGGGTAGACCTTTTCTCGCCACCGCCAAGGCGCTCATTGATGTGAATGATGGGAAACTGATTTTGCGAGCTGGGGGTGAACAAGTCACCTTCTCTGTTTCTGATAATATGAAACACCCCCAACTCCATGATGATCTAGATTACTGTGATGTTGTTGCTGATTTTGAGACCGCACTCGCCATCACGAGTGCGGGTACTGATGATTTCCTTGAGCGCTGTCTTTTGCTAGGGGAACAGGCATCACAGGATGTGCAGCTGGAGAAGCAGCTTGCGGAGCTGGACGAGGCTGCGATCGAGGGGCGAGAGATACCATTCAAGCCGATCCCTATCTCACCCTGGATCGCTACATCATTGGAGGAGCCGCCGGAGTTGGAGCTTAAACCCCTCCCATCTCACCTGGAGTATGCATTTCTCCGGGAGGGGAATAAGCTCCCGGTCATTATTAGCTCGGATCTGACACCCGAGCAGAAGAGCAGGCTGGTGGCTCTGCTGCAGAAGTATGCCCGGGCCATGGCATGGAAGATCACAGACATCAGAGGCATTAGCCCATCCTTCTGCTCTCACAGAATTCCGATGGAGGATGAGGTTAAGCCATTCAGGCAGCCATAGTGGAGATTGTCTGCTAACTTGGAGGCAGTGGTCCGGGCAGAGATTGTGAAGCTCATGGATGCAGGGATCATCTTTGCTATATCTGATAGCAAGTGGGTCAGCCCCACTCAGGTGGTCCCGAAGAAAGGGGGGATGACTGTGGTCCCGAATGAGAAGAAGGACCGTGACTGAAAAGGTTGGCTGGCCATGAGTTTTATTGCTTCCTGGATGGCATGTCTAGTTACTTCCAGATTCCTATTGCACCGGAGGATCAGGCGAAGACCACATTCACTTGCCCCTTCGGTACCTTTGCCTACCGGAGGATTCCATTTGGGCTGTGTAATGCACCGGCCACCTTCCAGAGATGCATGCTGGCGATCTTCGACCGACTGGTTAGAGAGATCATGGAAGTCTTCATGGATGATTTCTCGGTGTATGGAGACTCCTTCACTCACTGTCTCCATAACCTGGAACTTGTTCTGAAGAGGTGCGAGGAGACTAATTTGGCACTCAGCTGGGAGAAGTGCCATTTTATGGTCCGTGAGGGAATTGTGCTCGGGCACAAGATCTCCAAGCAGGGGATTGAGGTGGATCGCGCGAAGATTGAGAAGATCAGTAAGCTACCTCCTCCCGTTTCTGTGAAGGGGATTCGCAGCTTTCTGGGTCATGTAGGCTTCTACCGGTGCTTCATTAAAAATTTCTCGAAGATTGTCGTGCCTTTGACCAAGCTGCTAGAGAAGGATGCACCATTCCAGTTCACTCCCGAGTGCACAGCTGCATTTGAGACTCTGAAGGAGAAGCTTACCCATGCACCTATCATGGTGACTCCTGACTGGTCTCTTCCTTTTGAGCTGATGTGCGATGCGAGTGACTATGCAGTCGGAGCAGTTCTGGGTCAGAGACGCGAGAAGCACTTCCAGCCCATCTACTACGTTTGCAAGACCTTGAACGATGCACAGGAGAACTACACCACCACCACCACTGAGAAGGAGCTCCTCGCCGTGGTGTATGCGTTTGATAAGTTCCGACCCTATCTGGTGCTCTCCCATGTGGTGGTCTACACTGACCACTCGGCGATTCGCTACCTGATGAGCAAGGCTGATGCAAAGCCTAGGCTCATCCGCTGGATCCTGCTGCAGGAATTTGATATCGAAATCCGGGACAAGAAGGGAGCCGAGAATGTTGCTGCAGATCATCTTTCACGGTTGGAAGCCCCTCCGGTGGACAACTTCGTGGAAGAGATCAATGACTCCTTCCCGGGTGAGAGATTGCTGGCGATGACACTGGTGGAAAGCGTGGTCCCTTGGTATTCTGACTTTGCCAATTATCTGGTGGGCAAGCAGCTACCTAAGGGGATGGCCACTCATGCGAAGCGCAAGTTCTTCTCCGATCTGAAGCACTACTTCTAGGAGGATCCTTACCTCTTCAAAATCGGAGCAGATGGCATGATCCGGCGCTGTGTCATGGAGCACGAGATGGGAGACATCCTGTCTCAATGCCACGAGGGACCTACTGGAGGTCACCATGGAGGAAACCGCACGGCGCGGAAGGTGCTACAGTCGGGCTTCTATTGGCCCTCGCTTTTCAAGGATGCAGACACCTTCGCACGACAGTGCGACCGCTGCCAAAGGTCAGGTAACATTTCCTCCCGGGATGAGATGCCCCAACATATCTCTGTTATTTGTGAAATTTTTGATGTTTGGGGTATCGATTTCATGGGCCCATTCCCTCCATATTTTGGCAATCTGTACATATTGGTTGCAGTGGACTACGTCTCGAGGTGGGCAGAAGCTCAAGCCATGCCCACCAATGATGCAAAACGGGTCTACTCATTTCTGAAGCAGCTGTTCTGCCGGTTCGGGACACCTCGCGCCATTATTAGTGATAGAGGAACCCATTTTCAAGGGCAATTCACTAAACTCCTCTCTCGCTATGGCGATAAGCATCATGTGTCGGTGGCCTACCATCCCCAGTCAAATGGGCAGGCCGAGCTGACGAACCGGGAGCTAAAACGAATAATTGAAAAGACGGTGGATCAGTCCCGCAAGGCTTTGTCCACCAAGCTCGATGATGCTCTTTGGGCGTATAGGACTTCCTATAAAAATCCGATTGGCACTTCTCCCTATAGGCTTGTCTATGGGAAGGCGTGCCATTTGTCGGTAGAGCTAGAGCACAAGGCCTTCTGGGCCATTAAGCTGCTAAACCTGAATTTGAGTGTTGCAGGTACAGAACGTAAGTTGCAGCTGCTGGAGTTGGAGGAATGGCGTTACCACGCCTACGAGAACACCCTGCTCTACAAAGAGCGCACCAAGCATCTCCACGACGCTCGATTAAGGGGCTCGAAGGAGTTTCAGCTAGGTGATCGTGTTCTGCTCTTCAATGCACGCCTGAAACTCTTTCCGGGCAAGCTCCGTTCGAGGTGGTCGGACCCTTCACGGTCACCCAAGTTTTCCCGCACGGTGCGGTGGAGATCAGCAATGCTCAAATCGAGCCATTCAAGGTGAATGGCCACCTCCTAAAGTTGTATTTGGGAGGTGCTGTCGAGCGCGCAGAGCTGCTGATCAAGCTCGAGGACCCTTAGTTCCTCTACTGGCGTCCAGCTAAAAGACGATAAAGAAGCGCTTGTGGGGAGGCAACCCCACCGAGGTTTGCATTTTCTTACTTTTTTCCTTTTGATTTTTTGTGTTTTTTGAGACTTGAGGTGTTGTTCCAGAGTCGAATGTCGTTTTTTAGTGAAAAAAGGTTGAATTCGGGGCTCCAGCAGTTCACACGGCCAGGCCTAAACCTCACACGGCCGTGTGGATTTGACCCCTTGGCCGCGTGAGCTCTCGGCAAATTCCACACGGCCAAATGTGCCATTGGCACGGCTGTGTGGCTTGCCTCGGCCAGGCCGTGTGGTCGACACGGGCATCTCTTTTACTCACACGGCCGTGTGGTTTTTACCCCTTGGCCGTGTGAGCTCTGGGCAAATTCCACACGGCCAAATGTGCAATTCGCACGGCCGTGTGGAATTCCTCGGCCTGGCCGTGTCGGCCGACACGGGCACGTGTGCACCTCACACGGCCGTGTCAGCCTGCCCGTGTGGGCGAGCCACGGGCTATAAATTCGGCCGACACGGCCGAATGGTTAGAAAATTCAAAACCACTCGCCGGAATCCTCTCCCCCTCGCCGGAAAACCGCGCCTTTTCACTCGCCTTGCCGATTTTCGGCCATTTTGGTCGGTTTTTCAAAAATCCAACACCACACCCACCCTTCCCTCACCATTATCGGCCTATCCGTCGTTTTTGAGGTGATTTGGATCGATTTTGAGTCGCCGGAGGCGATTTTCGGCGAGACTCCGACGAGGCTCCGACGGGCACTTTCGGGCTCTTTTTCGGCTTTTTGTCGCTTCCATCACCTTCCCCTCATCATCCCCTACACCTCTACTTGAGTCTCCAGGTTTGAGAACCTCATTGAATGTTGTGATTTGTGTGCAATTGATTGAGGGGAATGCATGGATTAGGTTTGAATTGTGTTGGGCAATGTCCCCCTTGCTTGTTTGAGCCCTTGTGTGCAATAATTTTGCCAATTTCATGCTTCACTTAATAGTGCACACAAGGTGTTCGATGAAATGCCTGTTTTCGTACCATTTTGTGGGAGTCGGTTGGGACCCTTAATGATGTGCTTTGAAGGTGTGTTTGCTATGGATGTGAACCTTGAGTTGCCTACTTTTTCATGGATGTGCACCCCCACTCAGATTATGCTTGATTTATCGAGTTTTTGACCCCCGAACTATGGATGAAACCATGGTTAGGCTGTTTTCTGTTCTTAAGTGCGGGGGTGTGATTAATAATTTTTCTTGACTCTCTTGGTTCCACTTTGGGTTGTTATTTTGCAGGACAATGACAAAGCCCAACCTCAGGCGCCCGTTTATTCAATATTTGAGAAGGAGCCCCCACAAGGATCGTTTTAAGAGCATCCTGGCCTGCAAATTTGGGCAGCATCATTGCTGGTCCAAGCGAGAGTTGGAGAAGCTGAACTGCTACGAGCACTTCTCCGCCATAGTCACCAACCGCCCCTGGCGCCGCCTACTCTGCATTCGTGAGAAAGTTTACCACGAGCTCGTGCTTGAGTTCTACACGACCTTCAAGCACGCAGACACGGAGGATTGGAAGGACGAAGAAGCCGTCTAGTTCAGGCTCGGCGGTGAACCCCGATCCATGAGCTACCAGGAGCTGGCGACCGCCCTCGGCCTCGGCCTGGTCGATGACAGGGACTACATCACCGAGCTTCTCGAGCCAGAGGGGGTGAACTTCTAGACGTTGTACACCCGCCTCGCTCGGCCAGGCCAGCGTCCCTTCTCGGCGGGGAAGACGAAGGCAAGCACATTGCAGCTCGACAAGCGCATCCTCAACAACCTGCTGGCCAAGTCTTACACTCCGGCCTCGGACAGTGCCAGCGCCATCACCCGGAGAGCCATATACCTCATTCAGTCTATGGGCCAGAGGGATCATCCTCTCCACTTGGGTTTGGTGGTGGCGAAGACCTTCGACAAGAGTGCTTCCGAGCTGAAGAAACTCCACTGCACCCTCTCATCACCCGCCTGGCCGACTACTTCCAGATATCCCTGCAGGGGTGCACGGAGCAGGGAGACACCACTGCCTTTGGCGAGTTGACCATCAGTAAAATGCACCTGCTTCGGGAAGAGCGAGGTGTTAAGTGGATCGAGGGGTTTCCTCAACCTCAGATCCCAGAGGAGGTCCAGCCGAAGGTTCCTGAGGGTGCGGCTGATGAGGAGGTAGAGCCCGAGGAGGTGGATGCTGCTGCTGCCCCCCGCCCCACCACCTTCGAGTACCGGGGTGGCAGCTCCGCTTTCCCCGGGCAGGACTACTTCGCCTACCTGTTCGAGCAGCTGCGTCTCCAGAACCAGCAGATCCTTGACCAGCAGCTCCAGTTCCAGCAGCAGTATGTGGCTCACTAGGCCGAGTACCAGCAGAGGATGGCTGCTTATGATGAGCGCCTGGACATGATGGCGACCCATCAGGGGGTGACTCTAGCTCATATCGAGCGCGAGAAGGCTGGATCTAGGCGCATGCAGGAGGTCCAGCAGCACCTGCTCCAGCTGCTGCCGGGCGAGCAGCCAGTCTGGCGGACCCCCTGGGAGGACTCTCCACTGCCACCTCCCCCAGCTGATGGTGATGACGCCTTCATGGACGACATCGATCTAGATAACCTTGGCGACGAGTAGGCTGTACTCGTTGCCCATCTCAATGTGTTTTTCATTTTCGACTTTTGTGTGTTTGCTCCATGTGTGAGGAGCTAGAACTTAGTGTCGTTTGTTTTTGTTATTCTTTTGTGGATTGTTTATTTTGTAGCCATCTGGGCTAACACTTATCCCTAACGCACAGTGTGCTAGTGTGTTCTTGGTGTTCGATTCGTGCAGAACTGTCCATCTTCCCATTTGTTCCTCGTTGACTGGTCCACTTCCAGTCCCCCCGCAGTATTTCCATCCGGTAACATCGTTCCCCTTATCTCTCCCTCTACTCCATTGAGGGCAATGCCGTGCTTAAGTGTGGGGGGTGCTTTGTAGCGGTTGGAACCTATATAGGTGTGCTTGGAGCCTAGTCCGCTGTCCGAATCTTACGATTTGAGGGCTCCAAGTACTGTTGTTTGATCATATTGGCACTGTGTTGTGATTGGTGAATTGAATGGTTTTCGGATTGATGCATGACAACTGGATTGTGACTAGGACAACCTATGATGAGGACTGAGACGTGCAGTAGAATTGTGTAGGGGTTCAGTTTTTCAACTGTTTGCTTACCAACTGTGACTTGGATTGATCACTTGTTCTTGACAGTCGTTTATGGATCTAGTTCAGGGAATCAGAATGTGAGATAGAGCATATAGGTAGCCATGTGAGATTTGAGCCTGCTCGTTTCTTTCTTGTGCGATAGATCCCTCTTCCATGATGTGTAGCATTCACGTTGTCACTAGCTAAGATGATGGGGGCATAGGAGTAGCCCACGACCAAATTGACTGTCCTGATGTGTCATGTCCCCTAGTCAGCCCCTTTGAGCCGTGTGTTATCCTTTCTTTTGGTTTGCAATGAAAAATCACCCTTTTGCATCTTTTAGAAGGTTCCACAGTGGTTTTTACATGTTCTCTGCTGTTTCTGCTAAATTTAATGTGAGGGTTGGAGGTAGTGCTTAAAAGTTGGGCATGTGGTTGATAAATGTGCAGAAGTGGTGGTTCTCTGAAGTAATGAAAAGAAAATAAAAGAAAAACAAGAAAAAAATGAAAGCAAAAGAGAGCCACCACCAAAAATCTGAATATTGCCCATTAAGTAGTGTTTCTTAGCAGTCTGGCTTGGAAATGCTGACATTTATACCTCCTTCGCTCTTATGCTCTTGAGATATTGAGTAATGCAGAATAGCAGAAAGGAAATACTGGTTTGTTTGATTGTGATTGAGTCAAGTTTAGGTTGGTTGGTGAACAAAAGGGAGACTCTCCCTTTACTCGATTTTGCTGCACTCAAATGTCCTCTGCGTTGGTTGTCCAGGTTATCTAAAAGTTGCTCATGTGTTGATGTTGAAAACCAGTGCAATTCGCGTGTTTTGTGCCTTTATGACTTGTTCCCAATGCTGGTATGATTGAAAATGTAAGCTTGCCTTGTGTCTGACTTGGTTTGCTTGGGGACAAGCAAACGGTTAAGTGTGGGGGAGTTTGATAGACCGCTAATTGCACATGTTTTCACCCCTATTCTTGAACCGTTTGAAGTGTTGATTCTCGTGTTTTAGGCCGATTTCACGCTAGTTTGTGTTTGTTTGTGATATTTCAGGTCCTAGTAAGTGAATGAAGGTTTATGAGCGAGTTCGGGGTCGATTGGACGAAGATCGGGCGCGAGGCAAGCCGCTAAGGAAGCCACACGGGCACACACAAAACCCACACGGCCGTGCAAGTGACCAATGTGGCCGTGTGGGATTGTGCGAGCCTTCACACGGGCACAAATAATTTCCACACGGCCGTGTGAAGGAGCAATGTGGCCGTGTGGTTTGTGCCGAGAGCAAACACGGGCAGGGCAGAATTTCCACACGGCCGTGTGACTCTGGCCGTGTGGGAAGCCTGAAGTACGACTTATCGAGACGCTGCGATTTGTGTCTCACACGAGCAACTGGGTGAGCCACACGGCCGTGTGCCTTCCCGTGTGATCGGGATTTTCAGGGTTTTACCCAATTTCGGGCCACAAGTGAGAGAAACGAATTTTCAGAGCAAAAACAGAGCCCTAGAGAGAGAAAGTGCGAAGAACACATCCTAGAAGCTATCTTGGAGCTGGGTTTCATCAAATCGAGCTTGGAGATCGTCATAGGAGTGGAAATCATCATCCCAGAGCAGATTCTTCCCATTGGTATGAGTATGACTGCTTTGTATCCTGTTTTCTTCTCTCTCTCTATGGAGCAGAACCCTTCTCTCACTTGGGTATGAAGAACCCTAGTTCCATGTGTTAGGGATTTGATTGTAATGACTTGGGATGATTATACTGTTTGGTTTTAATCGAATGATGCATGTTTTATTGAATTGATTGAAGTCTGATCAGCTTGTCTTGATTTCTGCTGCAACCTGAGATAGATAGAATCTGATTAGGTTGTTAGAGCTTCTTCATTCGATAGTAGGAGATTGGTTATACGAGAGTTAGCCAGTTTACTGCTTTGTACTAGAATCCAATTCCAATAGTGGATTTCTGTGCTCATTGCTTCAGCTTTCTATCCCGGTGAAGACTAGTCGTCTGCCGGGTAGTTAGACTGAGAGGGCTTGGTCAGCTTAAGAGATTCCAAGCTACTGTCGGATCTTCCGCAGTCTAATCAACAGAAAATCAACCCAAGGTAATTACAATTTAACCTAACTAAGGAGCTAGGGGGACTCATTCCCGAGTGACTCTTCTTTGCTTGAGAAAACCGAACCATTTCCTGCTTTTTACTGCTTTTACTTTAAACAACAATCACTCGACTTAGTTGGCTAGATAATAGATAATCACGGAGTAAGCAGTAGATCTAGACACCGGGTTGATAATAGAACTTGCCTGTTACTGCATTCCCGGACTGCGATTACACTTGGTCATAGTTTGGTGTTGTGTTTTGGCGTGTCACTTATATAGGATTAGGTCGACCCAATGTGTCGTTTCAGTTTTGTTAGGTTCAACGACGCGGTTGACCTTTTATAGCAAATGGTCGACCTCTTTGGGAAGCTATGTGGGTGGTTCTTTTGCTCGTACAAATTACGTTTCAAACCAACAGAATCAGTCATAAATAATGATAACAAGGACTCATAACTTCATAACATAACAACTAAACAAACTAACAAGAAATACAATAAAACACAAATCATAATTGTTCACACATAACTAAAATCTAAAACCACATAATATCAATCCACAATCGTTCTTAACACTTAACAATAAAAACACACAATCTAAAATAGTTGAGTTCCTACTCCTGTCCCCTCTCTCCCTCATCCACATTCTCTTCATTGGTGTTGCTAGCATTATGGTAGTCAGAAGTTACGGTGACATGCATGTATCTTCCACTGAAAGATCGAAACTCATCTCGCATCTCATTCATGGTCACATGCAGTGTGCTCATCTGGGTGGTCATTTGCCCCATGTAGTCGTACATGCTAGTCATCTGTGTGGAAATCTGGCCCATGTAGTCGTACATGTCATCCATGCGCTTCCCAAGAGGTCGACCATTTGCTATAAAAGGTCAACCGCGTCGTTGAACCTCACAAACTGAAACGACATATTAGGTCGACCTAAAAGTGCATATTAGGTCGACCTAATCCTATATAAGGTCAACCTAAAAGTGCAGATTAGGTCGACCTAAAAGTGCAAGTTTCGGTGACATGCATGTCACCATAGGCATACCCTCAAAATTTTGTTTCCGTATTGTTACAAATGAAACATTTTGATGACCGTTTTGTACAACGTTTAAAGGTTTGAGTGATCAATCACTGTTACAATTTGCTTCAGCCGAGGTATGATGAATTTGTTGACTTAAGTGAATAATATGATCGTAACAAAAGATGACAATACAAAATGGTTCGGTCTTATAACAATGGTTATTGATGGACCAAATTTTATGTGGTAAATTATTCTACCACAATTTACAAAGATGGATTCTTCAAAGGATATTGGAAACTAATGTTTAGCAAGAAGTCTCCATCGTTTTAATGAGACAACAAGAATATTATATGACATTTGTTGACATCGTTATTTCAACAAATCAATATTTTCAATATCAGGGGGAGAAAGAAAAAGGAAGTTGGTTTTAAAATTGGTTGAAATGAATTATGATCATCACACTTGTAGTGTGAACTTGAAGTTCAAAGATAATTCATTTGCAAAGTTTGGTAAGCATATTGTCATACGTAATTACTGAACCACAAAAGAGTGACTAAGTCGCAAAAGGCATACTTACTGACCCATGAAGGAAATGTTACACACATATGTAATGTGTTGGAACTATCGATTCCAAGGAAGTACAAGTCCTCGAAAAGTAAAAGACGCTAAGAATAAAGATGGTCTTATGATGTGGATATTGCAAGCTTATTTGAATCTCCAAGTATTATAATATTGATATGGAATGACTACAAGTACCTATTTTGGGAATATGAAAGAAACCCCAACAAATGATATCTTGGATGAGATTCAATGGAATCCAAAGGAAGTTAACGTTGACGAATAAACACTTATATATTATAGCGCGCAATATGATATGAATGAGGATCATGAAGTTAGATCCATTGGTCATCATAAACAAGTGATAGACTAAGTTGTAATGACGCATTTGGCCAGTTATGAACTCACCTTGACAGTAAGAAGTCATAAGAGCTATACAGTAGCAATGCAATAAAACTCATATGATATTTTATGAAGACATGACAGAGGAGAAATTAAGAGATATCTTGTTTGGCTTGTCATAAAGGTCTTCGCAAAATGATTGACATTGACTATGAAAAGAGTTACTTTCATATGAATGATATTGATATGAAACTCTCTAAAGGAGTTAGTTTGCTCGAAGAAAATATGTTAAGGTTCTAGGGAACATTGTTCAACTCATTAAACCTCCTAAATCAAATCTAAAGAGCATCGACAAAATGAATTTCTCTAGGGGTGTTCAAATGGATTGGTTACCGTGGTAACCATATTAACCGGTAGTATTCCGTTAATTTGGTTTGGTTAATTTGGATAATTGGTTTGGTTTGGTTAAAAAAATTAGCTTATTTGGTTTAGGTGGTTTGGTTTGGTGTCAACACTGCTAACCAATGAAACCAATTAACCAATTAATGATACACCTAATATACAAAATTATTTATACTTTCATGCAACCAACCAAACCAAACTTTCGTGATTCCCTATTTTATTTCCATGTGCACAAAAAACCAAAACATTATGGATAAAAAATTAAATGGGTCTGCATATATTACTAAACCAAAACATTTTGGACTACTACTAGACTTTAGGATTACGTACAATACCATGACAACCACCTCAAACTATGTATAGTTTAACTGTTTTGTATGAGAGTTTTAACTTCCCGATGAGGGGTATTGGTATGTATTTATGTTAAGGGGTTAGTTGTAAGCTACCTATATTAGGTGCAGAGATGATGAATGATGTATTAACTCGAATGATGATGATAATTATGGATGGTTAGTCTTATTATTATTGCTTATATAAAATGATAGTTTATGTTTGTTTTCATGAAATGTTATGTTATTTAGTTAATCCGATTATCCGATTAACTAAACCAATTAAACTTTGGTTTGGTTAATTTGGTTTTCGTGTTAATTTGGACGATTTGGTTAAGACATTAATTCCATGGTTAATGAAATTTAGGCTTAATTGGTTTGGTTTTTACCACGATAACCATTTGAACACCCCTAACTGTCTCAATGAGTTCCCTACAAGAATGGAAGAATACGTTCGAGACATGCAGATGCATTTACCTAAAATACCTTCCAATGATTGTTTCATGTGTTCTGACAAAGAATCATTGGTTGAAGATACCAAATTTCTTATATTAATGTGTTGACAAATTCTTTACCACCTTTAGGGTGTCGACACATTTATAAACAATGATCTCAAGTTGAGATTGAAGGTATAAATATGTTTGAAATCTAGAAGAGTATTCAAAGATAATAAGTTATTGCATGACTTCAAACTCTAGAAGAGTATTCAAAAGTAATTTAAATAAAAAACTTGAAAGAACAAGACTTTCTCTTGGATTGCAAATATTTTGCAAATCAAATATTTGCAAGAGACACTCATATGTGCAAAAGTTTGAAATTGTATAAAATGGCCACTTATGTTTAATTTGTGATCATTTTGTATTAAGTGCAAAAGTTTGTTACCGAGTCGTTAAAAATTAAAGGTTTGTGACCGTTTTAAGGTCAGATCGTTTTGTCACCCTTATAAAAAAAGGTCAGATCGTGTGTTCGTCAAGTATATGACACTAAACGCTTGAATGACATATGAGATGTCGGCTCGTGTGTTAATTGATATACTTGCTTTGACGAATAAGAATGCCCTATGTTTACCTTTCAATTTCAGTACCAAGAAAGTAAGAATGTAGGTCGAGTTTTTTCAACTAAAAAGCAACTTGTAACGAACAAGGGTTTGGTCTAGTGGTAATACCACTAACTTTGAACCTAGAGGACCCAGGTTCAAATCCCTTCAGTAGTACCTCCCTAATCACAAAAAGTAAACCAATATCACCCTTATCTAAATAAAAAAAAAGCAACTTGTAACCCATTTGCGAGGAGTTTAATTCTCTCTATCATCCTTTGTCTTATTTTGGCAACTCATCATTGAACGAACTATGCATTGACCTTAAATATTAGAGAAAACATAAGCATTTTGAATATCAATGATTGGTTAGATTAAAAATAGGTTTACCACCTCTCCATCCTTTATTTTCAACTGGTTTTAATTTGTTAATGTTTTAGTGGGGATTAGTGGTCAGGTTTGAACTTTAACTCTCGTCAAAGGAGTTGTTCGTCACCATCATTTTTATCAAAAAAAAAAATTATTATAGAAACACAATTTATTTTGAAGATTTAATAAATTTTTAATACACAACAAATTAGATCAATTTGAATAACCTAAAGCTCGAGTCGAAGACAATAGCCTCTCGGACGATATCACATCTCATCTGAAGCATCATAAAGCCCTTTCCCATTGAGACAAAGTTAGTAGTTTAACGTTCAGTGAAATATCAAACAAATCATTCAAACCGTCTCACAAATGAAATCATAATTTTTTTAATTCAAGTTAAAAATTACGGTTCCAGTTGGTAGTGGACCATGGAAAGTCGATAACGAGGTTGGAAAATGAGAAGAGGAAGCATAAATAAAATTAATAATTTTGGTTTAATGGTCTTAGTTTACGTTAATTTTTTAAAAAAAATTTTGGTTAAAATATTGAACCTGTGTACTAGTTAAACCGTAGTGGTTCATTTGGTTTTATGTTGAACTGTGAAAAATCATTTGGTCCATCAATAACCGTCCAACCAATGGACCGAACTGTTATCATAACTTGTTTGACGGGCTCAGTCCTTTGATGGATAATTTACGCATTCTTATCATAACTTGTTTGACTAGCTATCATAACTGGTTCTACAGGATCAGTCGTTTGATGGATAATTTACTCATTCTTATCATTTGTGCATCTTGTATAGGGTAATTAACATAAACGATCATAAATTTTTGCACTTAGATACGGTAACACAAGTTTGTACTTGGAACAAAATGGTCACAAATTAAATAGAGTGACCATTTTGTACCATGTTGTTACAAATTAAACTTTTTGGTGACCGTTTGTACAACGTCTAAAGGTTTGAATGAAACCATTGTTATAACAATGGTTGTCAACAAATGTCATATAATTGATTCTTGTCTCATAAAAATGATGGAGACTTCTTGCTCAACATTAGTTGCCAATATCCTTTGAAGAATCCATCTTTGTAAATTATGGTGGAACAATTTACCACATAAAATTAACATAAATTCATTTATTGTAATTTAAGGTTCCTGAACAAAACCAACTTGTACATAGGTTCTTAGTAGTGATAACTTCTTGCCATGATGCTAAATTTATCTTGCTACATGCAGCTGGCATGCTTTAATAAGTGGTTGACATATTTATGCACAAGCATGTGCTACATGATGATTGATATAGAACCCAATAATATGAGTGTAAACCCATCAGTATTCATCAAGAAGTATTTTCTTCATATTGAACATTTGTTCATATATGTCCATAAGTGAATCAATTGTGCAACCAATCTTGAAAACTTCAGACTGCAAGTGGAGTGATCATTTAGTTGTTGCATTGATTATAATCATAAAATAACTATATAATCCATATGGTGCATTAATCCAATAATTTCACAGTGTATATACTAACTCACTTCTTATATCATTGGTGATATCATAATCAACTTTCCTTGAGAACAAGCAGCACAAGAAAAATCTTTCATTGTGGAATTTTGCTTATATTCTCATTAACGATTTATACAAATCCTCGATTATATTTTGCATCAAAATTGACCTGGGATGGTCCAACCAGTCATGTTAATCAATCAATTTACAACATACGTAAACTCCAGGTTTACGGTTTGTTTGATTACCTTTTGCTTCAGGAAGAAGGATGAACTACGAGTAGAATTCAACACAATAACATATATTATGCAAGGCATTAAGAATAAGGATACAGAAAGGGGACGCGATCGAAGTGGCACGGCTCTTTGACCTCAATTGGTATGTTGCAGGTTTGAGCCCCATTGAAGCCATATTTCGAACCCTATTCCTTTTTGGTTCACCTAAAGAAAAATGTTTAATACACCATATCATAATATTTGATAGTTATGCTTTTGGCAATTTATGTGGGTTTTGTTTAGTGTCACATTACTGTACCAATATAAAATTATTGGATACAATATATAAAATAATATCTTAGTGTTGTCACCTGATAATATTAATCACCTTCTGGCATTTTGTGGGTAATTTCGACCAACATATTACACTACCTCTTTTGTTTCTTTTCAAATTTCAAACTGAAACAATGATCTTCTCAACATTATCCAAAATGTACCCCATCAACATCCTTATCTTCCCCCCCTTTTCGACTATAAAACAACAATCTTTCTCTTAATGTAATTCTACTCAAATCCGAAAAAACCCTTCATCTTCTCTCAATTCCATAATCTTTCTTCCCTTCTTGGGAACTCTTCTCTTCATAAGTTGCTTCAAGTATCTTATCGAGTTTGAGTGAAGTAATGAGTGAAGAAATGTCTCCCAAAAAGATCATAGATTGATTGATTTTCCTCTTCTTTGTGGCAACTCTCCTTTTAACTGCACGCTCCTCTCAATTAGATGATCTTGGCCAAATGCGCTTTCTCGAGGAACTAAAGCTTCAGGATCGTAAGCGTGATTAGATTGCTATTGTTCAATCCATGTTTGGTAGTATGAAAAGGAGACTTAGATATCTTATCATGTATGATGTATGAACTCTATCAATAAAATGAAATTTAAGTACTACCTTGTATCAATAAATCCAAGTTTTAAATACGTATTTGTGGGTCGAACAAAATACTATAATTGTATGTTGAGTACATTTATCTTTCCAACCGAGAAATTCTTTGAATAGGAAAATGCTTCTTACTTACAAGTGAAGATAAATTTGAAACTTCGATACCAACACTAATAACTTTTTAAATCATATATGAATATGCATATAAAAGTCGAGGGACCAAAGAGAAAAATTGCAAAGTTTTAGCATTCTTTCACAAATATATAAAACTTATGAGCTTTTGAGGATATCTTTAAATAATGGGGACTAATAGTAAATTACCAATAAAATATACACATCATCTTTTACTCGCGATAAAAATTTGGGGTAAATACTCTATACATCGGAATTTGCGACTAGCCCATAACCTGCTAACAACTTCATTGGATCATCTTATGAGCAATATTCCAGAAATCATCATATCAAATGGCCATACAATCAAATATGTGGATCCCACTTTGGGTAAGCCCATAAATACTTTGTCATAAAAATCTTCAGGATATGATCATCACATGTGATGCTTCTTGATATAAATCAATGTAATTTCAACGAACAATGAGTATGTTAAATGATTGGCGTACAACGAGTACGATAAATGACCAATGTCCTTATCACTTTTGATAAAAATCAATGAACATATTTTTACGTACAACTGGCACAATGGAGTAGTGTATGTATATGTCTGTATCACATGGGTGGATGAGAGTAGTATATGCGTGTATACTGTATAGTATGTATATTTTTTTATATCCAAGGAACATCCCACTCACACAACGTTTAAGCGATGTCGGAGCGAGACCAAACCTGGGGGTTCACCTGCTTGATCTCTTTGGGCCCTCCACTAAGATCGCCTTTTAGTGCCTCTGGGACATCACAATTGGCCTTAAGGTGGGTCGAACACGGGACCTCAAACTTTCCGGTCTAGAGTCCCTCAAGAGTTTTACCAGTTTAGCTATGCGACCTTTGACACGGTATAGTATGTATATAATGTGGTATCTTACTGTAAAGTGGGTTTTAAGTGTTAGACATATTGAACGAAATCAAAGAACAGAACAACGTATTAACGTGATATCCCTGAGTGATCAGGACTTGTTCACGGGCGAGGAGAGCTACAAGACTCTCCGACTATTGATCGTATTAACTTGAGTGCCGCTACATCTTACATGTACATATATATATATATCTCGGCATACAAGGGAAAATGAATAAACATCCGAGTAACCTAACCCTCATACGTCAGCCCTAATGCATGGGCTTACAAATATATACGTACATAGACTCATGGGCCTTAACACCCTACCCCAAATTGATGTTGGTCCCGAAGCATCCATTTGTTCAATAGAAACTAATGGCGACTGGTGGTTAACGTCTTCGTAAGAAGATCGAAAACCTGCTCTTCAATGTTAATATATGATAATTGTCGAAAACATATTGATATATAGTGTTTAATGTGATTATTTCATGATATGTTTGAGACATAATAATGCTTATTTGAAGGCCAATTAATTATGAAATGGTTGAAAAGCCATTACCATCCTGTATTAGAATTTTGATGTGTTTTAGGTGAAGAAATTGGAGAGTGAAACGGTGAGCACAGGAGGAAGCAACAGAAGGTGAGCTTAAAGCCCAACCAACAAACAAGTGAAGCCCGGCCTCAATTTTCCTTTTTGTTTATGGATGAGAAAGAGGGAATGAACACCCATTGATGGACGGGGAGAAGGCTTTGTCTTCTTAGGAGGAAATTTATTGGTCTTAGGATCATAATTTGTTCGTCCGAGTCCGTTGTCCTTTAGTGAAATAAAAAGAAGGATTTGGACGGGACAAAAAAGGAACGGGGATTACTTGAGGAGAATTGGGCACAAGGGTTTTTGGGGGGCGAGAAAGAAAGGAGCAGGCGATTGGCGAGCGGGGATTTGGCAACAGCAGCTCGGCGAGTGACTTCTCCAGGGCGGCGTGAGCTGATTTCAACAAGAACAAGTGATTTGGTTGGATTTTCTAGTCCGAATTATTTGTTTATTGTTGATTTAGAACATGACGATCAAAACCATATTGTTTTATCTTAGTTTCATCATGAACTAAACCTCAATTCTGGGGGAAACATCATAGGATGTAGGCATGTAGCTATTTCTATATTTGATGGATTGATTCATATTTCTTTTCTTCCAATCTCTAATGCATGAAATTACTTAATGTTTTGTGTTGACTGGCCACCAATACTATGATTTGTAGTTAATTAGGTTATTAGCGATAGTGAAACCCTAATAACTGAACATATTTCATGTGACATAGTAACTTATCGAAGCGACTGTGGATTAAATGAGTTGCTATGTGGTTTTGATTGGGATATCAAACTTCAGGCCAAATAATTAAGTCATTGAGCTACGACAATAGGATTTGATTTAATTGTTTAGTACGTAGTAATTCCCGACAGGGATAGCTAGCACATTCGTGATATCTTGGCTGTAGAGAGTTGGATTAAACTGATTAGAATATGTGAATTAATTTGGATATGATAGGTAGTAAGTCTCGGTGTTTCTCCCAGAGCTTTCTCCCATTAATTTCAACCGACAATTTAAATTTGCTTGTTTTCTTTAATTATTTTGCTATTAGATAATAGTTTCATCCTTCAATCATTTTCAGTTATAGTTTTCTCCATAAATTTGATAAAACTTAAGGTTGTAGCAGTCTCTGAGAGACGATACCCAGACTTTGCGGTTTACTATGAGATAGGAATTAGGCATATACGCTTTTTTCCTATCAAGTTTTTGGCGCTGTTGCCGGGGACTGCCATACCTTATTTTATTGATTTTAGTGAGTGAACTGTTTTGATCCGGGTGTTAGTGCGCATGTGAATTTTCAGGTTTATCCTCCTCGTGCATGTCTAGGAGGACGACCATCAATTTACTGCTACTAGTTCTAGAGATCAAGAAGACCTGCCGACAGAACAGGAAGCAGGTCAAGTTAGGAACTAGGCCTTCCCTAACCCATAATCGTCAACAGAGAGGGCATCCTTCATCACTTGTCGTCCCTACCCAACCACCGCCACCGCGCAACATCGAGCCTGTCATCATGACAGAGGATCATTCAATTAGGACTCGCTTGAATTGGAGGACTGGAGCCCGAGCATCATGTGTTGTCATTTCGGCTGGGGATGCAACCATGGAGATTACCCCAACATTTATCAACTTGATCACCAATGGGTATACTTTCTCCAGGGCTAGCAGTGAGGATCCTCACGAGCATCTCTGTCGGTGCGCGAGCATATGTGATACGATGAAGAGCCCAAATGTGTCTGATGATGCAATCTGTCTTCGGATGTTCTCATTTTCTTTGTTAGGAAATGCATCACACTGGTTCTAGAACTTAACACCCCATTCCATCACAACATGGGCTCAGCTTGAGAAGACCTTTCTGGATAAGTACTTTCCTCCTGCAAAGGCAATGAAGAGGCAAGAGGAAATTGTTACTTTTAAACAAGCTGAAGACGAGAGTCTGACTGAGGCATGGGAGCGCTACAAAGGGTTGTTGATGACATGCACATGTCATGGTCTTGAGGATTGGAACGTGATCATTATTTTCTTCAATGGAATCAGAAGGAAGTTTCGGGATGCCCTTAATAATGCTTTGCAGAATGGTTTCACAAGCATGGAAGCACCAGCAGCATATGAACTCGTAGAGAAGATCTGTTTAGAAGCCAATGAATGGGGGTAGTGAGACCAGTATTCGAAGAAGAGGAGGCTTTCATGAAGTTGACAGAGTTACAAGTCTCGAAGGCAAGTTGGAAGCTAAACTGGATTCCATGTTTGATGCACTCAAACGAAGGTTGGCCAAGATTGATCTTGGTAGACAAGAGGAGGTTGCTTTATGTGAACTTTGCGAGGGTGCTCATCATAAAGATATGTGTCCACTGGGAGCTGCTCAGTTGGAAGATGTCCACTTTATCAATAAATCGCGAAGTGAAGGCCAGGGTGGTATATATTCAAATACATATAACCCTCTGGAGACATCACCCCAATTCGTCATGGTCAAAAAACAATCCAAATGGTTTTCGAAACATCCCACCTCCCGGTTTTCAGCAACAACAACCTCAACCAGAGAAGAAGACCTAGTTGGAGGAGTTGATTATGGCTCATATGCTGAAAACAGACAATAATTTCAAGGGTCTTGATCAATTTGTCACTCAACAGCTAGCCATCAACAATAACATGCAATCATCTATGCTAGCTATGGAGAGGCAAATAGGCTAGATGGCTCAAACTTTGGCAGATATTCAAGGTAGGATTCCTGCGACTTTACCGGCAAATACTGAGAGAAATCCAAAGGATGCCATGGTTATAGCAGTCACATTGAGGAGTAGGAAGGAGTTGGAGGATCCAAAGAGCAAGAAAAATCCAGTAGAAAAGGAGGGCAAAGCAGCTACAGAGGAAGAAAGTGCAAAAGCTGAAAAATCTGACTTGCACAGGCAAACTGAATGCAATCTGCCTGTGCATGAGCATCCTGCCTGTGCACCTCCAAAGGTGAAAAAATTCAAGAATGAAGAGGTAAATCCTTATGAACCCCCCGCACCATTCCCTCAGAGGTTAATGAAGCCTAAGGAAGACGCAAACTTCAAAAAAATTGTGAATCTCTTCAAGCAACTTCAGATCAACATACCATTGGCGGAGGCACTTGAACAAATGCCTACATATGCTAAATTCTTAAAGGAGTTGGTGTCAAAGAAGCGCAAATGGACTAATCTAGAGAAGGTAACCCTTACTTCTGAATGTTGTGCTGTGATTCAGTATAAATTACCAGAAAAGAGGGACGATCCTGGCAGCTTCACCATTCCATGTGTCATTGGAGGTACAGAGTTCGATAAATCACTTTGTGATCTTGGAGAAGGAATTAATTTGATGCCATACTCAGTCTACAAGAAACTGGGATTGGGAGATGTTCTTAAGCCTACTCGGATCACTCTCCAATTGGTTGATCGATCAGTGAAAATTCCAAAGGGAGTGGTAGAAAATGTATTGGTGAAGGTGGGGAAGTTTATATTCCCAGCTGACTTCATCATTCTGGAGATTGAAGAAGAACGGGGAGTGCCTCTCATTCTTGGTAGACCTTTTCTGGCCACTGGAGATGCACTCATCGATGTTGGGAGAGGCAAGTTGACATTCCGAGTAGGTAAGGAGGAGGAAACTTTTAATGTCTTTCAAGTTGATCATAATCCCGATGAATTTGATGAATTTGAAAGTGGAGTTCGAGAAAGGAAAAATTCCTCTCCCTATGATAGTGGACCAGCCAAAGAACTATCACCTATCCTATCTGCTCAGATTCTGAAATCAAAGCAAGGACAGAAATTATTGCTAGATCATCTCAAGTATAGATATTTGGGTAAAGATTTCAATCTTCATGTTATTATTGCTTCTTCACTGACATTGGAACAGGAAATATACTTGCTTGAGGCGCTACAATTAGGGGTGGAAATCGGTACGATATCGGTATCCCAATACCAAATACCGAAATCCCGAATATCGAATTACACCCTAAAATCAATCTCAATCCCAATCCCTAAATAATTTCGGTATCCCAATCTCAATCCCTAAATAATTTTGGTATCCCAATCGGTACCTCGGTATCCCAATCGGTATTATCCAAACATAATTAATTACCTTTACAATTAATAATTAAACATATAAATTAGATTTTATTGTTTAATTTAGGACAAAGAGACTAAGCAAATAGTCTTGAGTTGCCTAGAGCTAACATCTCAAGTTCTTGTACTTGGTAATCTTTAATTTGACGAATTTGAAGTTGAGAGACGACTAATACTAGTGTGAAATAGTGATGTAATGATCTATGTATAATTAAATGACACTTTTGGTGGTTGGGGGTCGCGTAGTAGTGAATGAGAGAGTCTAGTTGAGAGGATAACACACACACTAGCTTATATTTCAGTATTGATCGGTATTTCGGTATATACCGATCCCAATCCCGTAATCCCTAATGCCAAATAACAATTGAAATTCAATCCCAATCCCATGAAATAATGCGTGTATTCAGTAATACCAAATATAGACAAATTCGGTACGGTATTCGGTATATCCCAAATACCAGTACCAAACTTCCAGGTCTAGCTACAATACCACCTACGCCTCACTAAAGGGTCCAACATGCAAGGTAAGAAGGTCATACCCAATTTTTGTACACCTGGCCCTGCAGAGGTGACTCATATGTTGGATGGAGGTTATGCGTTCTATCATTGCTGGGGAGGGTATTCTGGATACCTTCCCATACCCATTGTTTGAAAGCTTCATGAATGTCAAGCTGAGGACGTTAAACAAGTGCTCATTGGGAGGCAACCCAAGGTGAGTTTTCTTTTCTTTATTTTTCTTTTTTGTTGTGCCAAACCCGTGCATGTTTAGATTAGGAGTTGAACATTAGGGACAATGTTCCATCCTGAGTGTGGGGTGGTGAGTCTTAGTGTTGTTTGTCCCAGTTGCAGGTGGTAAAAAAAATCGAAAAACAAAAACAAAAAAAAAACTGTCATTTGGGTTGTGCATAGCCAAATTGCATGTAGTCTACTTGTGTTGGTGCAGTCTGCTAGTGCTAACCTGATGGCTAAAAAACACCTAAAAATTAGCAAAATTAAAAGAAAAACCTTACTCTTGTGGTAACATGATGTAAATGATTGTGATGCGTGTGAAATAAGTTTGTGCTTTAATAAAATCATCAAAATCACCCCATTAGTGTTGAATTGCAAAGTTCTTCACAATGAGCTTGATAGTTTGACTGACTGTATATGCTTTGAATGAGAAAATTCTCTTAGCAACACTCTCTTTTGGGAGGATAGTGTAATGACTTTTGGTGAAGTGGTTAGGTGGAGAGCATTGACCATTCGACATGTTTGGATACCGTGCTTACTTGCATCTGTTGTGAGCTTTTGATTTTGCAATGAGTCTCTTTGTTTTGAATGTTTTAGATGGGGTGAACTGTATCTTCATAAAAGGAAAAAAATCCTACCTAACAAGTAAAAATATAAGAAAGTTGCCATAACAAATTAAGTGTGGGTAAAAATGCCAAAATCGTGTGAGGCAATCACTCATTGCACAGGGGGATTAGGAAAGGTTCAATTGAGCATCGGTTCGCGACCGTAAGATGTTTCTTATCAAGTACGATCCCCCATTGAGTGAAGTGCCGTTTGAGGATGTGCAGTGATCCTCCACACGGATCGAGGAAAAGGTGTTGAAAGAAGCCCTTATGCGAGTGCTAAGAAGCAGAAATTGCTCTTGCTCGATCATCGGTAGTAAGAAACAAATCCCACTTGTACTAAATACGACCACTCGGCAAGCAAAATCAGAAAAAGAGAAAGCCTCTACCTGTCAGAAAGGCAGTGATGTGCTTAAAGTAAAAACTAAGTTTGCTAAAAGCTTCCCCAATTTGTTTTTGAGAATCTTATGCTTAGTTGATTGCTTATGATTGATGTGAGTAAGCCCTATTGTCCTCACGAGATATGCACCTCACTGATGTGGTTAGATTCTCCTAATAACTACTGCACCATAAGTTGTTAATCACCCACTACCGACGATCATAATTGAGTGTTGCTAATTGAGTTTTTGATGGATTTAAGTCAGTCGATGGTAAATGGTTGCAAAGAACGTGAGTGTGGGGTGAAAGGGCTGATCATTAAAGCACAACTCGTTTGTTGAGAAAGAAACTACTGATTATCACAGGAGTACAAGGAAAAATTTATGGTATCGATGTTGTGTTTTGTGTCTTGTGATTCATGGTGTTAGTGATTGTGTTTGTGGGTCGTGTGTTTTGAACAGGGTTGTGTTCCTGGCCTGTGTTGTGTTTTCTCCAATTATCGTTTTCTTGTTCAAGTCGTTGCTTAGGGACAAGCAAGTATTAAGTGTGGGGTTGTGATAATTGTCGAAAACATATTGATTTAATGTGTTTAATGTGATTATTTCATGATATGTTTGAGACATAATAATGCTTATTTGAAGGCCAATTGACTATGAAATGGTTGAAAAGCCATTACCATCCCGTGTTAGAATTTTGATGTGTTTTAGGTGTAGAAATTAGAGAATGAAACGGTGAGCAGAGAAGGTGAGCTTAAAACCCAACCAACAAACAAGTGAAGCCCGACCTCAGTTTTCCTTTTTTTTATGGATGAGAAAGAGGGGATGAATTCCCATTCATGGATAGGGAGAAGGCTTTGTCTTCTGAGGAGGCAATTAATTGGACTTGGACCAGAATTTGCTTGCCCCAGTCCGCTGTCCTTAAGTGAAATAAAAAGAAGGATTTGGACCAAGGTTGTCAACACGCCACTTTGACCCTGGTCCGGTGAGAAAAATGGGTCGCACGCACCCAACGGGTCGACCGCTACAAGGTACCGGGTTGGAGGTCATATTGTGTCATTTTTTTCTTTGGTTTGCGAAATGTTCATATTTTCCAATTTTTCTTTTCGCCTAACTCGGTTTTTGAAATACTAAGTTGAATATTTGAATATTGATGTTATATAAGTGTGTGTGTGTGTGTGTGTGTGTGTGTGAATTTTCACTATATGTTGGAGCTAAGTACGATATGTTATTTTGGTGTAATATTATATGTTACAACTCATATGTTATATGAGATTTGTTATAATTTATCAAGATAAGTACAATATAATAACTATTTCCATATTTCGAGGGAAAATCGGGCAAAACCGGGTGACCCATTATCCCTTGGCCCACTAGCTCGACCGAGTTCAGGTCATCCCACAGGTTGACAACCTTGATTTGGACGGGACAAAAAAGGAATGGGGATTACTTGAGGAGAATTGGGCACGAGGGTTTTTGGGGGGCGAGAAAGAAAGGAGCAGGGCATTGGCGAGCGGCGATATGGCGACAGCAGATCGACGAGTGACTTCTCCAGGGCGGCGTGAGCTGATTTCAACAAGAATAAGTGATTTGGTTGGATTTTCTAGTCCGAATTATTTGTTTATTGTTGATTTGGAACATGATGATCAAAACAATATTGTTTTATCTTAGTTTCATCATGAACTAAACCTCAATTTCTGGGGAAAACATCATAGGATGTAGCAATTTCTATATTTGATGGATTGATTCATTATTATTTTATTCCAATCTCTAATGCATGAAATTACTTAATGCTTTGTGTTGACTGACCACCAATACAATGATTGTAGTTAATTAGGTTATTAGCGACAGTGAAACCCTAATAACTGAACATATTTCAGGTGACATAGTAACTTATCGAAGCGACAGTGGATTAAATAAGGTGCTATGTGGTTTTGATTGGGATATTGGACTTCAGGCTAAATAATTAAGGTATTGAGCTACGACAGTAGGATTTGATTTAATTGTTTAGTACGTAGTAATTCCCGACAGGGATAGCTAGCACATTCGTGATATCTTGGCTAGAATATGTGAATTAATTTGGATATGATAGGTAGTGAGTCCCGGTGTTTCTCCCAGAGCTTTCTCCCATTGATTTCAATCAAAAATTTAAATATTCTTGTTTTCTTTAATTATTTTGCTTTTAGATAATAGTTTCATCCTTCAATCATTTTCAGTTATAGTTTGCTCCATAAAGTTGATAAAACTTAAGGTTGTACCAGTCCCTGAGAGACGATAACCGGACTTTCCAGTTTACTACGAGATAGGAATTAGGCATATACGCTTTTGCCCTATCAATATACCGTAGCAGAATAATACCATCACCAACGAGATCACGGATGTAGTGGAGGATCATTGGCGCTGGAACAGTCACGCCGAGATCACCCAGAAGCCGTCGTAACCATTCCATCTCCGAAACACAGTCGGAAATAACATGGTATTTCGCCTCAGTGCACGATTTGGAAACTATAACACCCTAACCCGGTCGGGTACTACTTTTACTAAAATGCCATTGATAAATAAAATACTCAAATCTTAAATTGCAGCTGGAAAATTTTTACTAAATAAAATACTGAAAACACGCACTTGTAGTTCAAAGAGCGCTCTAACACATGAGCAAACTCAATATTTAAAATCTCAAAATGATCTCCAGTCAATACTCATAATCATAAATGTAAATAAAAAATAATCTCTAATATTGTTTCTACTGAAAACCATGACAAAGCATCCTCTGTGACGCTTATACTGCTCTCCTCTAGCTGGCAGCCCTCGAACTCGCTGATCACTAACTGCTCCTTTAGCCCCTCTAGCTCTTCAAACTGGTGAGTGAGATGGGGTCAGTCTACGCCCTTGCATTTAACATCTTATTAATACTTGATCAATTTACTTAACTTAGTAGAAGTTGTTTCGTACAAACAGATAAAGATACAAGATAAAACTTATCGTGGAAGGCTCTTCTTCCACGATTCACAAGAGCATAACTGCTTCTCATCTTAAATATCTCAAGAGCATATATGCTGCTCTATCTCAATGGTCTTAAGAGCATACTGCTGCTCTATCTCAAAATCTCAACTGGCAACGGACTGACGCTAGTGACTAAAAACACTTAAAACGACTTCACCTTCTTGAAGGTGAAGTACTTCTTAAAACAAAAGGACTTGTTCTTTACTTTAACAATCACTCATAAACGTAAAGCTTTAAATCAAACATCACACATTCACTATAAACCACAACTCAAACAAGCACATATCATCAATCACGAGCATAAACAACCATAGCAACTCTTCACAAAAATACTGAAAACTCTAATACTTGAAAGAATACGTAAGGCGTAGAATTTACCCTCTTTACACTCACCTGACTATATAGTTAAAATCCATTGGCTTCATTAACTAGGTATTCCAAAAGGTGTCATGGAACAACTTAGCATTTAATCGACGTTGCTCCCCCATAAACTCAATTCGTCTCAGTCGTCAAAAATCAACCACAACAAATTGCCCAAGCCATGTTAAAGCACCTCCCATATATGTACACATTCACTTAACCATTTCACTTGTTATTCCTCTATGAACTAACTAAATCCATTCGCCTTCAATTTCTGGTTCCCCGTACTACATCTCCAGAGATGGTCGCCGATACTTCCCGGGTGTGGTTGCCAGTAACAATTGTGATTTCTCGGTGGAATATATAGAGAGGGGACACGTTTTGGATTTGGCCCTGCTCGTATCCAAATTGATCCTCTCCCACTGTCCGCTCACCCAATCATATGCAAATTGATCCACACCCACTGCTCGCTCACCCAATCAACTCCTTGTTTTGCCCCTCCCGTTTGCTTAAGCAGTCAGCTATCATGGTGGAGGGGATAATGGCCGCTCACCCTACCGAATCGCCTGCTTGTCCCGTGATGACTCGGTATTTGCACATGTTTTCCCCTTTTGTTTCTTGATTGTTTGAGCTTGAATTATCGTGTCTTTGCCCGATTTTACGCTAGGTTGTGTTCTTTTGTCATATTTCAGGTCCTAGCACATAAAGTGAAGCATAGGCGCAAGTTTCAAGTCAATCAGAGATCAATTGGCGATTCGGGAGCAGAAACTCGGGCATGACCTGAAGAAGAATGGATTTCTACCTCACTTTATGGACAAAGAATCATGCAAGCTTGTCATGCAAAGAAAGAGGACGAGACTACGAGCGTCTGGGATCAAACGGCGACTGATTCGGAGTCCGGACGAGGGAGAAACGAAGCATTGAATATAGGGGAACAGGTTCGGCAGTAAAAACACGGGCGCGCCTAAATCAAAACACGGCCGTGCCCATATTTAGGCATGACCGTGTTTTGACCGACGCGACCGAGCGTGTTTTTAACACGGGGCAAAACACGGGCGGTCAAAAGCAAAGCACGGCCGTGCCCGCGACCGTGTTTTGCCCAGAATCGGGTTTTTTAACCCAAATTCGAGCCAAAGGAGGGGGAGAGCTGGGTTTTGGATCCCAAACACCCAAGGGACGAACCCTAGAGAGAGAGAGCGACTTGGGAACATTCTTGGAGCTATTTTGGAGGATTTCTTCGCCATTGGAGCTCGGGAATCAAGCCCGGACTTGAAGACTGATCATCTAAAGATTCTTACTGCAGTCTCTCTCTTCTCTATGGAGTAACTTCCCTTCACTTAGGTTTTGAGGAACCCTAGCTATGTTTGTTTGATTGGATGATTGTATGAGTACTCTGACTTGATAATCCTGAGTTCATATTCAATCTATGCATGTTTTCACGATTCAATTCTGCTTTAGTCGAGATTATTGATTCTGCTTTGATCCTATGAGAGCGAATACCTGATTAGGTCAATAGAGCACCATAGATTGATAGTAGTGGATCGATTGCTTTAGTCGAGGGTTGATTCACTGCTTTGTATCGATTGAGAACCTCATTCGATAGAGGGAGTCTAGTTCAGAACGCCTTGATCGATTGTTCTAGAGAAGGATACGTCCCTCTAGGCAATTGACTCAAGAGGGCCTTGTTCCTTTAGTCGAGACTCAAGGTCTAGTCAAGGATTCTCCGCATTGTGAATGAAAGTGAAACAAGTTAGAGATCATCAATCATTAATCTGGCTAGTGGCTAGGGGGAATCATACCTAAGTGAGTTCCCAACCTGTAATTAGATTAACTTTAACTGTAGTTTGTTAGAGTAGTTTTAGTTCTTTCATCTTAATCTGGTTTGCTAGATAATGAATTGAAGCTGAGTAATAGTAACTCTAGAGACCCGTGGATTCGATATTTATTACTTGAGCCACTATACTGCAGTCCCTTTCATTGGTTACACTTGGCCATTGTTAGGAGTTGTGTCATAGCGAGTCAAGTTTTTGGCGCCGTTGCCGGGGACTTTCTAGATTATTAGGAAAGGCAGGAGTTTGTTACTTTAGCGTTTTTCTTTTGTTTTCCACCCTTGCTTTTCACTTGGGTGTTTTAGTTTTTGTTGGTGCAGAGCTGAATCATGGATCCTCATGGCTTCTCCAACCATTGGGGGTATCCACCACCATCCGAGTGGTATTACCCCGAGACACCCTGGAGCAATCAAGGAGGAGAAGACTATGGATCCGGGTTCCAGTACCAACCCCCTTACTACGGAGAACAACCGGACCCCTGGGCATATCAAGAACAACCTCATTATCAAGAAGAATTTCTCCCACAACCAGAAGGGCCATCGGCGCTGGAGTTACTCCTGGAGCAGTTTACTCGAGCCTGTGAGAGAACATGCTCCAGGATGGATCATCAAATCCAAGCCCTTCCCTCTTCCGATCCCTCATATCTCCGTGATATGGAGGAGGCTGTTCAACGCTCAGCGGAGCAAACAAAGTGGGTTGAGCAAGTTTGTGCACAACTTGCTCAAGATCACCAGTCTGCTACCATACTAGAAGAGGAAGAGAAAGAAGAAGGCTACAAGGACATTGTGGAGCACACAGAAGTTGTCACGGAGAGCTCCCGTGATGATCATGATCAGGAATGTCCTGTCGTAGCCGACCACCCTTTCCCACATCCCACATTGAGTTTTGAAGAGGTGGGCATGAGTGAGGAGATGCAAGAAGATCTCATGAAAGAAATTGCTTGGCAACTTGCTCTCCAATCCGTGCTAGAAGAAGAAGAGCGAGAAAGGATGCAAAAAGAAGTTGTTGAGGATGACGAAAGTGAAGCAGAAGGAGTTCTTGATCATTTTCCAGGGGTGATACCACATGAAGAAGGAAGGGAGGTTGACGAAGCAATTGGCGTCCAGGCTGAGGACGAAGTTGAGGTGGAAGAGGCTTGCACCGGCCATGAGTTACATGTGATATCTCCACCAAACTTCGAGGAGCTGCTTGGCAAGGATCCATTTGCAGTGTCTCTTTGCCAGACCAAGGCCACATCGACATCGGTCCCTCTTGGTGGACGCGATGGTGGCCAATCGATGTTGTCATATCTGGTTTGGGGCAATGAGACGAGAGAAGAGAAGCAGAGGTCTCGAGGGTGGAGACTTCATCTGCCTCAAGTGCACGAGCTTCCATCACCTGTCATACCACATGCTCGTGACTTGAGACTCCACCTCATTGACGAGAACCTCAACTTCAAAGAGGTTCTAGCATGGACCGAAACTTAGGAGTCATCGTCCGGCTCACGACGTGAAAGAAGCGCTTGTTGGGAGGCAACCCAACCAGTCGGTTTGCATTTCTTTCCCTATTTCTCTTCGGTTGAGTCAGTTTTGTTCTTTGATTTTAGATTCCATAACTCAACCTTTGTGAGATTTTGTGTGGTGTTTGTGTTTCGACCACTCTCTCCTCATGGAATGCACCGCCCGCCTCGTCCACCATCCTTCACCCTTTACCCGGTAACATCGTTCCCCTTATCTTTCCCTCTACTCCATTGAGGGCAATGTCGTGCTTAAGTGTGGGGGGATATTTTGTATCGGTTGGAATATTTATGATGGTGCTTGGAGCCTAGTCCGCTGTCCGAATCTTACGATTTGAGGGCTCCAAGTACTGCTGTTTGATCATATTGGCACTGTGTTTTGATGGATGAATTGACTGGTTTTCGGATTAATGCATGACAACTTGTTTGCGACTAGGACAACCTATGATGAGGACTGAGATGTGCAGTAGAACGATGTAGGAGTTCAGTTTTCCAACTGTTTGCTTGCCAACTGTGACTTGATCTGACTTGATCTGATTACTTGCTCTTGACAGTCGTTTATGCATCTAGTTCAGGGTATCAGAATGTGAGATAGAGCATATAGGTAGCCATGTGAGATTTGAGCCTGCTCGTTTCTTTCTTGTGCGATAGATCCCTCTTCCATGATGTGTAGCATTCACGTTGTCACTAGCTAAAATGACGGGGGCATAGGATTAGCCCACGCCCAAAACTGACTGTCCTGATGTGTCATATCCCCTAGTCAGCCCCTTTGAGCCGTGTGTTATCCTTTCTTTTGGTCTATAATGAAAAAAAAATCACCCTTGTTGCATCTTTTAGAAGGTTCCACAGAGTGGTTTTTATATATTCTCTGCTGTTTCTGCTAAAGTCTATGTGAGTGTTGGAGGTAGTGCTTAAAAGTTGGGCAGATGTTTGAAATATGTGCAGAAGTGGTGGCTCTCTTAAGAAATGAAAAGAAAAATAAAAGAAAAACAAAGAAAAATTGAAAGCAAAAGAGAGCCACTACTAAAAATCTGAATAATGCCCAGTAAGTAGTGTTTCTTAGCAGTCTGGCTTGGAAATGCTGATGTTTATGCCTCCTTCGCTCTTGTGCTCTTAAGATATCGAGTAATGCAGGATAGCAGAAAGAAAATACCGGGTTGTTTGACTGTGATTGTGTGTTTGGAAAATGTGGAACCTTTTGCTATGAATACTTCCACCACCTAAAAGGCCTTTTCCCCATGTCCAAGACCCTAGACAGTCATTTGAACCTGTGTCTAAGACCTCCTGATTAGTTAGTGGTGACACCCCATATGTGAACTCTAGCACTTAGAGGCTGCCATCATGGTGAAGAGATGATAGGTATTGAGAGAAATAGCATGCGCACCTTTCGCATCAAATTGTCCTGACCCCACTGGTCGAGAGTGAGTGATTCGTTTTCATTTTCTATATGCTCTTGTACCCCGGTGAGGACCTAGATTGCTCGGTCTCTATTCTGATGTCTTGAGTTGGATGCATGAGTCGACTGTTTTGAGTAAGTGGTTGAATCAAGTCTAGGTTGGCCAGTGAACAGACGGGAAACTCTTCCTTTACTCGATTTGCTGCACTCGAATGTCCTTTGTGGTGGTTGTCCAGGTTGTTATTGAGGTTGTGCGTGTATTGATGTTTGAAAACCAGTGCGATTCACGTGTTCTGTGCCTTTATGACTTGTCCCCAATGTTGGTTAATTGAAATGTGTAAGCTTACCTAGTGTCTGACTTGGTTTGCTTGGGGACAAGCAAACGGTTAAGTGTGGGGGGATTTGATGACTCGGTATTTGCACATGTTTTCCCCTTTTGTTTCTTGATTGTTTGAGCTTGAATTATCGTGTCTTTGCCCGATTTTACGCTAGGTTGTGTTCTTTTGTCATATTTCAGGTCCTAGCACATAAAGTGAAGCATAGGCGCAAGTTTCAAGTCAATCAGAGATCAATTGGCGATTCGGGAGCAGAAACTCGGGCATGACCTGAAGAAGAATGGATTTCTACCTCACTTTATGGACAAAGAATCATGCAAGCTTGTCATGCAAAGAAAGAGGACGAGACTACGAGCGTCTGGGATCAAACGGCGACTGATTCGGAGTCCGGACGAGGGAGAAACGAAGCATTGAATATAGGGGAACAGGTTCGGCAGTAAAAACACGGGCGCGCCTAAATCAAAACACGGCCGTGCCCATATTTAGGCATGACCGTGTTTTGACCGACGCGACCGAGCGTGTTTTTAACACGGGGCAAAACACGGGCGGTCAAAAGCAAAGCACGGCCGTGCCCGCGACCGTGTTTTGCCCAGAATCGGGTTTTTTAACCCAAATTCGAGCCAAAGGAGGGGGAGAGCTGGGTTTTGGATCCCAAACACCCAAGGGACGAACCCTAGAGAGAGAGAGCGACTTGGGAACATTCTTGGAGCTATTTTGGAGGATTTCTTCGCCATTGGAGCTCGGGAATCAAGCCCGGACTTGAAGACTGATCATCTAAAGATTCTTACTGCAGTCTCTCTCTTCTCTATGGAGTAACTTCCCTTCACTTAGGTTTTGAGGAACCCTAGCTATGTTTGTTTGATTGGATGATTGTATGAGTACTCTGACTTGATAATCCTGAGTTCATATTCAATCTATGCATGTTTTCACGATTCAATTCTGCTTTAGTCGAGATTATTGATTCTGCTTTGATCCTATGAGAGCGAATACCTGATTAGGTCAATAGAGCACCATAGATTGATAGTAGTGGATCGATTGCTTTAGTCGAGGGTTGATTCACTGCTTTGTATCGATTGAGAACCTCATTCGATAGAGGGAGTCTAGTTCAGAACGCCTTGATCGATTGTTCTAGAGAAGGATACGTCCCTCTAGGCAATTGACTCAAGAGGGCCTTGTTCCTTTAGTCGAGACTCAAGGTCTAGTCAAGGATTCTCCGCATTGTGAATGAAAGTGAAACAAGTTAGAGATCATCAATCATTAATCTGGCTAGTGGCTAGGGGGAATCATACCTAAGTGAGTTCCCAACCTATAATTAGATTAACTTTAACTGTAGTTTGTTAGAGTAGTTTTAGTTCTTTCATCTTAATCTGGTTTGCTAGATAATGAATTGAAGCTGAGTAATAGTAACTCTAGAGACCCGTGGATTCGATATTTATTACTTGAGCCACTATACTGCAGTCCCTTTCATTGGTTACACTTGGCCATTGTTAGGAGTTGTGTCATAGCGAGTCATCCCGCCTCCTGCTTGCTTAAGGAGGCAGGTGTCATTGTAGAGGGGAGAACAACAATAATGGCCGCTAACCCATCCGGACCGCCTCCGAATCGCCTCCTTGTCCCGCCTCATGCTTGCATAAGCAGGCAGCTGTCGTAGTAAAGTCTTGTCCCGCGTCCTGCTTGCTTAAGCAGGGAGCTGTATGGTATAGGGGAGAACACCACCAATGGCCACTAACCCATCTCGACCGCCCTGGTCCACCACCGCCTCTAGCTTAAGCCCTTGTGCGCCGCTGAATCGCCTCCTCGTCACGTATCGTGCTTGCTTAAGTAGGCAGATTGATGACTCGATATTTGCACATGTTTTACCCTTTATTTCTTGATCGTTTGAGATTTAATTATCGCTTCTTTGGCCTATTTTACGCTAGGTTGTGTTCCTTTGTCACATTTCAGGTCCTAGCACATAAAGTGAAGCATAGGCGCAAGTTTCAAGTCAATCAGAGATCAATTGGCGATTCGGGAGAAGAAACTCGGGCATGACCTAACGAAGAATGGATTTCTACCTCACTTTATGGACAAAGAATCATGCAAGCTTATCATGAAAATAAAGAGGACGAGACTACGAGCGTCTGGGATCAAACGGCAACTGATTCGGAGTCCGGACGAGAGAGAAACGAAGCATTGAATATAGGGGAACAGGTTCGGCAGTAAAAACACGGGCGCGCCTAAATCAAAACACGGCCGTGCCCATATTTAGGCACGACCGTGTTTTGGCCGACGCGCCCGAGCGTGTTTTTAACACGGGGCAAAACACGGGCGGGCAAAAGCAAAACACGGCCGTGCCTTCGACCGTGTTTTGCCCAGAATCGGGTTTTTTAACCCAAATTCGAGCCAAAGGAGAGGGAGAGCTAGGTTTTGGATCCCAAACACCCAAGGGACGAACCAAAGAGAGAGAGGGCGATTTGAGGGCATTCTTGGAGTGGAATTGGAGGATTTCTTCGCCTTGGAAGCTCGAGGAACAAGCCCGGACTTGAAGACTGATCATCTGAAGATTCTTACTGCAGTCTCTCTCTTCTCTATGGAGTAACTTCCCTTCACTTAGGTTTTGAGGAACCCTAGCTATGTTTGTTTGATTGGATGATTGTATGAGTACTCCTACTTGATAATCTTGAGTTCATATTCAATCTATGCATGTTTTCATGATTCAATTCTGCTTTAGTCGAGATTATTGATTCTGCTTTGATCCTATGAGAGCGAATACCTGATTAGGTCAATAGAGCACCATAGATTGATAGTATTGGATCGATTGCTTTAGTCGAGGGTTGATTCAATGCTTTGTATCGATTGAGAACCTCATTCAATAGAGGGAATCTACTTCAGAACGCCTTGATCGGTTGTTCTAGAGAAGGATACGTCCCTCTAGGCAATTGACTCAAGAGGGCCTTGTTCCTTTAGTCGAGACTCAAGGTCTAGTCAAGGATTCTCCGCATTGTGAATGAAAGTGAAACAAGTTAGAGATCATCAATCGTTAATCTAGCTAGTGGCTAGGGGGAATCATACCTAAGTGAGTTCCCAACCTGTAATTAGATTAACTTTAACTGTAGTTTGCTAGAGTAGTTTTAGTTCTTTCATCTTAATCTGGTTTGCTAGATAATGAACTGAAGTTGAGTAATAGTAACTCTAAAGACCCGTGGATTCGATATTTATTACTTGAGCCACTATACTGCAGTCCCTTTCATTGGTTACACTTGGCCATTGTTAGGAGTTGTGTCATAGCGAGTCACAGATTTCCTAGTAGAGGGGAGAACACGTCGGGCATCAAAAAAGCAAACTAAAACCAAACATACACCTTACCTTGGACTATTGCAGCCGCTAGCCGTTTCCTATCTATAGGCTTCGGTTCTTCGATCCTCGACCGATGTCCGCCATCCCTAATCACTTTCCTGTTGTGCACAGTTGCTCTTAGGTAGCTATTGAATCAGCTCACCCATCTCGACCGCCGCTACTGCATCGCCTCCTTGTCCCACCTCCGAGATGAGTCCGGCGACGAGATGACCGTCCACCACAGTCGGCCCCCATCCTGATTCCCTCTTGACTTGCCCTCCTGCTTGTCGTAGTAGAGAGTCCGAGAGAACGGTTACGAGGGGATGGGGAGGAAGAGATGGGGCGGCCGCTTCCGCAATCATGAGGTCGAGTGGGGAATCATATTAGATTTGGCTTAACTTTTAATTAGCTCAGAGGGGTATTTTTGGCATTTCGTAAACCACGGGTGAGTTTAACACAAAACTCAACTATCGCCCCGTAGCTTACTCGATTTATGTCGTTGAACCAATAGTTCACATTTTTAGTCCTCATCGATATTATGATGAAATTTGACAAATTTCCCCGAGGGTATGATAGTCATTTTGACTTTTGGCAAGATCAGGGTGTAACATTTCCTCCACCCTTATAAAAATTTCGTCCCCGAAATTTAGAGTGTGCTAGACACCTGGCATTTGATAGTGCTTGCCTCGACTGTGATATCACATTTCCCCCTCCTTAAGAAAAATTTTGACCTCAAAATTTGTTCAACGCGACAACCTAATGTCTCACTTGAGGAAATCATTCTGCTACTGGGATGTATACTTCCTTTACCTGGTACGACCTTCAGCTATGAACCCTTTCCTCCAATTTGTGTGGTTCTTGGCCAACTAATTACTCACCCACTTTTCATAAATCTCTTACTCAAGCTAGTTACTTGCGCAATGCATCTATGGCACTACTGCACTCTCCCTTCTTAAATGCCTCTTATGCTCATATTGTTCTCATTTCTCAACTATTTGTCTTGGGTCTCTACTTAGGATTCCTTAAGAACTTAAAGGAAATAAATTATTAGCCAGCCCTATTTAAGTTATGACTCGTTATAACTTCAGCTCATAACAGGCCCAGACCTTGAACTTCGTCCTACCTATCTTGACGGCTGACGGCTCTCCTTGGTATAGAATGTTTGACCTGCTTAATGATTAGCTCCGATGCTGGTTCCTAGGTATCACTTCTTCTCCCTTTATAGGCCTCGTTATTCTCCTCTTTTATAAGTCCACTTGATATGCACTCTTGATGCCTGATTCACCATATATGGAGCCTTTAACATGAGAAAATCCCTTACATATCCCTATTGATGTTCTTAATACCCCTTTCAACCCTAAGGTTACTAATAGCGACTTAACCTCCATCTTGTTATATCGTAAAACTCTTTTAACGTAAGCTCATTTGTGGTTGACCATGTAGATCACCTAGGTCCTTGTACCTTCTAACTTTGAATCTCTTACTTTCTTCCAAGATTCTTCATCTCTCCCTTTAGCCATCAACTGAATGGTCATCTCCTCAATACTTCTTGTTTAACCCTGAAACCTCACACTACTGCTCTTACTATCTATATGCCTTAAAGGCATCCTTTGCATCTTTCTCTAGCTTGCTAACAAATTTATGACTTCCTTCAAGTGTCATGAACTTCCCTTTGGCTTACTAGTTCACTCCTAGCGCCTAACTTAGCACTTCCTTATCGCCGCCTGAATTTGAAACTCTCGTACTAACCATTCTGTTACTCTTAGACCCTAGCTGAAATTCCTCTTACGTTTTCCCCGTTCAATAGAGTCTTACTCGAGAGATTGACACCTTTCAGCAGCATCGGCGATCTTGTTTTCACTTTGGGGTATTCTATCTAGTTCTCTAAACTTATATCTCTTACTTCGTTACTCGTAACTCTTCTCCTCGGTGTTCCTTTCTAGGTTTAAGTGTCCCTTGTTCGCGACGTAGTCCTCCGGGTTCATATATCCTCTTCTCACTTATGTACTTTGGCCTATAAGGTTTTCCCTTCCACTATTCTTGACGACCTTGATTCCACCTTAAAATTGGCTGAAATTTCTTGATGGACTTCCTGTAACATCCCGAACCTTTTCCCGACAAGATATTGTCCGCTTTGGGCCTCCACACCCGCACGGATTTCGACTTGGGGTGCAATTCAGGGTGACTTCCCATAAGGTCACCCATCCTTGTTGTACTCCACACTGAGCAAGTTAAACTTCGGAGTTCTCACAAGAACTCCTCCATTACACCCGAAAACGCGTCTTGTTAGTTAATGTCGGTTTCTTACTTATGAACCATGGATCTCTCCCGTGCTTTGTCGACGTCGGATTTGCCTAAGGTGTTACATTTCCTATAGATCACTTGTTCTCCGTTGGTAGTCCGCCTAATGCTTACTGGTAGTCTTCTGTATTCTTGTTGCGACAGTTCCTAACTACTTTCCTCCACGCACACTCCTTGAACTCGAGTCACTTACACATATTCCCACCTGAGACTTGACCAATTGACTTCTTGAAATCTCGTCAAACTTCCTCTAGCTTTCTTGCTCTTTCCTGGTATTGTATGCAAACTCTCTTTATTACGACCATTGAGACTCTTCCTCGAATTCTCTAACATTTATTAGAACTTCGAATGAAAGTTCTACTTGCTTCTCTATACTCGGTTGGTCGAATGACTTACTGCTACAGCTGGTTTCGAGACTCCAGCTCTTAGCCCCCTAGTTCCAACTTATACGGAGGTTCCTCCTTCTGTCACCTATTAGGTACCCTAAGTGGCTAGGTTCTCCCTCCTTTTAAAATAGAACAACCCCCGACAGGTCAAGACATGTCGAGCTCATGGTTTTTCTTATAAGAGTTCTTGGATCCTCCCCTTTAGCGGTCCAACGATGTTCCTTACCTTCCTCTGTTTCTTCCCTTACTTGATCATGATAATTTGCAGGGTCTATCAAGCCCTTCTCATTACTTGTCCTCTAGCTTGCGCTTGGTAGGTGTATAGCGTGCTTGAATCAACCTCGTCCTCTACCTCATTTATCTCGTTGCTTGTCTTGTTCCTTCTAAAGTCTTGTCATTGGCCTAGTAGAAAAATCCTTGTAGTGTTCCTTCAACTCCTCCTAATCATCGTACTTATACCACGGGGTATCCCTTTGCGATAGGCACATCTTATAGTAGTACTAGAGTTATTTACCTTAGTACGATTAGAGTAGACTGGAGATTCTATAAACTCTTAAAGGAACATCCTTGACTCATTTTTCCTTTCATTTAAAAACAAAAGTCTTTAAAAACCAAGACCGATATTCCAGTATTCCTTGAAGACCAAGGAACAGAGGAAGACCGACTCTGATACCAAAATGTAACACCCTAACCCTGTCGGGTACTACTTTTACTAAAATGCACTTGATAAATAAAATACTCAAATCTTAAATTGCAGTTGGAAAATTTTTACTAAATAAAATACTGAAAACACGCACTTATAGTTCAAAGCAACGCTTTAACAAATGGCAAACTCAATATTTAAAATCTCAAAATGATCTCTAGTCTATTCTCATAATCATAAATGTAAATAACTAATAATCTCTAATGTTGTTGCTATGAAAACCTTGACTAAGCATCCTCCATGACGCTTATACTGCTCTCCTCTAGCTGGCTGCCCTCGAACTCGCTGCTCACTAACTGCTCCTCTAGCTCTTTAACCGGTGAGTGAGATGGGGTCCGTCTATGCCCTTACGTTTAACATCTTATCAATACTTGATCACTTTACTTAACTTAGTAGAAGTTGTTTCGTACTTCCCCTTTTAAAAATCTTAACTCATAAAAATATATTCTTAAAGCTCAAATCTCAACTTAAATTCTTGACTGACACGGGGATCCCTCACTAGCTAGTCCGGTTGCCAACTCATACGTATGAGAGCCCATCTAGGCTTTCCTTAAACTTAAACTTATCGTGGAAGGCTCTTCTTCCTCGATTCTCAAGAGCATAACTGCTGCTCATCTTAAATATCTCAAGAGCATATTTGCTGCTCTATTCAATCTAGTGATTCATATAGTGTCTAGAAATCGGCCAGATCGACTCCCTCGAGGATTACCTGGAACAACATATGATAGGAGTGACCCTAAGACGCAAATAATGAGCTCAAATAGATTATTTCCCTCCAAGTTAAAAAGAGCAATTGGCATGTAGAACCCATGCAATCCATCAAAAGCATCCATCAATGAAATAAAATGATCGATTAAGCATAGGATTTGTCACATACATCAACACCAAACTAATATCTAGATCTAGGGTTCATCAACCTAAGAGAAGAGTGATAGAAACCGGAGCTTCTATTAATACAAGATAACATGTGTAAGATAGAATCGAGATAGATTTGTGGATTAAGAATAAGAATTATGGGTTAGGATAGGATTTGGGGAAGAACAGGATTAGGGATTTAGAAGAATTGGGGACGGGAAAGAAGAAGAATTGTCGAAGCCTTTTGGGATGAAAAGAAAGATGAGATTGAGAGAAGAAGAGATATTAGGGTTGGGATAAGTCTTCTATTATTCAGCTTCATGATCGCAAAAGACTAACAACCTACATATATAGGGAAAGATAGGGAATCCTGATAATAACCCAAAACTTATTGGGCTAATCCACCCGATTATCCCTAATAATAATATCAATAATAATAAACTCCTACAATTAATATAATAAAAGTAGAAGGTTTCTATCCATCCCCGTCAATTGAAAGTGACCGTATCTTCAATGTTACAGTAAATGCCAACTCTGCACTTAGAGAAATTAGTGGCTACTCCGGGAGCACCACGTTGGCATTGCTGATTTGATGCTTCCGGCCAATTAAAACCTGCCATCTATCCATCTTTTAAATTATTGCACCTAGATTCTTAATTATTTTTTATGATATAAATATCTTCAATTAATAATATAATAATATTACTAATTAATCCCTTCTTTCTCTGTCATGTTCTATGTCTTCTCCCTCCCAACGTGCAGCCCGCGACCGCGCGAGTAAATAATCACCATTAAAATTTTGATACATGTCCTGCTTCAAAACCCACTGTTAGGAACGGAACAACAAACAGGGACGAGGTTACCGAATCTGGAGCTGAGTCACGGACTAGGTTGCTCTCCTTAAGACGTTCGCGGCACTGCCCTCGATGCGCAAGGCAGAATATCAACTGGTCGTCTCCAGGATAAAACAGCTCCTCGAATGCTCGGCGGTTTAGTGCGAAAACCGGAGCTCTCTGAACACTATCTCTATTGTGTTTATGCTCGTTGTGGTGTGTTTAGAGGGGCTGGGGAGGCGGCTATTTATAGGAGCTGAACCCCTAGGAATATACCCTCTTGCTTGGGGAATAAGTCAGATTAATTAAGGAAGATAATTACTTCCTTAATTAGAACCCGTCTGTAAGATAATTCCTGGCGGGATTATCCTTCGAATATTCCTTTTTAATCGATTATACTTAGAATATTCCTTCGAATAACCGATTAATAATTAAATATCTAATAATTAATTTTGTTCGAAATTTCTCAAAAAAATATAGTCTCAAGTGGACGAACCAACCAACCGACCGACCGGTCGAACGGACAGACGGCGCGCGTGCGTGTGTTTGTGGTGGTCCGTTAGGTCATCCCTCTCTCACAAAGGTGGGTCACCCCAAGAGGCATGCCCTTAGGAGAGAGGCTCCTATCTTTATGCACATTTCACCAGGTAAAACTACCAATGTGGTAGTTTTTCCACTTGAGACTATATAGCTTTCAAACCTATTCATTCATTTCCAACAATCCCCCACTTGAATAGTTTTGAAACTATCTTTGAGCATCAACAGTTCCATAAGATCGGGCATAAGCTAAGGTATCGCGAAGATTTGAACCTTAGCGTAGTGGTTACACTTCCGATTTCATAAGGGTCAGTCGTAGTCTTAAACCCTATCTCAGACATTGTAGCACACCATATCTTTTCATTGAGTTGTGTTCTCTTCTTAGCCCGTGCGTTTATGGCCATGCACGTTATCCTGGTTTAGTGAACGCTCTAGGAACTTTGTGCCTCCAAAGTTCCATAGGGATCGGCCCCACTCCCACATTCACATAGGTGAGTCTATCAGGAGTACCCCAAAGTAAAGTACTCCACCCCACATAGGGTATAAATCTCATTAAGAGTTACTAACTCAACCTCCATTGCTTTGGGATTCATGCTTCACTATGCATGAACTCTTCGCATACTACTCATGACTTGTTATTACCCATTGAACCCATTTCTTGGGATCTCCAGTTTATTGTGTCGCGTTACCATCACTTGTAGTCCGTGTTTTGGTAGGCATAAGTCCCATACCCTTGGCGGTATTCTGGACTTTCTCTCTAGGTAATCCTTTCGTCGAAGGACCAGCTAGATTCGGTTCGGATTTTATACGATCCACCCTCACTGCTCCTATCGTTAGGAGTTCTCTTACAGTACTGTGCTTACGACGAATCTGTCATTTCTTTCCGTTATAGAACCGGTTCTCAACTTTAGCGATAGCTGCGGTACTATCACAATGGATCAATACCGGAGGGACCAGCCTTTCCCATAGGGGAATCTCTGACCACAATTCTCTCAACCAACTCACTTCTTCACTAGCCGTTGCTAGTGCTATCATCTTTGATTCCATAGTTGATTGAGTTAGGATTTTTTGTTTCTTTGACTTCCAAGACACAGCTCCACCAGCAATGTTAAAAACATACCCGCTGGTTGCCTTGGATTCATCTGATAGGGTATTCCAATCCGCATCAATATACCCTTCTAGTACAGCAGAAAACCTTTGATAGTGTGTACCAAGTTTTGTTGTTCTCTTGAAGTATCTCATGACCCTCTCTATAGCTTTCCAATGCTCTCTACTAAGAGAACTGTTAAACCTGCCAAGCAATCCCACGACATATGCAATGTCTGGTCGAGTGTAATCCGCAGCATAACGGAGACTGCCAATGATGCTAGCATAATCTGATTGTCTTACACTGTCTCCGGTGTTCTTAAATAGCTTTACACTAGCATCATACGAAGTACACGCAGGTTTACAGTGGAAATAGTTATATTTCTTCTAAGAATAACCGTTTGTTGTTCTAGTTATCTGGATTCCAAGCATAAACTTTACTTCTCCCAGATATTTCACCTCAAAGCTCTCTTTCAACATGGCTTTTGCTTCATTGACCACGTGAATATTTTTACCAAATATTAATATGTCATCTACATACAAACATATGATAGTACAAGTGTTATTCTCTGACTTGCAGTAAATACACTTGTCACTTTCATTCACCTTAAAGCCATGTGAGAGAACGAGAGTGTCAAACTTCTCATGCCAATGTTTTGGAGCCTATTTCAAACCATATAATGATTTCTCTAACTTACAGAATTTCTAGGCATGTTCTGGGATACAAACCCTTCTGGTTGTTCCATATAGATTTCTTCATCCAGATCACCGTTCAAAAAAGCAGTCTTAACATCCATTTGGTGTAACACGAGATTGTTCAAGGCAGCAAGAGCAATCATGACATGAATGGATGTTATTCTAGATACTGGTGAATAGGTATAGAAGAAATCTATATTCTCTCTGCATGTAGCCCTTAACTACTAGGCGAGCTTTGGAACCTTTCGATTGCACCCTCAGGTTTCCGTTTTGTTTTTAGAACCCATTTATTACCTAGGACTTTGCAACCAAGAGGTAAGTCTGTTAGATGCCAAAATATTTGGAGATTCTAGCTCTTTTACTTCTTCTGAGTTCATCCTCGGATCCAACACCCCCACTAGTTCTGTTATCTCTAATAGCGGGTAGTACATTACCCCCACTAATTCTCATTTTTAAATGGAAATCGTGTCTCAAAGAAATCAGCATCAAAGTATCTCTTGCCAGACCTAGTTAACGTCCCATCTAGTTCACAAATATCAAAATGAATCAGATCTAAGGGTTCTGATTCTCTACTCACATATTTATGGGTCATTTTCGTTATTTTAGCTTGGCTACAAAAATCACATTTATCAAATTCATTCATTGAGAGTTTAGCGATATGTCCTAGCTTGCTTAAATTCTTCACAATTCGTGTGTTCACATGGCAAAGACGAGCATGCCAAACATTCAAATCACACACCATGTAAACTGAAGAATTCATCTTATTAATTTCAACATTCAACTTGAACATCCCATATACATGCATATCCCTTTCCCACAAAACTCTCATTCTTAGTAAGGGTATACAGGTCTGCCCCAATTGATTGCCTAAACTCAGCCTTATAAATAAGATATCCCGGAACAAGATTCTTCCTTATCTCTAGAGTGTGCAACACATCCTTGAGCACCATCTTCTTCCCAGAGGTGAAGTTCAGCTCCACTTCACCAGAACCAGGAACCATAGTGTTGTGGGTAGTCCCCAGCAGCACTTTCTTGTCAGCAGGTGCTTCTGTGTATGTTTTAAACATAGCATGATTGTTGCATACATAATTCGATGCACCTGTATCCAGCCACCATCCTTCTGAGTCAACCGTGAGGTTGACTTCAGCTATCATATCCGTGATCATGGCTATCAAATGCTCTTCTGCCAAGTTAACTCTGGCCACAGCAACAGGGTTAGGCTTGTTCCTGCACTTTTTGCCATATGACCAGGTTTACCGTAGTTATAGCAGATAAATGGTGGGTCATTCTTAGAGGCCATGACCCTTTGGTTACCTCGAGAGGCACCATTCTGGTGGGGGTTCTTACTCTAGAAACCTTTCTGGTTAGGTTTAAGAGCTCAAGTGGCGGGCGTTTAGCAGTGACGACCATCACCTCTTCTTTCATATCCTGCTTGCGGGACTCTTCCTTAATCCTTAGGCGAGTAATCAAGTTTTCTAGAGAAAATTCTTTAGTTCTATGTCTAAGCATATTATTAATGCAAGCAACTTGAAACTGATCGTCCAGAGGCATACCTTCAGAGACGATCTCATGAGCTATTTTCTGAAGTTCGTGGGACTGAACTTCGACGGACTTGTCATCCACCATCTGGTACCGCAGGTAGCGGCTAACAACATACTTTTTAGTTCCAGTCTCCTCCGTGTCTTACTTCTTTTGGAGCGCATCCCAGACCATCATCGCGATGTTCTTGTTTTCTGCATAGTAATCGTAGAGATCGCCTACCAAGCCGTTGAGGATGTAGTTCTTGCACAGGAAGTCATGCTCCCTTTCCTTAGTAGAAGCAGCCCTCTCCTCATCAGTCGCTTCTTCTGCAACTCGACGGGCATGCTGGTGAGGCAGCGTGCCAACTTCTTGGTCGTCAGGTAGATCTCCATCTTTTGTCTCCAGTGACGGAAGTTGACTCCCACGAAATGGAATGGTCAATTGATATCGACAACACCAGATCGTGCCATGTTGTTCTGTTCAGTCGACATATCAGCATCCGAATGCCTTAAAATTGTGAGGAATGGAACAACAAAAAGGGACGAGGTTACCGAATCTGGAGCTGAGACGCGGACTAGGTCGCTCTTTAAGACGTTCGCGGCACTGCCCTCGATGCACACGGCAGAATATCAACCGGTCGTCTCCAGGATAAAACAGCTCCACGAATGCTCGGCGGTATTGTGCAAAAATCGAAGCTCTCTGAACACTCTCTCTATTGTGTTTATGCTCGTTGTGGTGTGTTTAGAGGGGCTGGGGAGGCGGCTATTTATAGGAGCCAAACCTCTAGAAATATACCCTCTTGCTTGGGGAATAAGTCGAATTAATTAAGGAAGATAATTACTTCCTTAATTAGAACTCGTCTGTAAGATAATTCCTGACGGGATTATCCTTCGAATATTCTTTTTTAATCGATTATCCTTAGAATATTCCTTCGAATAACCGATTAATGATTAATTATCTAATAATTAATTTCGTTCAGAATTTATTAAAAAATATATTGTCTCAAGTGAACCAACCAATCAACCGGTCGGTGAGCGTGTGTGTGTGGTGGTCCGTTAGGTCCTCCCTCTCCCACAAAAGTGGGTCACCCCAAGGGGCATGCACTTAGGAGAGAGGCTCCTATCTTTATACACATTTCACCAAGTAAAACTCCCAATGTAGTAGTTTGTCTACTTGAGACTCTATAGCTTTCAAAGCTATTCATTCATTTCCAACACCCACTATAAGCTCAACTCTCTCTACAACTCCATTTGCAGCTTTAGAGACATTGTCCACGGCAACACACTCACAGTTATCGTCCACTGCGTCGATAGTCCCCCGACACCAACCTCCTTGGAGAGAAAAATCAATTCGGCTTGCTTCGTTTTTCTCATCCATAGTAGTTCCTCAGCTACATCTAAAGCTTAATCGTAAATTGAACTGATTTACTTGAAAGTCAGTTTCCTGAAAGACAGGTCTTGACTTGGATTGGGAGGAAGCCAGGCTGCCGTTAATTGTAGTCTATACTTTTGTTCTGCTAGTCGAAAATTGTTTCGTCAGAGTTATGAAGGGGATGACTTGGAAATAGAGAAGAAGAAGGAGAAGAAGAAGGAGCATGAAAGAGAAAGAGGGGATTAATTAGTATTATTATTGTGTTAATGGAAGATATTCATGAGCATAGATAACTAAGAAAAAAAATAGAGAAATAAATTAATTCATGCAAACGAATAGGTGGCGGATTTTGATTGGTCGAGAGCACCAAATCAGCATGCCTACGTGGTGCTCCGAGAGTAGGCAATAATGTCTCCTGCACTTATACTTCTCTCGATAACTGCATGATTGTTGCTCGTGCTTCCTCCTCTTCCAATTTTGTTCCAGCACTCGAACAAAACTTGTAGCACAAGCATCCCCCAGCAGAAATGAATTCTTCATCAGTGACAACATAATCACGTCACCACTTCCATTACAACTAGCCAAAGCCTCACTCTCCTTTGACATATTCCATTCCACGTGCCCATACTTTCTTCCGGCCATCACTAGGTGTGTGCTGGCAGTGCTAAATATCTTCCACTTGGTGTTTGGATCTTCGTACCATGGGTCTCCATTAGTATGCACAAGCAACCTCGAAATAGTTACCACTGTCGAGGCCTGGTTGAGAGCTGAGAAGGAAGAGCTTTTGCTTGCAGCCTTTGACTCGATTGCAGATGTGGTCCACCTGTCCATCCACATTGATCAAGCTAAATTCATCAGTCGGGACTCGGGACGGAATCACAATGAGAGAGGAAGATAACTTGGTCAAGCACGGTGGGCAGCCGCTGCGGACGCTCTCTATGTCCATGAGAGAAAAATCCTGGAGCACTTCTCTCAAATGTCTCATCGGCTCCATCCCGCTCCCGATCGTGTCTCGCATCCCATCTCGAATGCCCAATCCTTGTAGCTGAGGCCGACTTCTTCATATGGATCATCGTCAAGACGTCAACGCTCCCAGAAAAGGACCCATTATTAGCACCAATATGCGTGACCTCTTTAGATTGGATGTTGCAACCAGTTCCTCTTTTGATATGATCTCAATTCCACCATCTTATCAGTTCAAACAAATCGTTCAAAGATCGGGTCAAGTTAATACGAACAAGGCTGGAAATTGCTTAAGTGTTGAGACAGTTTTGGGAAGGCTACTTTGGAGGGGTGTTTCTCTCAAACCGTTCAATGGAAATGCAAGGTAGGGTCTTATTTTGACCCTTGGATGTTCCTCTATAACTTGGTACACTTGGATTGTGTAAAGGAAGTCAGGAAGAAGGTGTTTCGAGGCCTTCAAAATGCTATCCTGCAACTTGAAATCTACCAGTTTTTTTACTAAGGCAGAAAGGGAGTTCAAGATGCCGACTTTGGAGCTCGGTTTCAGGAAATGGAGGAGAATCGAAAGCGAGGCATCATACCACATGAAAGTACGTTTGTTACTCTACAAAGACGTGACATTGGCTAAAGGAAAGCTTACCTGGAAGGCCTCCATCAATGGGCATGAAGATGGGAGGAAGAGTTGTTTCCTGGGCAGCCTGCTTGGAGAAGAAGAGTTTCTTGGGTTACAAGTTTCCTTGTTTAAACCGAATTCCTTTCCTTATTTAATTGTAGTTTGTTTCCTTATTCTTTTAGAATTATGATTGGTATCTCATAGTTATAAATAACTTAGTTTGGTGTTTGTAAAAGGTACGTTTTAAGTTTAATCAAATTACTCCGAGGAGTTTTCCAGCTTGCGAGCTATTGTTCTTGGTTGTTTAGCCGAGAATTGCAGACCTAGAGATCAGGATATTCACCCTTGATCTCGTGGTAGTTCTACCTAGATTAGCCTCTTCCCTTTGCGTGTTGAAGTTACTGATTTAGTTGGTTTTGGTTCCATCGGTTCCCTATCAAAATCCATTCACTGTTGTTCCATCGCTGCGTTATTCTGAGTTAAGCCAATCTAGGGCTTATCAAGTGGCATCATCGCTTGTTTCAAAGCAATGGCCAAGACGAAGAAGAAGCCGGAGGAAGCTTGTCCTGTTGAAGCTCGAACGAGAAGGAAGGACCCAATTGATTTGCGGGAATTCAAAGAAACAGAGCTGGAGTCTGTGTCCGACGAGGAAGTTGAAGTCGAATAGTCAATCATGACAGGGCAGAAAATCAATACAACGGAGATTTTGCAGACGATTATGGCACAAATCAATGCTACGTTTCAGGTCCAGTTCGACAATATCAACCACCAATTGGCAGAGTTGAAGGCAACGACAACAGAGCCAAAGTCTCCCAAGTCGACGACGACACACGAGACAGTCCTTGATGAAGATGGAGAGAAAAGCCTTTAGGTGCTCACCGAGCAAATTAGAAACTTGGAACGACAACTGGCTCTCGTGGGCACCCACCATCGTGATCCAAACCACGAATTCCATGATAATGATCGTCGTCCACCCGAAACAGGGGGTGTTGGTGAACTAAAGGGAATCAAACTCAGGATTCCCTCGTTTCAGGGAGGCCTCAATCCAGCTGAATATATGGATTAGGAACGAAAGGTAATCTTATTCTTTGATTACCACAACTATCCTAAGGAGCATAAAGTTATGCTTGCTTCTTATGAGTTTGGCGGGTACGCGGCTGCTTGGTGGGAGTAGGGATGGCAATGGGTAGGGTCGGGTGCGGGTTTACCCTATACCAACTCCTAACCCGCCGGGTAGAGCCTTCTAAAATACCCGACCAAATAACTACCGGGTATGAAAATTATATAACCATACCCTACCCACCGGGTAACCACGGGCATTCGGGTAACCATGGGTACGAATCCTAAACTATGAACTTATACACATATATGCACGTATATACTGTTGTGTTGTCCATTAAAAATTCTCAATACTTGTAACTGTTCTAGCTTCAACAATCCACACAAATAAAAATAGCAAACACATAATAATTGTTTTTGATTCTACAATCCACACAAACATAATAATCGTCTACATCTTCATCATCAATAATGGTAGCTAAACTCAATTTCTCAAGCTAATCTAAATTTCCCAAGGGAAATTGACCCTTTGGTTAGCGGGGCGGGTATTATCGATTACCATACCCGTACCCTACCCTTTATTTTGAAACCGGGTATTACCCGTACCCGCCCCTTAACCCGTCAAAATGGGTAATTACCCTCGTTGACCGGTTACGGTCGGGTAGGGTACCCATGGTTATGGGTTGGATTGACATCCCAAGGTGGGAGCAGGTACGTAGTAAGCGAATGCGAATTGGTCTCCATCCCGTTGTTACTTGGTTGGAGATGAGAAGTTTGATGAGGAAAAGATTCGTGCCCTTGTATTATCAGCGTGATCTCCACGACACACTGCAATCACTTCGGCAGGGAAGCAGGAGCGTTGAGGAGTACTACATGGAGCTGGATCTTCTTATGATCCGAGCCGATATTTGAGAGGACAAAGAAGCCACCATCAGTCGATTCGTACAGGGCCTCAATCGAGAAGTTAAAAATCAGGTGGAACTGTTTCCATTCGTGGACATTGAAGATGTGTGCAGCTTGCGGTAAAGGTCGAGAAGCAGATGAAGCAAGGTTCCAGCAGGCGCTTTACTCTAGCAAGCAAACCAGTCCCTGAACCTGACTTCAAAACGGAATTTCCCAACAAACATGCAAGGAAAACTCCGCCAGCAACTCAATTCCACCATCTTATAAGTTCCAATGAATAGTTCAAAGATCGGGTCAAGTTAATACGAACAAGGCTGGAAATTGCCTAGGTGTTGAGACAGTTTTGGGAAGGCTACCTTGGACGGATGTTTCTCTCAAAACGTTCAATGGAAATGCAAGGTTAGGGTCTTATTTTGAACCTTGGATGTTCCTCTATAACTTGGTACACTTGGATTGTGGAAAGGAAGCCAGGAAGGTGGTGTTTCGAGGCCTTCAATTTACTATCCTGCAACTGGAAATATGCAAGTTTTTTACTAAGGCAGAAAGTGAGTTCAATATGCGACTTTGGAGCTCAGTTTCAGGAATATGGAGGAGAATCGAGTGCAAGGCATCATACCACATGAAAGTACGTTTGTTACTCTACAAAGACGTGGCATTGGCTAAAGGAAAGCTTACCTGGAAGGCCTCCATCGAAGGGCCTGAAGATGGGAGGAAGAGTTGTTTCCTGGGCAGCCAGCTTGTTTAATTGTAGTTTGTTTCCTTGCTCTTTTAGAATTATGATAGGTATCTCATAGTTATAAATAGCTTAGTTTGCTGTTTGTAAAAGGTAAGTTTTAAGTTTAATCAAATTATTCCGAGGAGTTTTAATTTCCAGCTTGCGAGCTATTGTTCTTGGTTGTTTAGCCGAGAATTGCAGACCTAGCGATCAGGATATTCACCCTTGATCTCATGGTAGTTGTACCTAGATTAGCCTCTTCCCTTTGCATGTTGAAGTTGCTGATTTAGTTTGTTTTGGTTCCATCGATTCCCTATCAAAATCCATTCACCGTTTTTCCAGCTCTGCGTTATTCTGAGTTAAGCTAATCTAGGGCTTATCATCGTTATCCTTTGTCCTCCAAATATATGTATGCTAGCATAAGCCCGTTCGCTGTCGCTTCATGTGTGAGCGAGAACATGACATTTTAAAGATTAATATTTTGAATTTTGATCCAGAAGTAAAGGGCTTGTTATCTATAATTTCATGTAGTCGACACAACGATGAACTTAAATAAGCGAAAAGGGTCGTCGGGAAAATGATATCTTTGTTATATCTTCTCTTGTAACACTATTGATTAGTTTGTTTTCTTTTTACTTTGTTTTTTTTTCAAGTTCATTCCCAACCAAAAACAAAAAGAGACATTAATGCAGATAAAACTCGCTCAAGACCCAAAATCGGCAACAGCATTTTCAACACTCTTTGATCGAGTTGAACCGAGTTTGTAACAAATTCACAACCGTGACGAGACAATTAAAAAAGCGTAGAAAATTTATACCCGCCCGAAAAATTAACAAACACTAAAGTGGACAAAACTCGCTCACAATCCAAAACTCGGCAACATCATGTTCAACTCTCCATGATCTATTGAACCGAGTATGTAACAAATTCACAACCGACTCGACCCACAAATTACAAAAGCGAATAAAATCCACTCCTTCCTGAAAGCTTGTAAACATCGGGTTCAAGTCATTTTTATCAAGTAAAATTAGGTGGATACCTGTAGATTTGGGTTCTCAGCCAAAAGGAAAAAGATAAATAAAAAACACTAAAGTGGATACAACTCGTTCCCCATCAAAAACTCTGCACACCAAGTTCAACTTGCCTTCTTAGTTCGGACAGAGTTATAAACCATTCAAAGGCGGCTCAACATGCCAATTCTAAAAGCAGATAAAATTTGCTCATGATACAAAACTCGTCAGCACCGAGTCTTGCTTCAATTGTCATTCTCAACGAAAAGGAAAAATAAAATAACATTAAACAGAAAAATCTCGCTCTCGATCCAAAACTCGTCAATACCCTGATCAGCTCCTTTTGATCTAGTTGAATCGAGTTTTTAACAAAACAATCGACCCAAGATGCCAACTACAAAAGCGGATAAAACTAGTCTCGATACAAAACTCGTCAATACCGGGTTTGGGTTTAATTGTCATTCTTAATGAAAAGAAAAGTAGACATTTAAAATTACTAAAGACGGGTTCAATTCAATTTGACCTGATCGAATTAGGTTGGCTACCCATGAGCTTGAGTTCAATTGTCACGCTTAACCAAAAGAAAAAGAGAAATAAGAAAACACTGAAGAATATAAAACCCGGTCCCAATACAAAACTCGACAACATAGAGCATGTTGGTATGAATATTCGTTAGCGGTCTTGTGACACAGTGGATGGGTAAAACCTAGGATTCCTCCAAAAGTATTTCGAGATATGGTATGGATCTTCGGTAGCGGTCGTGACAAACGGTGGAAGAGGACAACTTATGATTTTTTCGATAGTGTTTTGAGATGGGTTGCGCATTGGTGGGCCAAGGCGATGATTTTGTGAAAGATCATATATGAAAACGTAATAGATAATTGTTGCAATAGGGAACAAAATGAACAATAGATGAAACCTTATGGAAAATAGATATAGACCCAACGGAGAATAAATGAACACAAAGGTTGTAGAATGTGAGAGTGGGGTAAAAGATGGAACTTGAAACTTGCCAACATGCAAGGAGGAGTGTGAGAGCCACTAATGAATAGTAACACCAAACCTTGGCTTTTATATATTATTTATATTATTATAATACATTAATGTTAGTATGAATTTTTGGTAGCGGTCTTGTGACACAGAGGATTGGTACAACCCAGGATTCCACCGAAAGTATTTCGAGATATGGTATGGATCTTTCGTAGCCGTCGTCACAAACGGTGGAAGAGGACAACTTATGATTTTGTCGATAGTGTTTTGAGATGGGTTGCGAATTGGTGGGCCAAGGCGATGATTTGGGCGAAAGATCATAGATGAAAATGTAATAGATAATTGTTGCAATAGGGAACACAATGAACAATAGATGAAACCTTATGGACAATAGATGTAGACCCAACGGACAATAAATGAACACAAAGGTTGTAGAATGGGAGAGTGGGGTAAAAGATGGAACTTAAAATTTGCCCACTTGCAAGGAGGAGTGTGAGAGCCACTAATGAATAGTAACACCAAGCCTTGGCTTTTATGAATTTTCGGTAGCGGTCTTGTGACATAGTGGATGGATACAACCTAGGATTCCATCGAAAGGATTTCGAGATATGGTATGGATATTCGGTAGCGGTCGTAACAAACGGTTGAAGAGGACAACTTATTATTTTGTCGATAGTGTTTTTAGATGGGTTGCAAATTGGTGGGCCAAGGTGATGATTTGGGCGAAAGATCACAGATGAAAGCGTAATAGATAATTGTTGCAATAGGGAACACAATAAACAATAGATGAGAGGGTATGCCTACGGTGACATGGATGTCACCGTAATATGGATTTTTCGGTCGACCTAATCCTGAAGAAGGTTGACCGAATTGACTAATTTGGGCTCCCCAATAAAGCATCGCGGTCGACCTCAAAGATCATCTGGTTGAGCGTACGTAGTTTAAGTTGTTATTTTTGGTCGACCACAATAAAACCTCGGTCGGCCATTTAGTTGGCGTCAGAAACAATATGATCGACCGTAAAGGTATACAGGTCGACCACTTGATGGCGGTCATTAACAACATGGTCTACCATTTACAGAAAAAGGCCGACCAGATAGAAGAGAAATGGTCTATCCATTTGTCCAATCATCATTTGACGTAAAATGAAGATCAAGTGTTGATTTCGAGGTCGACCTAATCCGGTACGAGGTCGACCGAATACAAGAAAGTCAACCTATGCCCCGTGTCTTTTTTGCTAATGTATGCCGATTTGTGTGGTTCTTTTGCTCGTACAAATTAGGTTTCAAACCATCATAACTAGTCATAAATAATGATAACAAGGACCCATCACTTCATAACATAACAACTAACAAACTAACAAGAAATACTAGAAATACAATAAAAAACAAAGGGCTAATTCCACTAGAAAGCCCAAACTATTCAAAAAGTGTCATTTGTGGCCTAAATTATTCAATCTGACAAATCTGGCCCAAACTATATGCATTTTGTGACAGAGATGAAACTGTATAGAACTCCTGCCTTGAGATTCTTAACCCCACCTCACCACTTAAATCCACAAGAAAATGCTGAAATAGCAAAGTCAGGATCATCCCATAGGGGAGAATCCTGTATGAACTCTTTGCAACAGTAAGCATGTAGTTAAATATCAAGTATGGCAAGTTCACCTTCTCATCTAACAGTAGGTTGGTGAGGAACTCCATGTCGAAGTAGGTGACTGCCTCCTGATGTCCACCCTTTGGCAAAATGTTGTAGGAAAGCATGTGGTCAAGAACTCTAGCTTGAACTGTCAGGTGGTTACTCGTTGGCCTACTGCGATCCTTAGCATCTTCCTCTTTAGGAAGACCACATATCGTCTGGATTTGCTTGGTTCTCGAGAAATGAGTTTCATTCCAAGCAGTATAAGAATCGATTCTCTTCCCCTCGTTTGGAGCTTCTAGTACTTGTGCCAACACATTCTTGCTTATGCGCATCTCCGCCCCATTCACGTAGGTTTTAAATGCATGAATGGATCCATTTGCATTACGCTGGTAGACGATGTTGTTGTAGAAGTACTGTACCATTTTTGGGTAGTATGGTGCATTCAAAGATATCACCTTTAGCCACTCTTGTTCGACAAATGGTGCTAGAAACCCATAATTCTCGAAATGAGAATACCCATCCGTCGTCAGTGGCCTTCCAGGAGCCACCTTGCGGTTGTGCATTTTCCTCTCTTCAAAGTTGTCACTTTGCTCATTTTTCTGGAACAGAGTGCGGTTGAACTCTTCCCATTCTGAACTTGAGGTAGCAACTTTTTGTGACTTTCTTTTCCTTTTGTTGCCAAACATCTCGCGATCAAATAAGCGAGAATACACGTTAGTCACATCTTCGAAATGAACAAAACTCGGTCGACCTCTCCATAAACAGGTCGACCTAAACACTGCACATATAGATAAAACAGAACAACGTTAGGTCGATCTCTAAAACATCATAGGTCGACCTAATACACACCATATGTCGAACTCAGAAAATCAAGCACAAATATGGGTTGAAGAAGGCCAAAATTGGAGTGCAAAACATCATAGGTCGACCTCCCAATCAGAAACGATCGACCTCAGTTAATTAAAAACGAGAATGGGTCGACCCAAACCCATAAAAATTGGAATAAACAACATCATAGGTCGACTTCAAAAGAATCATAGGTCGACCTCAGTTAGTTCCGCACAAATGAGTCGAAGAAAAAGGCCAAAACTTGAAAAAATCGTTATAGGATTACCTCGGTGAAAAAAAAACGAGAATGAAAAGGCCCAAACGCTTAAAATGTGGTGTGTGAAACCTCATAGGTTGACCACAAACTCACCATAGGTCGACCTCAGTTAGTTTCGCACAAATGAGTAGAAGAAGAAGGCTAAAACTCGTATTTTTGCCGTCATAGGTCGACCTCGTGAATACACAACGAGAATTAATTTTCCCAAATGCTTAAAATGTGGAGTGGGAAACATCATAGGTCGACCTCAAAATCACCATAGGTCGACCTCAGTTAGTTTTGCACAAATGAGTCGAAGAAGAAGGCCAAAACTCGTATTTTTGCCGTCATAGGTCGACCTCGGAAACATCATAGGTCGACCTCGGTGAATACACAACTAGAATTAATAGGCCAAAAGGCTTAAAATGTGGAGTGCAAAACATCATAGGTCGACCTCAAAATCACCATAGGTCGACCTCAGATAGTTTCGCACAAATGAGACGAAGAAGAAGGCCAAAACTCGTATTTTTGCCATCATAGGTCGACCTCGGAAACATCATAGGTCAAATTCGATGAAGAAAACCCGAGATTGAATAGGCCCAAACGCTTAAAATGTGGAGTGCACAAGATCATAGGTCGACCTCAAAAGAATCATAGGTCGGCCTTAGTTAGTTTTGCACAAATGAGTCGAAGAAGAAGGCCAAAACTCGTATTTTTGCCGTCATAGGTCGACCTCAGAAAGATCATAGGAAGACCTCGGTTAATACACAACGAGAATTAATAGGCCATAACGCTTAAAATGTAGAGTGCAAAACATCATAGGTCGACCTCAAAATCACCATAGATCGACCTCAGTTAGTTTCTCACAAATAGTCGAAGAAGAAGGCCAAAACTCATATTTTTGCCGTCATAGGCGACCTCAGAAACATCATAGGTCGACCTCGGTGAATAAAAAAAGAGAATGAATAGCCCCAAAAGCTTAAAATGTTGAGTGCACAACATCATAGGTCGACCTCAAAAGAATCATAGGTCGACCTCAGTTAGTTTCGCAGAAATGAGTCGAAGAAGAAGGCCAAAACTCATATTTTTGCCGTCATAGGTCGACCTCAGAAACATCATAGGTCGACCGTTGTGAATAAAAAATGAGAATGAATAGGCCCAAACACTTAAAATGTGGAGTGCAAAACATATTAGGTCGACCTCAAAAGCACCATAGGTCGACCTCAGTTAGTTTCGGACAAATGAGTCGAAGAAGAAGGCCAAAACTTGTATTTTTGCCGTCATAGGTCGACCTCAGAAAATCATAGGTCGACCTTGGTGAATAAAAAACGAGAATGAACAGGCCCAAACGCTTCAAATTTAGGGAGCAAAACATCACAGGTCGACCTCAAAAACATCACAGGTCGACCTCAGTTCATGAAAAACCGAGAATGGATCTAATACATACGTTCAATATTTGAAATGAAAAATAAAATTGGTCGACCTAAGTAACATCATAGGTCGACCTCAGATCCAGTCGGCCACGAAGAAGATTAGGTCGACCGAATCTGACGAACAGAACACAAGATCCTTCATTTTCCAGCTTTAGATCTTTTTAAAAACCAACAAACGCGTACATTTTTTAGATCAAAACATCACAGGTCGACCTCAGTTCATGAAACACGAGAATGGATCTAATAGTTACTTTTAATATTTGGAATGCAAAATAAAACCGGTCAACCTCAGTAACATCATAGGTCGACCTCAGATGCGGTCTACCACGAAGAAGATTAGGTCGACCGAATCTTACGAATAGAACAGAAAATCCCTATTTTCCATCTTTAGATTTTTTTAAAAACAATCTAATCTACTAATAAAGAACTTTTAACTCAAACCAAATGAAAGAAAGATTGAAATACCCACCTTGTTCTTCTTGTTAGTAGATGAAAGAATGGAGGTTTTGGTTCTTCTCCTATGGGATTTTTGAAATTGAAGAAGAAGAAGAAGAAGAAGAAGAAGAAGAGGAAGAATAGGGGATTTGGTGGGATAGGGTTCTGATAGTGGTGTAGAATGAGTGGAGGAGGTTTCTTATATAGAGGATTGAAGGATAGGGTTTGGGTGGATGTTGTCATACAAACCGGTTTGGTAGGCCTAATTAAATACACGCTCGACTGCTCAATGTATTAGGTCGACCGCATATGGTCAGGTCGACCGTGTTTTGTATGAGGTCGACCGTTTTAATGTGTTTGTTTATTTCAACCAACAATCAACTAACTCATACATTATTAAGATATTTCGAAGAAAAAAACAATGCAATCACAGTTACTAAAAGATAAACTCCTAAAAAACAATAGAAGAAATTTAAGATTTTTTTTTTTGGGACGTTTTCAGGCACTTAGAGCGAAAATGACCATATTTCCCATATTTTGAACACTTTCTTACGCTTTTGCCCGATGCACTTCGTGATGACTTGATTGTCTTATCAGTCGACCAACTTTCTCTCCCACATCTCCTCTAACTCTAGGATGACGATTTAGTGTCTTCGCATTTTGGGTTCATCGAAGCTTGAACCACGTGGAGGGTAGTGCGGTGTATCCAATATTTTTTTATTACTGTAAGCACATGTCTGCATGGAAACCCCTTAGATTCAAATAATGCACACTCACATTTTAGATCTTGATTGGTCGTAGTAAATGTTAACCTCCTTATCCGATCCGGGTTCATGCAGTTCTTCAGAATGAATGTCTGTCCCATCTGCTTCAGTTCTTTTCTCCGCTAATACATAAGAAGCTTCATTCTCTATTTCAGACTTGAAGATAGCAGATGTGTGTAGATACTTTCAGCTTGCATTTCCCATGTGTGAAGGGCATGCTTGCAGACCAGCCTCATGTGCCTGGAAGAATAATCATCCTACACCTCCGTGAAACGCATCCCCTCCAGTCCTTCTTCAATGCCATGAACAAAACGTTGCAAGCTGTATTGAGGTCCCACATCCCCATTTATCCAATGGTTACATGACTCACATCACGAGGTTGATTGGAGTCCCACTACAAGAAAACTGCCATTTAGTGTCGGTTATTTCTTATGTTTTGTGTCGGTTATAACCGACACAAATTTTTTTAGTGTCGGTTCACTTAACCGACGCAAAACCCGTCGACACTAATCGAATTCGTGTCGGTTTTAAGCAACCGCCGGAGTAACCGACTTAAATTTATTTTGCATCGGTTCTAACCGACTCTAATTATTTTATTTATTTATTGAAAAAATTCAATTTTTTATATTAGATTCATTGTCTATGACGGTTCAACCGACTTTATATAACCGACCCAAATCTGACAAAAAAAATAAAAAGAAATATTTGCCCCACCGCCGATCCTTCCCGTCCACCGACCCCTCGTCTTCCCTTCCCCCGAACCCGCCTTGGTCGGCAACGCAGACAACTTTTCCATCATCACCGCTCTGATTCACTCCCATCCTGACCCGCCCATCGCCATCTTCTTTGATTTCTTCTTCGGATGGACTCTCGGCCGCTTACAAAGGAAGAAGAAGGTGAGACTGAAAACCCTAGTTCTTGCTTTCTCATTCATCAAATTTGCCTCTTATAGGCTCAGCAAACCATACAAACAGACAAGCTTCCATGGACATTGTTTGGTAGCTTGGAAAGGAAACCAAGTCTGACTTGGTGTAAAAGAAAGTACAGCTCAAAGAAGAAATAAAGAAACGACAGCGCATCATCAGCTTCTTTGGAAAACATAAATGAAACGGCAGCGGAGCAAGTGGATATTCTCAGTGATGGTGAAACGGCAGCGCAGCGGCATCATATCAGCGACGAAAACGACGACGGAGAAGCAGATGACCGTTGAAGTTGAAATTCGATTTCACTGTATTACCCCCCCCCCCCCCCGGCAAGCTGGTGGGCAGAGGTTTCGCACACCAAGCTTGGAGAGCAGAGATAGAAATGATGCAGGGGAGAGTGGTTTGGTGAAGAGATCGGCCAATTGATGTGTTGAGGAGATGTGCAAGAGTTTGAGTGTTCCCAATTGGAGCTTTTCCCTGACAAAGTGGCAGTCGAGCTCGATATGCTTCGTCCTCTCATGGAAGTTGGGATTCTTGGCTATGTGGATGGCTCTCTGATTGTCACAATACAAGGATGCTGGTGTTGAAGAAGGTATTGCAACCACTGAATTTCACAAGCAGTAAAGGCGAGAGCTCGATACTCTGCCTCACAAGAGGATCTTGAGACGATATGTTGTTTTTTGCTTGTCCATGAGATGAGTGAATCACCCAAATAGATGCAGAACCCAGTTGTAGAGCGCCTTGTATCCACACAGGTTGCCCAGTCAGAATCTGTGAATGCTTTTAGATGAAAAGAACCTTGGGATGGGAAAAAAAGACCTGTAGCTGGTGCTGTTTTCAGGTACCTCAGCACCCTGAGAGCAGCCTTATAATGAGTGAGTGATGGGTTGGACATGTACTGACTTAGTTCCTGTGTAGCAAAACTAATGTCAGGGCGGGTGGTAGTGAGATAGATGAGCTTCCCTACTATTGTTCTGTAGTGTTCTGGATCCTCAAAAGGAATGTCAACTTCATTGCTGAGATATAGTTTGTAATCCATAGGGGTGGAAACTGATTTTGAGTTAATGATATTTGCTTCTTCCAGAATCTCCAATGTGTACTTTCTTTGGGAAAGATGTATACCTGTCTTATTTCTTGCAACTTCAATGCCCAGAAAGAATCTTAGGTTGCCAAGATCTTTAATGCTAAATTCTGAACGTAGGACCTGTTTCAAGGCTTGAATTTCATCCAAATCATTGCCTCCCAAAACCAAGTCATCAACATAGATGAGGATGCATGTGTAGCTAGTTTCTGTGACTTTGAAGAAGAGTGAGTGATCAGCTTTGCTCTGGACATAGCCAAATTGTAGGAGCTTGTCAGTAAGCTTGGAGAACCATTGTCTAGATGCCTGTTTTAGGCCATAGAGGGATTTTCTTAACCTGCAGACTGGATTAGGAATGTCAGGAGGAGGGGTGAATCCTTTAGGCAATGTCATATAGACTTCTTCTTCTAAGTCACCATTTAAGAATGCATTGTCTACATCCAACTCCAACTGGTGAATGTGCCAATTTCTGAGAGCAGCAATAGCTAGGAAGGTTCTGACAGTAGTCATCTTGATAACCGGAGCAAAAGTATCCTGAAAATCAATGCCTTCCTGCTGTGTATTTCCTTTTGCAACCAACCTGGCTTTATGTCTTTCCAGAGAGCCATCAGATAAAAACTTGTCTTTGTAGATCCATTTATTACCAACTAGTTTCTTGTTAGGTGGTAAAGAGACAACATCCCAAGTGTGATTTTTGATCAAGGCCTTAATTTCATGCTGCATAGCCTGATTCCAGACACCAAGCTTAGAAGCCTCTTTGTATGATTGTGGTTCTTGATGACTGGAAATGTTTAACAGGAACCTTTTGAATGGATCAGACAAATTGTTGTAAGAAATCATTGAAGATAGAGAGTACCTGTTGTCTTGGATCTGTTGCAGGTTGAGATGATTGGAACTGCTAGGACCTTGTGCAAGGTAACAGTGGTAGTTTTTGATTAGGTGAGAAGGACGTTTGATTGTTCTATCTGATCTTCTGAGATTTGGTGGAGGAGGTGGGTTAGGAGGGGAGGGTGGTGGAGATGAATTTGTTGTTGATGCAGGTGTAGGGTTGTGGGGAGAGGGAGGTGGAGAAGGACTGTTGTCTTGGTCAGGAGGAGGATGTATAGTAAGTGAAGTGGGGGTAGTGTTGGTAGGGAGTGGATTAGTTTCATGAACAAGAGTTGAGTCTGGGGATGGGAGAGGAAATATAAGATCTGATGGAGAGCTTGAGGAATCATCAGACTGTATTTCTTGAAAAGGAAAATTTGACTCATAGAAGATGACATCTCGTGAAGTAAACACTTCATGGGAGTTTAAATCATATAGCCTGTATCCTTTGATGCCAGGAGTATATCCTATGAATATTGTTTTCCTAGCTCTAGGTTGGAACTTTGTTCTGTGATTGGCGAGGGTAGAGGCATAGCAAAGGCATCCAAAAACTCTTAATTCTGTGAGGTCAGGTGGCTGATTGTAGAAGAGATGATAGGGGGTCTGGTTTAGAAGTACTGCTTTGGGAACTCTATTGATGAGATGAACAGCATGTTTTACACAATCTGCCCAGAAAGCTGGTGGCAGATGAGCTTGAAATTGGAGAGTTCGAGCCACAGCAAGAATATGTTGATGTTTTCTCTCAACTTTGCTATTCTGTTGTGGGGTTTCTACACAGGACATTTCATGAGTAATGCCTATTGAGGTGAAAAAATCAGACATTTGGAATTCTTGGCCTTGATCAGACCTGATGGTTTTGATTTGTTTTTGGAATTTTCTTTGCATCTGAGTGCAGAAAGCTATCAGTTTTGGTCTGGTTTCTGATTTGAGATGGAGAAGGATGATCCATGTCATTCTAGAGAAGTCATCCACAATTTTTTAAAAATACTTGTAGCCATCATAAGAAGGGATAGAGTTAGGAACCCAAATGTCTACATGGAGTAGTTCAAGAGGGTATTGAGTTACAGACTGGCTTACAGGAAATGAAAGGAGTTTTGGTTTTGCAAAATGACATACATCACAAGGTTGATCTCTCTGTGTGGTAATTGAGGTACAAAATTGGTTGAGAATAGGGATTTTAGAGTGGGAAACATGTCCTAATCTAAAATGCCATAAGTCAAAGGGAGTTCTGGAAGCTGCAGAGATCAACTTAGGGGTGTATGTTGCTTGGAGGTAATAAAGGCCATTGTGAAGGCTAGCAGAACCAATCACTCTCTTCTGCTCCAGATCCTGTATAAGACACATGGTAGTTTGAAAAGATAAGCTGAGTTTTGATGTGGAAGTGAGCCTGCTCACAGATAGAAGGTTGAAGGAAAAATTGGGAACAAACAGTGCATTTTGAAGGGTGATAGCATCATTGCAAACAACTGTGCCAGAATGTGTGGCTTGGACTTTAGTTCCAGTGGGTAGAGTTATGTAGATTTTTGTCAATGGTTGAGGGTCTTGTAAGTAAGAGAGGGAGCAGACAATGTGGTCTGATGCTCCAGTGTCGACAATCCACATTGTTTGTGTAGAGGAGAAAGCATTAAAGATAGGGGTTGGAAGAATACCTTTGTTGGTGACAAAGGCAGCAACAGAGAAAGAAGTTGTGGGTTTTTGAGCATTCATCAGGCTCATAAGCTTGTCATAATCAGCTCTTGAGAGTTTGACCTCATCTGATGGAGCATTAGTGATAGCAGAATTCACAGTAGGTCTTCCTCTACCAGCAACTGAATTTGGGTTCCTTGGCACAAAATTGGCAGGATAGCCATTTTTCTGAAAACACTTATCTTCAGTGTGTCCCCTTCTTTTGCAGTAAGAACAAGTGGTGATTGTGCCAGGTGTGGAGGAGGAAGGTCTGGTCATTCCAGGAGGCCATCCATGTTTCTGGAAACATATGTCTTCAGTATGACCTTCCCTTCTGCAGAATGTGCAATAAGGAGGTTTTGAACTTTGGTTTGGCCTCCTGTTGCCTCCTTGAAATGCCATTGATGAAGAATCTGTTTGCATAGATGCTATTAACTTTCCAGACTGAGTTCCATAGAGTTGTCTTTCATGTTGAAGCATCCTTTGGAAGACCCTGTTGATGTTTGGTAGTTCATCTCCAAAAAGCACTTGAGCTCTGACTCCAGAGAAATTTTCATTGAGGCCTCTGAGGAACTTAATAACATAACTTGTTTCTTGGTACTGATGAACAGTTAGCATAGCAACACAGGTATTGTGACTGGTTGGAGTACAAGAGCATGGCAGTAAAGGTTGATAATTCTCTAACTCATCTTTGAGAGTAATCATTCTACCATAGTACTCAATTACAGTCTGGTTACCTTGCTGCAGGGAAGAGAGTGCTTCTTCAAGCTCTGCAATGCGAATAAGATCACCAGATCCATATCTGGTTTGAAGACTTTTCCAAGCTTCTGTTTTACTGGAGAGAATGGTCTTGCGGATCTGTGAAGAAGTGGCTTGCTGGATCCAGCTGAGAATCATGACGTTGTTGTGTGTCCAAGCTCCATGTCTTGGATCTGTGGGTGGTGGTTCAGGGATGGAAGCATTGATGAAACCCAGCTTGTTTTTGGCTGTAAGGGCATTGAGCATAGCTCTGCTCCAATCATTGTAGTTGGTTGCTGTGAGTTTTTCAGCAACAAGAAGGGATCCAGGTTGCTCAGAACCATGGAGGAAGAAGGGGTCAGATGCAGGATCAAGAACATTTGGTGGATCTTGTGGTTGAGGGTCTGGCTGTTGCTGTTGTTCAGCTTGATTATCAGCCATTGGAAAAGAGGGGTGGCAGCTAGGGTTTTATCCCAGGCTCTGATACCATAACAAAGGAAGAAGAAGGAGAGACTAAAAACCCTAGTTCTTGCTTTCTCATTCATCAAATTCGCCTCTTATAGGCTCAGCAAACCATACAAACAGACAAGCTTCCATGGACATTGTTTGGTAGCTTGGAAAGGAAACCAAGTCTGACTTGGTGTAAAAGAAAGTACAACTCAAAGAAGAAATAAAGAAACGACGGCGCATCATCAGCTTCTTCGGAGAACATAAATGAAACGGCAGCGGAGCAAGTGGATCTTCTCAGTGATGGTGAAACGGCAGCGCAGCGGCATCATATCAGCGACGAAGGCAAAACGACGACGGAGAAGCATATGACCGTTGAAGTTGAAATTCGATTTCACTCTGTTAACCGCCGCATCAAATCTGAAACTGGAAGGTGTTCTTCCACATCCGTGAAACTGGAAGGTAGAGTTGGGATTGGAACGAGAGAGGAGGAAGGATGAGGCGCCGAATACCCTTCTTTCCTCGATAAATTTGGGGAAGCGGTGGCGGAGAGGAGAGCAATTTCTACCAGATGGAATCGGAATAGAAGAGGAAGGAACTTTATTTGATTACGATCCCAGAGGTGGGACGAACAAGTGAGCAGGGGTGATCTTCCATATCTGGCAAAGAAGAAGAATTGACAGCCCAATTGATATGGTTGCCTTCTTGACTGGCGTTTGCTCGTTCTGCTCCGGTCTACCTTCTTCCTCACAGTTGCTTCATGTGTTCATGCTGCATAAAGAAAAGAAACAGAGGAGATGAAAGTGAACGTGAATACAAGAATATTGGTGATTTTAAGTTTTTAGGAGAGAAGGAAAAAATTAGGTGGGAACGAAATTTTAGATCAGTTTCAATTTTGGTGGAAGAGGGAACTTGGGGCGGGATCATGAAAATTTTAAGAATCAAACCAAAAACAATGAATTTTCATTTTGTGTCGGTTTGAACCGACATAATTCAAATTTTTGTGTCGTTTGAAAAAGTACCCGACACAAATAATCTATAAATAATTTTCAAAGAAAATAAAATTTATTTTTGTGTCGGTCATAACCGACACAGATGTAACCGACGCTAATAACTAAAAAAATAGTGTCGGTTACCCAACCGACGCAAATTTCTGACACGAATCTTAAATTTTGTGTCGGTTCACTTAACCGACATGACCCAACCGACACTAAACACCTTTTTTCTTGTAGTGTCCACAGAAATATATATACTTCAAGTATGCCTCTGCCCATAGTAATTTGTTAGCGTACAAATCCTGCAACCAGTTATTTGCAGACAAACCATGCTCACTAATCAAATGCTCCCAACACCTCTCAAACTCCTCAATCGATATACGTGCTTTCACCAAGTGGGTGAATGCGCTAACGAAGTCTCTATTATGAACGGTCGTTGTCGCATTTGTCTCAATATGCCAAATACACAGACGGTGAGGCACTCCAACCAGAACAGTAGCAATTGTGCCACGCATAGACTTGTATCTCTCTGTGATCACTGAACACGGAATCTTAGAGTTCATACACTCCAGAAAAGTATTCAACAAACAACGTAGTTGGGGATTGTCTCGTTATCCAACTGGGCAAAACCATATATGATGTTACGGTGGTGGTGATTTACACCAACCATCATAACAAATGGTCGATTGTACTTGTTGCGCTTGTAGCATGCATCGAACGCCAAGACATCCCCAAAAAATGGTAATCTGCTCTAGATGTGGAGTCCGACCAGAAGAGATTGCTTAATTCACCTTCATCGTTGGTTGGGTACTTGAAGAAGTTGCCTGCTTCAGAGGTATGTTTACTTTGAAAGTCACCCAATGTTTGGTTCACATCTCCTATTAGATCGTCGTCAACCAATCGGGATTTCTGAACAGCGTTATCCAAATCCTTTGGAGTGTACCCCAGATTCTCATATCCTCCAACTTTATTCTTCATGAACTGAACAATGTTGCGTTGTTTTATTCCTGACTGTCGCATCCCTATCATCAGAGCCTTGTCTCCTTCACTCACATTTCGATGAGACCAAAGGAATTGAGTTTCTTCTTCAATGCAGCAACAATGTGAGTGCTTCCTCTCAACTTAGAAACAACCCACATTTTCTTATTCCGATCAAAGCGTACAGTATACGATGCCTTGTAAGAATGTCTTGTCATCTTACGATGTTTTCGTGTCCGACCTTCTTTATCTATATGTATCTTGTGTCTATTCCCCTCTCTTGAACATACCACTGACCTCCCAATTGCTACTCCTCGACGACTCCTTCGAAGATCTCTACGTCGAACTCTAAACCTTTTGCTTTAGCATAGGCATCATAATTTCTCTGCATCTTCCAATGTTTGGAACTCCATGGAAGGAATTTGTTGTTCATATTCGGTAGCTTTTTCATCATCCATAAATTCTTCTTCAGCACCCTCCATTTTCTTATCATCCCCAATCACTTCATTGTTTGTATCATCTGGATTATCCATAGATCTTCCTCGAGCATCCTTCGGTTCCTCATCGAAGTTAATCTTGTCAGCATCTCTATCATCTGTATCATCTCTATTATCCATCCTGCAATGATCGGAATACAAATTGAATGTCAAATACATACAAAATTAGCTCTCGTCAGGTCGACCTGGATCAACTGTACGGTTGACCTTATCACCAAATTACACAGCTGAGGTCGACCAGGATCCACTGTATGGTCGACCTTATCTTATAATTACACAGATACGGTCGACCGAAAGGTTTAGGTAGTCGACCTAATTAGGGAAAAAGTGAACCACAGAGCACCTTTAACGAGCACACACGACACATGCCTTAGCAAACAAGGTCGACCACTTATTGATACGGTCTACCGAAATAAGAATAAACCGCCACCAACACACGATCACAATAAGAGCGATGAGATTACAACTTCACTCCAACAAATTGCATAAATCGAAGTGCGAATAAAGTCTTAAGACTTCCATCTATTTATAAATAATGTAGACGAATTCCTTATCCTCACTGTATGGGGAACACTTATCCCAATTGGTGAAGGATGTATAAAATCATAATTCGGCAAGAACAAGTATGCAAAATCCTAATTGGACAAGGAGAAGTAAAAACCTAATCCGAACCATTTAGGTCGACCTCTTTACACGAATGGTCGACCATTTTTGATAAATGCGAAACAAGTCGACCTCTTTACACGAATGGTCGACCGTTTTTTATTAAGGCGAAACAGACGGGACTCCGTCCTTATTCCACATTGTTTAGGACTTTGCTACGGTATCATAGGTCGACCTTAAGCGTCACGAGGTTGATCTGTGCTCTGCCTACGGGGTTGACCGCTTTGAGTATGTGGTCGACCACTTGTTCTAGACGATTAAAATCGTAAAATCCTTGACCTCCATAATTGTATAACAAATCTAATAAACGATAAATATTCAAAATCTCGCATATACAAATTCAACGTATTGTCTAAATAATGCGACATTGTAACTTAATGACTTCATTTCTTTTCTTTTTTATTTGAACTCTTTCTCTCTTTTGCTGGACATTGACGAGATACAGAAACCAATGACGTGCTTCATCGTCAAGAACTGGCATAAATATCTAGCAATGAAACACTCACTATATGTTATAAAAAGAGAATACAAACAAATGCACTTTCGAAATTTAATGAGATAGGGACATTGACTAACCTTCTGGCATGCACTAACATTAGACACAAACACCACGCCATCATCCATTTCCTGCACCATATTTTAATAACTAGGTTATGACAAATAATTTAACATCACGGCTCTTACCGAAAACATATTTTACCACATATTTGGCTCTTTCACATCATGTTTTTCAGACATTGTTAGTGCCCTTGCACACAAATCCACTACCTACCAACCAACAATCAAACACAAAATCCTCGTAAATTGTAACATAAATAGTGCACAATTCATACGAAAGTAGTAGCAGTATAGTACTTACGGATGAGCAAATCCAGCTACTCTCGCTAATGACCGAACTTAAATAATTTCGTTGCACGTTTTCAGAAAAAAAAAAGTCAACAAAGGTCAAACTGCAAAAATCAAAATAACACAAATGCAATTTTGATTTACAACGTACAGGTCGACTTGATTGGCTAAACAGTCGACCTGATTGGCTAAACGGTCGACCACATGTACTAAAAAAAAAGTCTCTTACTTGTCCCAATTCGCATCCCCAGCCTTCTCTTTAGTAACAACATAATACAAGTCTTCGACTGGATTTTGAATATTTTTGGTGAATCCTTCTAGGCCCTCCTCCACTTTCATGACCTACAAATCATAGTTAAAATTAAAGTAACATATGAACACAAACACACATTATAGATGAATATGTAACGTAAAGTTACTCTGTTCTTTTCGAAAGGACTTTTATATTCATCTTCGTCGCTATCAGCACTAAATAATCATTTTGTTACAAAATGATCCTTCTGTGGAGTGGTGTAGGAGTCACTTTCATATCGAGGTATCTTATACTTAGGAGAGGAACCCTTGCTGCCAAACGTTGTTTCACTCTGTCAAACATTTAAACAAAACAAATAAGCACTAATGATAGTAATACTAATATCTTCAATCACATATGAATATACTTGTCTACCTTTAAATTGTACTCTTTCAATAAATAGTCTATGCTCTGGTAGCAATTTGCAGAGTCATCATGGTCTTCCTCCTCTTTATCAAAGTCAAATTTCTTTCTTGTACCATCTCTTCCTCCATTCTCCATTCGTTCTGCACTTATTTCTTTGATAGCACCTTCTAGCCTCTCAAAAACATCATGCATCATCCCAGTCATATCTGTCAATCGAACTAACAATTGCTCCACTCTATCACGAATGGACTTCTGATAGTCATTGACTTGTTTTTGATACATCACCAGTTGCTCTTGTGTGGCTTTCAACACTTTCATGAGTTCACCCAAATCGTTATGCAGTCTCTCATCATGTGTCATCGTCTAAACAATTTAAAGAAAAATTCAAATCATAATTCAACATCAAATTTCTACAATTGACCGAAAACAGAGACGTGGTTGACCTGACAAATTATTAGGCCGACCTGGAATACATTGTGACTACCAGAACCTTTCAGGTCGACCTTTGATCTTCCTAGGTCACCCTATCCAGCAAGAAAATAATAATTCACCAACAAAAGCAAGTGTAATATTAAACCAAAAGACGGATAGGTCGACCAGATAGCTTGAGCGGCCAACCTTTTGAAGCAAAACATAGTCTTACAAACAAAGCCAAAGTCGACATTCAGGTTGAACAACCAAAACAAACAGAAACAGTCGACCTTGAAACACATTAGTTCGACCTATTGGGTTTATCTTCGTTACCTCGCAAGTACGGAAGTCCAAGTGTTCTGCCCTAAATTCAATTCCGAACAATTGTCTCGTCAGGTCAACCTGGTTGAGATAAAGGTTGACCGAATGGTATTCTGCACGCAACAATATATCAAATTAGACTGTGGAAATCACGCATTAGAGAAGATGACGGCGAATGCTACATTAGTTCGACCTCACCTTCGAAGTGGTCGACCACTTTCAACACGTACAACAGCAACCGCGAACGATCTTCTTCACAAAGGCTCTAAATCAAAAAGAAACCTAATTCGGAATTTTGGTGGCGTTGAAGGAGACTTATATTCGTATTTATAGAGATTTAGGATGAATTGGGTCGACCCAATTCGTTTTCTTGTCCAATTGTGGAACCTTTCTGTGTTGGAATCCTTTTCAAATACGGATACGGTGTGCATGCGGTCAACCTCGTACGAATGTGGTTGGCCTATTAGGTGCAAAAGGGTCGGCCTATGAGGTATTTGGGTCGACCTTTCATTTTGTTCGACCCCCAAAAAGGTCGACCATTTTATATAGACGGTCGGCCGCATCTCTGAACCTCACATAACTGAATTAGTCAATTCGGTCGACCTCCTTTAGGATTAGGTCGACCGAAAAGTCCATGTCACAGTGACATACATGTTACCGTAGCAAAGTCCTAGATGAAAACTTATGGACAATAGATGTTAGACCCAATAAATGAACACAAAGGTTGTAGAATGGGAGAGGGGTAAAAGATGGAACTTGAAACTTGCCCACTTGCAAAGAGGAGTGTGGGAGCCACTAATGAATAGTAACCAAACCTTGGCTTTTATATATTATATTAGGGCTGGTAACCGGTAAGCCGGTTAACGGTTTAACCGATAACCGTACTGATAACCGGCGGTTACCGGTTAACCGTTAACCGGCGGTATCGGTATTAGGGCAGACGAAACCCAGCTGTCGGTATACCGACCCATAGCCGGTAAGTAACCGTCGGTTACTCGGTATAACCGAGTATACCGATACATGCAAAAACCCTCCCCTGTCGATCAGTTCACCCCTCTTCCTCTATGAAATCCCCTCATCACTTTCTCGATTTGTTGATATGGACCATGCCGTCACCGGAGAGAGGGCAGGAGCGATGTATTTGCTGCTCGCCCAGCCAGCGCCTTTCTGAACTCCTCTGTCGCCGCCGCCGCTGCCGTTGTGGAGACCCAGAACTCGATCCGGTGACTCCTTCTCCTTCTCGAACCCAGAACCCGATCCGACGACTCTCTCTCCCTCTTGATTCCAGATTCGACACCTGTAACATTCTCCGCCTCCGCCTCTCCCACCGGAATATCCACCACCGCGGCCGTACCTTCGGCTTCCTCTTCCGCCGCCGCTGTAGCAATCCCTAGCTAAATGACCAAATCGCCCACAATTGTAACACTCCCCGCCGCCCCCACCACCACCATCCCCGTACCCGCGTCGTAATCGTATCCAGAACCTCCACCGGACCGGCCACCGCCTCTCATCCCTCTTCCGTAGCCTCCGCCGCCTCTGCCTCTCCTGGCGTGGAATCCCCTGCCTCCGCCACCGCGCGGAGGAGGGCGGCGAGATCTGGAGATGGCAGCGACATCGACGGCCTTGGAGCGGCCGTCCTCCGCGAAATCGACGGAGAATTCGGCCGCCTGGCCGTCGAAGAGGGTCCGGAAGCCTTCGGATTGGATGGAGGTCTGGTGGACGAACAGATCCTCGCCGCCGTCATCGGGAGCGACGAAACCGAAGCCCTTTCTGGCGCTGAACCACTTGATGGTGCCGCTGGATCGTTTGGTCTCCGTCATGGGATTGAAGAGAAGCTTCTAGATGGGTCTGGAATTGAGGCATGCAGATGCAGGGGGTGGGTCGAAGGAAGAAGGTGAAGAAGTGGGGAGATGGGCTTTGGCCTTTGGCGGTGGATAGGAGGGAGGATGAGATAGAGATATTGTTGGCTGTTGATGAAGAGGGGAAGAAGAAGGTGAAGAAGCATCTGGTGGTGGTCGGCTTTGAGGGAGAAGAGAAGAGGAAGTGAAGATTCTCCGCACTCAGCAGTGCCTCTCGGTTTCTCGGTATTAACCGATGGTAACCGGTAACCGGCTATCCGGTTAACCGGTTAGAATTCGGTACCGGTAGTCGATCCCCATTTTGACGATGTCGGTATACCGTAACCGGTTCAGTCGGTAACCGGTTAACCTTTACCGAACCGGTTACCAGCCCTATATTATATAATTAATTAATAATTTTTGCAATAGGGAACACAATGAACAATAGATGAAATCTTATGGACAATAGATGTAGACCCAATGGACAATAAATGAACACAAAGGTTGTAGAATGGGAGAGTGGGGTAAGAGATGGAACTTGAAACTTTCCCACTTGCAAGGAGGAGTATGAGAGCCACTAATGATTAGTAACACCAAACTTGGCTTTTATATATTAATAATTAACTAGATAATTGGCATGCGCTTCGCTGCGGTTTATCTAGTCAATTATTAATATTAGAATTGAAAAATACTTTAATTTAAATGAAGGTTGATGATATTAGAATACGAAAGAAGCTTTTCAATAATTGTTAACTTTTGGGATACGAATTTAGATTTTTATTGAATAATTTTTTCCAAATTTTTGGACGCACATTACAAAATCTATAATAACGAAATCAAGTAATGATGGTCATCCAACCTCGATTGAACCAAATCTAATGATACTTAACAAATAGTTTTTTTTAAAGATACTTAACATAAAGTTAGGTTTTAAGTCATTGTGTGTGTGTGTAAATTTCTGTATGTAACGATCTTCAAACTTGGACAACGAACATACCATAATTGATTTGGCCAGGAAAAAGTCTACTAATGAAGTCTAACATGAAGTTCTTGCGTGAGGTCGTGTGAATAGTGGTCAGGCTAATTTGGTAGTGTTTTTTTATTTGGACAGTGGTTGGTTAGGGGTAATCGAAAGTTAGTGGCATATTAAATCTCATTAAGGGATGAAAATACTTAGTTATTCCATGTAACCATGTCCATGTGCATATTAGTTTTATCCCTATTTAATGAGTAGCGATTTAAGTTGATTAGTAATTAATCATTACTTGGAAAGTCAGTGACCAACACCCAAGGATTGCCATATCAAAAATATTGTTCCAAGCTAGGGGTGGAAGTTTGGTTTAAGTGTTTGGGATCCATCAAGTACCACACAAAATTTATCATTATTTGGTATTATCGATTACTGAGTTAATTTTTTGGGTTTGTGATTAACATTGATTTTTAAGTAGTATTCAATATTCCAGATATGCCATTGAAATTGCTATATACCAAGATATCGAGCATTCCCAAAAAATTTAACATGATACACTAAACCTTCTCTTAACTCACTGAGCCTCAAAGCCCTCTCAAATAAATGAAGGACACGGTTCATCCTTAATAACCAAATTTATAATTAACTACACGATTGTAAGAAATGACTAATTTTGATTGACTTGTGTGTATGCTCTATTTTAGAAGAATGAATTGCTTAGTTGTATTGATGAGTAATTATAGTTAAATTAAATTGAGAATTAGAGAATTATGAGTGATTTAATAATATTTAAGTATAAGTTATGTACATATGATTGTAACAAATGGCTAATTCTTATTAACTGATGTTTATGATGAAATATTTTAGAAGAATGAAATATTTAGTTGCATTGATGAATGATTAAAGTGAAACTAAATTTAGATTCAGAGAATTGTGAGTTATTTAATAATAGGAAAGTATAAGTTTAGTCAATTGAACATAATATCCTAGTATTTATATACACAAAGAGGAAGTTTTCGATATCTCGTGTTCAATTCAAGCAACCTTATTATTGTTTGTAATATGATGTTATTTAATTTAGTATGTGGTATATAACTCTTTGTTTACTTTGCTTCTTTTGTGCCAAAAGATTTGTTGTGTTACAATTGCCCCTCCTAACCCAGTTTGTATGCTTGGGTGTATAAGCTGCTATACTAATATAATATCAAACTATTTCAGATTAAGATTGATTTGGTTGGTATTTATCATTTGAGGTACCAATAAATGTATTTCTCCTAGTCATAGCAAAGTCCATACACTGATTAATGACTAATGACATGTAAAACTTGCATCTAAGTATAACATTTAATTAGTCACGAATCTACGACAGAAAAATGTGGGAGAAGAAAAAACCCTTTAACATAAGTCCTAGAAACTTGCCTAATCGACAACTAGAAAAACGTGGGTTAAAAAGTAAAAAAAAATTATACGATAGAAAAATGTGGGAGGAAAAGAAACCCTTTAACATAAGTCCTAGAAACTTGCCTAATCGACAGCTAGAAAAACGTGGATTAAAAAGTAAAAAAAACTTATACGTGAGAATAAAAATAAAGCTCATTTAATATAAGTCCTAGCAAAAGTGGGAAACTTGCCTAACCGACAGTTAGAAAAACGTGCATTATGGGAAAAAATAATTTTTAAGGTAAGTGTTAGGTGGTCCTATGGTACACCCTCCCACATCTATTTTGGGGGAAAATAATTTTTAAGATAAGTGTTAGGTGGTCTTACGGTACACCTTCCAACATCCTACTAGACCCCTTAAGCATACTTGCACTTTATATATACTAATTAATATACTTTTGCCTTCCTCTTACCATATTCCCTTGAAGCCATACGCTAGTGGCGTGCTTGGATAAAACTTAGTTGATTCCCCCACCTCCAATCTCCAGCCACTGAACCACAAACTAACTGCTCGAACTCCTTATTCAACACTTGATTCGCAGAATCTAGCCCCAAGCACTTTCTCTCACTCCCCTATAGATCATGATGTTCATTTCTCCACCTGATATTTATTGATAACCCATCCTAATTACAATGTGTTTCAGGGAAGATCCTCCTAATGCATACATAATTCTAGCAAAGTGCATCCCTTAATATAACCCCAAATATATATAGTGAACTGCTAGTATGAGTTCATGGACACCTCAACCTAAACCCTCTGTAATTCCAATGGCGAGAGTATCCTTTTCACTTAGCCTACTATAAGAGTTGATGAGATTTCTCCCATCAACTACCAACCTGGAATCCATTTCAGCCGTTGTCAGAATTTGTGGCAACAGGGGATTCCACGACCTCTCCGATCTCATGACGCATTCGCGCAGCTCTTGCTCAACGGCAGTCAGACGCAACTCTGTTGTGCTATGTGCATACGGGCAGAGCAGAAAACGCGGCCGTAATGGTGTAGGGTGGCCGCTTTCTCCTTTTCTTCCTGCTGTAGAGGATCTTCTATTCAAACCTAGAAAATGATTCACAAACCCATACTGCCGCATCTAGTTTGTGGTCAGACTGAGACTCAGCACCGGCCACCAAGATTTGTTGCCGCATGACATGGTCATTCAAGTCATCGGAGGAAAACTCCGCCTTAGCGGGATCAACTGCACACTTGACAGCCTGTGTTTCTTCGACGTCAGCTAAAGAGATTCTTGTGGTGACTTTGACTCTCCACGGACTACACAGCGAATTAAAACCCGACTAGAGTCCAAGTATAAACTCTAGTCGGGTGCAGTATAGGACCCCCTTCTTTAAAAATCTTTTCCCTCAAAGCTGGTCCACTCCTGCTTCCAAAATCACCAACAAAGGACACCTAGAAAGAATCTTGAAAAGAGGACCTTGTGGCCGGAAAATCGATCTCTGGCGACCCTCTGAGTTCGGCGACATGTCGAATCGCCTCTTTCCATAGCACTGGAACTCATGAGTCGTGTTTGCCATGCTACCAAGATCTTCCTACATCCATCCCCGGCACCGGAATCCTCATGATCATCGCGTACTCTCCATTTGTATTTTCCCCGTCGTCGGAAAATTCAATTTTCCAGACTTAGCAAAAATCAGGTAGTCTGCCAGTTTCACCATAGCAACTTGAGGCTTCTGGAAAACGCCTTCACTCGATCGATCTTGCTCAACCAAGGCTTCAAACTTGTAGTCAAGCAATTGAACTTCAAATCTACACCCTTTTTCTTCAATTCCATCGACTAGGATGTAAGATACAAACTGGTAAATTAAGCACCACGAAACAGTCCGGACACTTAGCCAAATTCTTCCATTTTCCCTTCCTACATTGATTGATCATTTGGCAAGCAATTGATTCATGTTTAGGGCATAATCTAGGATCATATCAAAAAGTGACAGTATGCTCATGCAAATGTAGAAGTTGCTATGCTTGGAGCCCTCAACTTTTGTATTGTCGAGGTAAGTGTTCCAACGAAAAAATACTAAAAATTTGATGAAGAATGCAAAGGGAAGCAGCGATGGTTGGACCTGCCACCCCACTGCCTTTGCTCTAGGATCTATATAAGGGGGTCATTTTTTGCCACCACTCCATCTCACACTTCATTTTCACTCCTCTTTCTCTTTTCTTAGCTGAAACGCGCTCTCTTCTCTCTAGGTTTCAAATTATATCAATTTTTAATTTGCTTTATGTTGTTTGACATCTATTGTGTACTTCATTATTTTTCTTTCCTTTCATTAGATTTAAGGAAAGGAGACCAATAAAATGAACTATGATTTGGAGTCTACATGAATCGGGGTGAGAGTTTTGAACCCTCTCAACCATGCAACTCATATGCCTCAGGTCAAGTGATGCACTACCCAAATCAAACTATAAGACACATAACTCCATGTGTTTCGAGTGATGCGCGGGTCGAATTGGATTGATACTAAACATGTCTATACATTAACCAAATAGGGCTGAACCACGGTTCAGTTTTTGTTATTCAAACCAAATTCGTTGGTTATCCAAAATCAAATTATTGTCATTTTAGCAATTGTAATTGTTGTTGTTGTTGCGGTTACTTGAGAATCGAATATTATGATTTTTGGTTATGTTGCAGACTTGCGGTTATCCCCGTTCAACGAATTAACCTATTTGTTATTATTTTAGGTTTAGGTTACCTAATGGGGTAGGCCATTGGGCTTTGGGGTAGTTTAATTTTGCGATTGTCTGGGGATTTTATTTTGCATTTTGGTGTGCATTTACACCAAACACCAAAAATTATCTAAAACCAAATATGCAACCAATGTAGTCAAAAGTGAGTTTGTATGTAGAAACGTTTTGGTGAACTAGAAACGTAAAATTGTAATTTTTTAAGTTTTAAAATGAGTTTTAACTACATAAGTTATAAAAGCTGAAATTTTGCGTAGAAGCATTTTAGAGACCTAGAAACGTAAAATTGTAAGTTTTTAAACTTTAAAGCGCGATTTTGACTACATTGTTTGCAACTATTCTAATCCGACTTAACTATTAATCGTAAAATTCGAATCCGACTTCAGTTAGCTTGCATGACCATAACCAAATTTTCTGACCTATAACCAAATACTTCCTGCGGTGTAGCCGTGGGATTATAGTTTATTATAATTAATAGTTAAGTTCTCATATATGCAATTGAAAGAGAAATGCATTGATGTAGGTTGATGAAATAAAATTTAGTTGGATTATCTGAGACGATAATACAAATAAATTGGTTTTGTAATTGGTGGATGTTCTTACAATTACTACCTCCCATTATGATGACAAGTTAAAATATAAAATGAGTAAGAGGAACCAAATTCAATTTTTTGTTGCAAACAGACATTCTTGCTTACGCTCCTTCCCAGCCAAGTAAAGCAGGAATCACAAACTAAAAAATCAAATCCAACATCATGTCATGGACTCCACAGAAAAATATATGGTGGGTGGCATTTCCTGTAATATCCTGGTTGTCACAAGACCACCTTCAGAACTTACTTCTTATAAGTACACACATACTTTGCAGTCTCCTAACACAATTGAATTGAATTTCCACCTCTCCCTGAGAAAGAAACAACTAAGAGCACCCCAAACGGTGCAAATGGGGCAATTGCATGCTGATGTGGCACCCTCTTGCATTTGGAAAAGTGGGTTTGCATTATTGTAGGGAGAGTTTCACGGGTGCAAACTTGCACACCATGAAAGTGGGCTTGCAAGCCAAATGTGGGTTCATTTTATTTTTTTATTCTTTCTTTATTCTTGGTGGAAGACGGTCTTTTCTTTTTTTGCAGTTCCACTTTTTGTCTTTCTTCGTTTCCATTTCACTCCCATTGCATTTCACTCCAAGTATTTTAATTATTAATTAAATTAAAATAATAATACATATATATATATATTCCAAATATAAATAAATATATAAATACAATCAAATTTGCATATATCTTTATTTATTACAACTACAAAGCAGAAAATGAGAAGAAAAAACACACTAAACACGTTAATACAACGAATTAATACATTATAGTTTAACACACTCGTGAATTAGTAATTCAAATTTTATAATTATATTTATTAACTTTAATTGATAATTATAGGAAGATATTAATTTAAGTTGAAAAGATATTACAATATTTAAGTAAAATAATAGAGATAATATGAATATTAATTTGTATTAAAAAAGCGAGTAGGACCCACAGTTGCAATTGCATATGGATTGCACGGATGTATGTGGTATGAAAATGAAGAGCGAGATGATTGTTAAAGTTGATGAAGTGGCAGTAGGGACCACTCTTAAAATTGCATATTGATTGCACCACTAGAGATACTCTAAGAAAGCAGTGAAAAGACCTGTAATTGATCCTAAAGAAAGAAAGCCATGGGGAATTGCATGGTTGTAGAAGAGAAAGTGGTGAAGGTGATGGGACCGGATGGGAAGATCCTGGAATACACATCACCAACCACAGTCCAGCAAGTACTGTCCGATTCCCCGGGCCAATTAGTCTGTGATTATCCATCACTTCTGCAACAGCAGCAGAAATTCTTGCCAGAAGTCAAGCTCGTGGGAGGTCGCTTGTATTACCTCGTCCCTCTTCTGCCTTCAACACCAACATCTGCACCACAGCTAGTTGTTAAGAAGCAGAAAGTGAGGTTTGCAGTTCCAGAAGGAGGAGGAGAGAAAGAGAATAGCTAGAATACGAAGGTAGAACGAAGAATGATAAAGTTGCTGTAAAAAGTGGAGGAGTGGTGAGAATAAAGCTGGTGATTACCATGCAGAAGCTGGAGGAACTGCTGAAGAAAGATTGAGCTTCTGTGAGTAACATGGTTTCTTGTTGGGTTGGTCCAACTCATATGGTGGTTTGATTAATCGATTTGAGTTTTGGTTGGTTTCTAGAAGATCCTCTATTGTCAAAATAGAGAGTTATTGTCTGGTCAAAAAGTAAAACGAGATACAATCTTTCATTTTCAAAGAGAGAATCAAAAAAGAGAAGAGATAAGGAAAAGAGAGAAGAGAGAAAGAAAGAGTTGCAGTTTTTGTTTCTGCAGCAGGGCAGCCTGTTCAATTGAGTGTTCTGAAAAATCGAACCATTGGATCGTTCTAAAATTTGTACAGTGGGTTTGCAATTATCTGGGCTTTCAATCTGACCAGAGGGATCGTCGTTTGGATGTCTAGTTCGTTGATAATTCTGCTGGACAGAAGGTGTACGAATCTGTTTATGGTACCTCTAAACTTCTCTGTCTTGCTCTTGTTCTAGTTATCCACCATGTTTGTGAGAGCTATTGTGGTTGATTGTTGATCCAAGAAGGGTTTTCTTGAGGTGTTTGTAATCCTCTAGCTAGTCTAGAAAGGACTTGTAATCCCACTAAAGTATAGTGGAGTTGTGGTTTGGACTGGTTGCTGCCCTGTTTCTCAACTATGGTATCAGATCCTGGTTGTTTGGGGGCTGTATATGGTGAATGGCAAGAATGGATGACTCAAGTGGAGCAATGATCAAGTTGAAATCATCCAACTACTCTATTTGGAAGCCATGGATGGAGGATATTCTGTTTTGCAAGGATCTCTATGAGCCAATTGAAAATGGCAGCGAGAAGCCGGTAGATAAAGACCGAGAAGCAATGGGAGGTCTTGCATAGAAAGATGGTGGCAATCATTCGACAATGGATTGACCAAAGTATCTTTCATCATGTTGCAAAAGATACAAGAGCAGATGAATTGTGGCAGAAATTGGAGTCCATGTATGAGAGGCAATCGGCTCAGAACAAAGCCTCACTCATTCGAAGGATTGTGAACTTGAAGTACAAGGATGTGCATAGTGTCTCGGAGCATTTGATTGACTTTCAGGGGCTTGTGAACCAGCTAACTACTATGAAGTTAGTACTTGATGATGAAGTACAAGCATTGTTACTTCTTAGTTCTTTGCCGGATAGTTGGGAGACTTTGGTGGTCTCACTTAGCAACTCAGCACCTAATGGCAAGTTGACGATGGACATTGTCAAGGATAGGATTCTGAATAAAGAGGCAAGGAGAAAAGAGTTGAAGATTACATTAGAGTCACATGCTTTGGTGGCGGATAATTCTGGAAGTCGTGGAAGAAGCAGAAATCGAAATTCCAACTTCAAGAACTATCAGAATCGAAGTAACAGCCGAGAGAGATCAAAAGGGAGATCAAAATCAGTCTCAAGATCAAGGGGAGAAATCACGTGTTATCACTGCAACCAGCCCGGACACATGAGGAGAGAGTGCATAATCTTGAAACGGGAACAAGATATAGGAAATGGTGTGGAAAACCGAGAAAAAGATGATACTACTGCTGCTGCCACAGATGGTGATGTAGTCATTGTTTGTGATGCCGGTTTTGTTAACCTTGCATGTCAAGAGAGTACATGGGTTGTTGACACGGTGCCTCAATCTATGTGAGCTCACGGGTTGATTTTTTCTCTTCCTACACAAACGGTAACTATGGTTGTGTGAGGATGGGAAATGATGGTGCATCAAAGATTGTAGGCATGGGTGATATTCATCTAGATACCAACACGGGTTGCAATTTAGCCTTGAAGGATGTGAGATATGTTCCTGATATGAGATTGAATTTGATATCCACAGGAAAGCTTGATGATGATGGTTATACCAACTATTTTGGACAAGGAAAATGGAAGCTCTCAAGAGGTTCTCTTGTGGGGGCAAAAGGCAAGAAGGAAAGTACGCTCTACATGACAAATGCAAAGCATAGCAAGGGAGGAATCAATGTTGCTGAGAAAGATTCTTCTATTGAGTTTTGGCATAAGAGACTCGGTCATTTGAGCGAGAAGGGGATGCAAATATTCTCCAAGAAACAACTCTTGCCCGGAGCTAAAGGTACTCTTCTTAAAACTTTTGTTGATTGCTTAGCCGAAAAAACGCATAGAGTTGCATTTCATATCTTTCCACCTTCTAGGAGGAGTAAGGTACTTGATCAAACTCACACTGATGTTTATTTTATGCGAGATGAAACTCTTGGTGGTGCAAGCTATTATGTTACCTTCATCGATGATCACTCAAGGAAGGTGTGGACATATGCTTTGAAAATGAAGGATCAAGTGCTAGATGTTTTCAAGCAATTTCATACTGAAGTTGAAAGGGAAATCGGGCTCACGTTGAAGTGTGTAAGGGCTGATAACGGGGGAGAGTATAGAGGCCCATTCGAAAGCTACTGCAGATTGCATGGAATTAAACTGCAGAAAAGTGTGTTTGATTGCAAAGCCTATGTTCATGTTCCAAAAGATGAGAGAGCAAAGCTTGATCACAAAGCAAAGCCATGTATATTCATGGGCTATGGGCCTGAAGAGTTTGGGTACAGATTATGGGATCCAATTGCAAGGAAAATTATTCGGAGTCAGGATGTAATTTTTCTTGAAGATGAGACAAGTGAAGACGTCAAAAGGGGTGAAAAGAAGAAAAATACAGCAGCTGGTCCGGTTAATTTGGAGCATATATCTCCATCCCAAGTGCATGAAAATGTTGAGGAAGTAGTGCATGATAAGCCCCAAGGTGCACTAGATCAAGAAGTGCAAGAAAAAGAGCAATTGGAGCATGAAGAATAAGTTGAAGAAGAGCAACATCTACCCGAACCAAGAAAGTCAACAAGAGAATGCAAATCTTCCACTTGGTACTCCCCTCATGATTACCTATTGTTGACTGACGGGGGAGAACCGAAATATTATCAAGAAGCCATATCTTATGAAGATAAGGAGGAGTGGAACAAAGCAATGCAAGAAGAGATGAAGTCTTTGCAAGAGAATCACACCTATGATTTGGTGAAGCTACCCAAAGGAAAAAGATCACTGAAGAACAAGTGGCTACAAGTTAAAGACGGAGGAAACTAGTTCAAAGTCACGGTTTAGGGCGCAACTAGTTGTGAAGGGTTTCAACCAAAAGAAAGGTGTTGACTTTGAAGAAATTTTCTCTCCCATGGTGAAGATGTCCTCTATCCGAGTTGTACTTGGGTTGGCTGCAAGTTTGGACTTAGAAGTTGAACTACTCGATGTGAAGACGGTGTTTCTTCATGGTGACTTAGATGAATAAATCTACATTGATCAGCCGGAAGGGTTTGAGGTTAAAGGCAAAGAAGAATTTGATATGTAGATTGAGAAAGAGCTTATATGGCACCAAGGCAATGGTAAAAGAAATTTGACTCATTCATGGTCAACCACGGGTACGCAAGAACTACCTCCGATCATTGTGTGTTTGTGAAATACTTTGTTGAAAATTATTTCATCATTCTCTTGCTTTACGTGGATGACATATTGATCATGGATCGGAATGTTGGCGAGATTGATAGATTGAAAAAGGAGTTGAGTAAATCATTTGCCATGAAGGACTTAGGAGCGGCGAAACAAATTCTAGGGATGAGAATCTCTAGGGATCGAAGGAATGAAAATATTTGATTGTCTCAAGAAAGGTATATTGAAAGAGTTCTTGAGCGGTTCAACATGAGCAGGGCTAAGGTGGTTAGTACTCCACTTGGAAGACATTTCAAGTTGAGTGTGAAGCATTGTCCTACAAGTGATGAAGAGAAATAAGCAATGAAGAATGTTCCTTATGCATCAGCTGTTGGAAGCTTGATGTACGTCATGGTTTGCACAAGGCCTGATATTGCTCATGTCGTTGGGATTGTTAGTCTGTTTCTTTCCAATCTGGGAAAAGAACATTGGAGAGCAGTGAAGTGGATTCTTCGCTACTTGAGAGGTACTTCTAGAGTGTGTATATGCTTTGGTAATGGCAAGATCATACTTGATGGATATACCGATGCTAACATGGCAGGTGATGTGGACTGTAGAAAGTCGACTTCTGGATACACGATGACTTTTGCAGGTGCTGCAGTTTCATGACAATCTAAACTTCAAAAATGTGTTGCATTATCAACAACGGAAGCCGGGTACATAGCCGTGACGGAAGCTTGCAAAGAGCTGTTATGGTTGAAGAAGTTTATTTAAGAGTTGGGCATCAAGCAATAGAGGTATGTGCTCTATTGTGATAGTCAAAGTGCAATCCATCTTTACAAGAATCCTACTTTCCACTCAAGGTCGAAACACACAGATGTTCCATATCATTGGATTCGTGATGTTTTGGAAGAGAAGTTGTTGGAGCTCAACAAAGTGCATATGGATGACAATGGTTCAGACATGATGACTAAGTCTCTACCAAGTGGGAAACATATCTTCTGTCGAGATGAGGGAGGTTTGGTGCTACCCCCCATATGAGCTGGAGGGGGAGATTTGTTGGGTTGGTCCAACTCATATGGTGGTTGGATTAACCAGTTTGAGTTTTGATTGGTTTCTAGAAGATCCTCTGTTTTCAAAATAAAGGGTTATTGTCTGGCCAAAAAGTGCAAAGAGATACAACCTTTCATTTTCAGAGAGAGAATCGGAAAAGAGAAGAGTTAAGGAAAAGAGAGAAGAGAGAAAGAAAGAGCTGCAGTTTTTCGTTTCTGCAACAGGGCAACCTGTTCAAGTGAATGTTCTGTAAAATCGAACCGTTGGATCGTCTTGAAATTGGACATATGGTTCGAAATTATCTGGTCTTCAATCCGACCGGAGGGATCATTGTTTAAAGGTTTAGTTCTTCGGGAATCGCTGCTGGACAGAAGGTGTACAAATCTGTATTTGGTACCTCTAAACTTCTCTTTGTCTTGCTCTTGTTCTAGTTATCCACCATGTTGGTGAGAGCTATTGTGGTTGATTGTTGATCCAAGAAGGGTGTTCTTGAGGTGTTTGTAATCCTCTAGCTAGTCTAGAGAGTAGAGAGGACTTGTAATCCCACCAAAGTCTAGTGGATCCGTGGTTTGGACAAAGGTCCCGTGGTTTTTCCCGATTTGGATTTTTCAAGTAAAAATCGTGTGTCTTGTGCATTCTATTCTTGCTTGTGGTTGCTGCCCCGTTTCTCAACATTTCTCATCTACAGGATCAGAAGAGATTGGTTAAGGTTAGATGTTGGGGAAGGAGAAGATCCTCAAGAGCAGGAGGAGGCAGAAGAATGGCAGAGAAGTTGGAAGCCTGCCTGTACTGGACAGTATTCCTGAAGTGGCTTAGTACTGAAGGAAAAAGTTTTAGTTGATGTTCTTCTGGATTACATGTAATACGTAGAATAGGTTATACATAAGAGAAAAGGGTACAATTTTACTGCACCAGTCCAGCAGAGGAAGTCCTCGAACTAGTCAAAAAGTTTCCTGCATGTATTCCATAAGAATTACTAACAAAACTGTATCCTTCAATCCAATATACAATATGGGAATTCAGCAAACGAGCTTTGAGCTGCTTCTGATCTGTGTCAGTTTGAATCAGTCTCATGGACCAAAATGTTAAACTGGTCAAACAGCGGGCTACTTCAGAAGTGACCATGATTAAAGTGTTGTTCTTCGTGGATAAAATCATGATTCCAGTGCTTACCAAAGCCATAGCCCATAAGCAGTGATACGGGCCACTATGGCAGTTATTGCTGTTATCATTCTAATTTATGAAAGAAAGTAGGACTACACTAATGAGAAGTAGTCATATGGTGGATCTAATCTAATCGACGAGAACAGAACATATATCGGTGCCAAGATTTCTCGGCTAGCGCTGTCGAGGGCACTCGGCCAGCTGTTGCCGAGAAAATAAACTAGTTTAACCCAAATGTGAATAAAAAATCATGACCAATTCAAACTTATATGTTACTCCAAACAATGGTTAGTGCTTTCCTCTGTTCATTAATTTCCCACAGGAAAACGTAAGGACCACAACTTGCTTGGTTTGCCTCTCTCATTTGCATCTCCCTACTTCTGGCTACGATGTGCAACCAGTGCAACCAGCCAGGTTTTCAGTCTCAATAGCAATGAATGACTCATGAACTCATTTGCTGATGTTGTTCTTTACTTTGAGTACAGTAGCTAACGTGTTTCTCAAGGCAGGAATCGAGAAGTTTCTAAGTTTTGCACCAAACACCTATGAAACTGAAAACCATTCAGAGCTGTGCATAGAACATTCGTACATATATATATTCAAAAACAAACATTCGCATACACATATCCCCATGGCACAAGCGGCAAAAGGGTCATCTTTGTAATCAACATGTAAAAGCTGAAACATAATCTCAGCAAGATGCATTCTGTTCGTATTTATACATATCCCGTTACCATAAGTGGCGAAGTGGTCACCTTTGTTACAGCATGTGAAAGCTGAAATGACAATACAGGCACACTGGTGATACTATGTCTACATTTACATATATATACATGCTCTGGCATCTGGAGTCTCTATTATCAAGCAGCTGCCTCTACCTTCCTTTCCAGCTCTATTGCAATCTCATTCCGGCGGTTGAATGGCAGGGTGAAAGGTGGATTGTACTGCCAACCAACAGGATATGTATCTTAGTGCTGGAATTTTCTTCAAGAAAGTGAGCTGATTTAAGATAGGATTAATCTTACTTGTGCAACTTCCACTGATGCACCTTCTTTGACTTTGAACTCTCTTTCACTTCGTAAAGCGGCTCTTAGTGTAACTTCGCGCTGTTTAACTTCTTCATCTGTGACGAACCCTGATTTACACGAATAGGTAGGGAGCAGAATAACATCGGTTAGTAGTTAACACAGCTAAACGAACAATGGGAATTTTCAGGGCATGCTAAAACTGCAAACCTGAGAAAGCAACAACTGCCACAACTCTCTTTGGCACCTCAATGATCCGCACGGTTTGGTCTTGGGGCAATGGAAAATCGGAGCCATATTTCGAGGGCAATACAAAGGACATCTGCCACTTCTCCTCATCTTCCACCTGAGAAAATGAATCGAAAATAATTTGAATGGTTACATATTCAATCAGTCATCTCTTATCTTGAAATGAACACAAGCATTTCCATGTGGCACATGGATTAATTCAGTAGACTCCAATGATACCATTACCAACACAAACAGTAGATCAACGATTACAACCAAATTCACCTTCTTTGTTATCACAGGAGTCGTCATGTCCATTTTCTCCCCAACGGGCTGCCGGGTCTTACTGGTAATGACTGGAGTTGTCATTTCCATCTTCTCTTGCACCATATTCTAGATCCAAAAAGTCGAACCAGAAAGTTAAGGAATTTGAAGATGTGTTTGAGTGAGAAGTGAAAAAACAACAGAGATATCTGATTGAGGCCAAAGTGAGCATAAATGCATAATGCAGCTTCCATGACTACCTTACCAAACAAGTACTCAGCTAAGACATTGAAGGACTGAGAAGCACCACTGAAATCGAATCCAGCCTTTCCCGGCATTGTGGTCTCCGCTATGAAGTAAGACTGTTCCAAAACCATTGATTACAAACCCCAACCCCGATAAAAGCAAGAAAATTAAAATAAAAAATGAAGCCATTAAGGACATCACGAATATTATTATTACCTCGACCTCTCTTATCTCGTACTCGTCTCTCCTGTTCAATACCTTGAACTTCAGTGTCTCCAGATCAGGCACTGTACAAAATCAAACACATATTTAGATTTGATCCAAGATCAATTGAATTCAATTCAATTCAATTCATGAGTTTTAGATCAACCCGATGTGGAATTTGGAAACATGAGTACCTGCCATCAAAGCCTCCTCCAAATTCCGGCTCTCGAACCGCTTCGGGAAGACGTATCTGGCAGTCTCGTTCGCCAAATCGCGCAGAACTGCATGAGACACCGACGAAACACATAATAGAATTGAAGATCCATGGCATGGGAAGAGAGCAACAACAGAGGAAACCGAAATTTCACGAAGAATTACGTCGCTGAGAAACATTGGTGGTCTGAGCAGCAAGGGCGAAGACGAGGGAAACTCGAGCTTCGAAGGCGGAGACAGCTCTTTTAGGTGGAGACGTGGCGGAGGAGGCGGGGGCTTTATCTGTGACCATGCGCGACATTACTTTGACAGTGGAACCGACGCGGCTGCCAAGAGAGGGAGTGAAGCCGGAGAAAGCCGAGGGGCGGTGGACCGTCGGCTGAATCTTGTCGAGACGCATCATCGTAGATTCCCTTCCCTCAGCTCCCTCTCTCAGTCTCAGATATTATCAGGCACTATCTCATCTTATTTGCCAGATGAGAGGTATAGATATCTTTGAATCATGTAACTGGTGGTCGCCGTTTGTTGTCCCGGCGAGTCTAACTTTGCTCTTCCCAACTGTTTTATCAAATGATCCTCCAAGTTCTGATGGTTTACAATTTGACCCCTTTTTCACTTAAGTGACCATTTAGTAACATTTTTTAGTTGAGTGCCATAAAAGTCCGAGCTATTATGTAAATATTTATATTTTGATGACCAATGGCCTACCACATTAGATGCTCACTTGGGAGTTACATGTAACTCTCATTCCTATATTATTATCTCTAATTCATATGCATTGATGTAATGATGTAATGGTTACCAAAGAGTGCCTATAAATAGAGCACACTATTGTATCACAAATGGAGTATGAATAAGAAGAACTATTCCCCTCACTTCTCTTGTAGTTGTTTACATTTCCATTAGTTTTATAACACGTTATCAACACGAGACTCTTCCTTTTGAAAAGGTTAAATCCATAATTGTTCTGCTCAAGGTATGTCGATTCTCCCAAATTGTTCCTTTTATTGTCCTATTTCAATTTACATAATTTTCTTTATTAATCAACACATGAAATCTTTGTTTGAGAATGCAAAGGTATAATTTCCTTCTTAATAATTTTTTTTTAGCAAGTCATGATCATATATACTTCGTAGTAGTATAAAAATCTCAATATATTTTGCCTTTATAATTTTTTTATTTTGAAATTCGAATTTATTTATATATTTGTAAAAATATCAAATTGATATATTATGGATCACATAAGTCATTTGTCTTGATAGTATTCTATATTTATTTATTGAATTTTGACTTTAATTTGTGTATATTTTTATGATAGTATGCCGAATCTTTCAAAGCTTGAGTTTGTGGCTCTTGATGTCACTGGAAAGAATTACCTATCATGGGGTGCTAGATGCTGAAATTCATTTAGCTGCCAACGGTCTTGGAGACACGATTAAAGAGGGCAATGAAACATCAGATCAAGACAAAGCTAAAGCAATGATTTTTCTTCGACATCACCTCCACGAGGGATTGAAGAATGAGTATCTTACGGTCAAAGATCCACTTATTTTGTGGACTAATTTGAAAGAGCGGTATGACCACCAAAAAAACTGTGATTCTTCCTAAGGCTCGTTATGATTGGATGCATTTGAGGTTACAAGATTTTAAATCTGTGAGTGATTATAATTCGGAGCTATTCAAAATAACCTCACAACTATTGTTATGTGGAGAAAATATTACTGATGAAGATATGTTGGAAAAAACATTCTCCACTTTTCATGCATCTAATGTGCTCCTGCAGCAGCAATACCGTGAGAAAGGTTTCAAGAAATATTCTGAGCTGATTTCTTTTCTCCTTGTTGCTGAACAAAATAATGAGCTCCTAATGAAAAATCATCAATCTCGTCCTACTAGTGTTGCCCCATTCCCAGAAGCGAATGCGGCAACGTTCACCCAATATCTTTATGGGCAAATACTTGGACGTGGACATGGACGAGGACGTGGGCGTGGTCATGCTCATGCTCGAGGTCGTGGCCGTGGCCGAGATCTTGGTCGTGGTGAAAGTTCCAAAAGCTCATTTTTCCCCAGAAATGGAAAAAATGATGGTAGAAGAAGCAAGGAACAAAGTGTTCATGGTAACAAACACGTCGAAAATGTGTGTTACCGTTGTGGTGGAAAAGGTCATTGGTCTCGTACCTGTCGTACGCCAAAACACTTGGTTAACCTCTACCAAGAATCATTGAAAGGGAAGAAGATCGAAACCAATTGTATTTCTGAGGAAGATGATTCAGGAAAATACTATAATGATGCTACTCATCTAGATGTGTCAGACTTATTTGCCCACCCTGAGGGAAGAATAGATCACCTGATTGGTGATGGGAATGTTCGCAAATGAAAAACTTAGTATTTCCATTTGAAATTTCTATTTCGTTGTCGCTTTGTTCACAAGTGAAAAGTTTAGGTTTCCCATTTGAAATTTCACTTTCTTTGTCGTTTTCCTTGAGTGTGTTTTTCCTTTTAATGTGTAAGTTTAATATAATTTCTCTTTATAATCCTTATGTGGTTAAATTTCATTTATTATAATCATGTCATTATTTTTATATTTATTTGGAGATATTTTTCTTATATTGATTTACTTTCTATCTTTTGTGAAGAATGAATATCCCCATGCTTAGCACCAAGATCAAAAACCATGATGTGTGTCTTATTGATAGTGCATCGACACATACAATCTTGAAGGATAAGAAATATTTTTCTCATCTTGAAATGCGAGAAGCAAATGTTAGTACTATATCTGGAAGTACAAATCTAATTGAAGGCTCCGGAAGAGCTAGTGTATTGTTACCAGAAGGAACCAAGTTATATATCAATGAAGACTTATACTCTTCAAAGTCTCAAAGAAATTTATTGAGTTACAAAGATATTCGCCGAAATGGATATCATATTGAGACAAAGGAAGAAGAGAATAAAGAGTATATTATGATATTGATAACAAATATGGTCTCCGATAAAAAATACATATTGGAGAAATTGCCTGCTATTTCTTCTGGGTTGTACTACACGTTTATTAGTACAATTGAAACACATGATGTGGTAAACCAGAAGTTTACAAATCTTGATATTTTTTATAGTTTGGCATGACCGGTTAGGCCATCCCGGATTGATTATGATGCGAAAAATCATTGCCAATACATGTGGACATCCATTGAAAGGTCACAAAATTTATCAGTTTAAAGATGTACCATGTGTTGCATGTTCTCGTGGCAAGTTGATTATACGACCATCACCTGTGAAAGTAAGGAGTGAATCTCTCATATTTTTAGAACGTATACAGGGTGATATATGCGGGCCAATTCACCCACCATGTGGACCATTTAGATATTTTATGGTTTTAGTTGATGCATCAACTAGATGGTCACATGTGTGCTTACTATCAACTCGCAACCTGGCGTTTGCTAGATTACTTGCCCAATTGATACGACTACGAGCACATTTTCCTAATTTTCCAATCAAGAAAATACGTCTAGATAATGCTGGTGAATTTACTTCACAAACTTTCAATGACTATTGTATGTCCACTGGGATTGATGTTGAACATATTGTAGCACATGTTCATACACAAAATGGCCTTGCAGAATCATTTATTAAGCGTTTGCAACTTATTGCAAGACCATTGCTTATGAAAACAAGCTTGCCAATTTCTTGTTGGGGACATGCTATATTGCATGAGACAACATTAATTCACATAAGGCCAACAAGTTATCATGAAATTTCCCCCTTGCAAATGATTTTTGGTCAGGAACCTAATATTTCCCATCTAAAAATATTTGGGTGTGCCGTCTACATCCCTATTGCTCCACCACAGCGTGTTAAGATGGATCCTCAAAGGAGGTTGGGAATTTATGTTGGATATGAGTCCCCGTCAATCATAAAATACTTAGAACCCTTGACGGGAGATTTATTCACTGCTCGTTTTGCTGATTGTCATTTTGACGAATCAGTTTTTCCAACATTAGGGGGTGAGAACAAACAGCTGGGAAAAGATATTTTTTGGAATGAATTATCATTATCTCACCTTGATCCTCGTACTAGACAATGTGAACTGGAAGTTCAAAAGATAATTCATTTACAAGGTTTAGCAAACCAACTGCCGGATTCGTTTACTGACCAGAAAAGAGTGACAAAGTCACACATACCAGCTGTAAATGCTCCAGTGAAAGTTGATGTCCCTGTTGGACCATCTGAAATTGCAAATGAATCTAAACCATGAATGAAGCGTGGTAGACCAGTAGGTTCCAAGGATAAAAATCCTCAAAAAAGAAAAGGAGCTATGAATCAAGTTGGTCAAATCGAGGATATGAAAGCTCAAGAAGAGTCCCCAAGCATAACTAAGATTGTAGTTCCCGAAGAACATCAGGTACCTGAAAGTTTTGATAATGAAGAGATCTCAATCAATTATGTCTTGGATGGAAAATGTTGGAACCGAAGTAAAATAATCGTCGACGATGTTTTTGCTTACGCTGCAGCGTTGAGTGTGATGAATGAAAATGAGGATCATGAACCAAGATCTATTGATGAATGCAAATCAAAAGATGATTGGCCAAAGTGGAAAGAGGCCATTGAGGCGGAATTAAACTCGCTTTCAAAGCGAAAGGTTTTTGGACCGGTAGTCCTTACACCAGAAAACGTAAAGCCAGTGGGATACAAATGGGTTTTTGGACATGATACTATACTCTAACCTTTGATGATTGAAACCTAGGTCTTAGATTTCTAAATCAAAGAGCCTAATCCCTAAGATTGTGCCTGTAATTTGTTGCATATATTTCGACAAATCATAGCCGTTGATTATTGTTTCTAATTAAATTGATCTTAGTGTATGAGATTTATAAAACTAAGACCTAGATTTTAATCCTTAAGGGTTTGGGAATAATATCAGACGCCAAACTATGCTCAATTTGAGGTCTAGATATCATTTTTTTACTCAAGGTATGTCGTACCCTTGATTTATATATATATATATATATATATATATATATATATATATATATATATATGGCAAAGGCTAGCGTACGTCCGGGCGTACGCTAGCCTACCGTACGCCCCATTGAGTTTTGCTATTTAGACAAAGAATTAATCGGAGTTTGGGACATAATACTATACCCTAACCCCTAATGGGTGAATCCCAGTCCCAAATTCACTAACCCAAAGCATGAGATTCGTTTAATCTTAAAAATGAAAATCAACGATTCTGATTCGTCGAAATTTTCATTGGTTTTCATTTTAAGATTAAACGAACCTCATGGTTTGGGTTAGAAAATTAGGGACTGGGGTTCACCCATTAGAGGTTAGGGTATAGTATCATACCTTAAATTTCGATTAATTCATGATCTATATAGCAAAACTCAATGGGCGTACGGTAGGCTAGCGTACGTCCGGATGTACGCTAGCCTGAACCATATATATATATATATATATATATATATATATATATATATATATATATATATATATATATATGAAACTCCTTGAAGGATTCACTTTGCCAAAAGCAAACAAAATACATTCTCGAGAAAATTTTTCTATCAAATTGAACAAATCCTTGTATAGATTGAAACAATCTGGATGAATGTGGTACAATCGTCTTAGTGAATATTTGATGAAAGAAGGATACAAGAATGACCATATTTGTCTATGTGTTTTTCTAAAGAGATCGGATAGTGAGTTTGTTATAATATCAGTTTATGTTGATGACATAAATATCATTGGAACTCCCGAAGAGCTTCCAAAAGCAGTTGATTGCTTGAAGAAAGAGTTTGAAATGAAAGATTTAGGAAGAACAAAGTTTTGTCTTGGATTACAGATTGAACATTTGAAGGATGGTATTTTTGTGCATCAAGAAGGATATGTTGAAAAGGTGTTTAAGCGATTTTATATGGACAAATCACACCTGTTGAGTAATCCAATGGTTGTAAGATCACTTGATGTGAAAAGAGATCCATTTAGACCTCGAGAAAGTGATGAAGATCTGCTTGGCCCTGAAGTGCCATATCTTAGTGCGATAGGAGCATTAATGTATCTAGCCAGTCATACACGACCCGATATATCGTTTGCTGTGAATATATTGGCAAGATATAGCTCTTCTCCCACTAAAAGACATTGGAATGGAGTTAAACATTTACTTCGTTACCTTCGAGGAACGACAGATATGGGCTCGTTCTATTCGAGTGCATCGAAGATGGATTTAGTGGGATATGCAGATGCAGGATATCTCTCAGATCCCCACAATGGTAGATCTCAGGCAGGATATTTGTTCACTTGTGGTGGTACAGCCATTTCGTGGCGATCCACAAAACAAACTATAACAGCTACATCATCCAATCATACTGAAATCCTAGCAATTCACGAGGCAAGTCGTGAATGTGTTTGGTTAAGATCTATAAATCGACACATCAGAGAATCGTGTGGACTATCTCTAGGAAAAATGATCCCGACGATCATGTATGAAGATAATGCATCATGATTGCTCAATTAAAGGAAGGATATATTAAAGGAGATAGAACAAAACATATTCCACCCAAGTTCTTTTTCACTCATGATCTTCAAAAGAGTGGTGAAATAATTGTTCAAGAAGTTCGCTCAAGTGAGAATCTAGCAGATTTATTCACCAAGTCACTCCCGACGACAATCTTTGTAAAGTTTGTTCGTGAAATTGGAGTTCGACGACTCAAAGACTTGAGCTGATGTGGTCATGAGGGGGAGCATATACGCGCTGCAGTCTTTTTCCATTAACCATGGTTTTTTCCCACTGGGTTTTCCTGGTAAGGGTTTTAATGAGGCAGCATGAGATATCGTAATAATGCAATCTAGTGGTCATCCAAGGGGGAGTATTATGTAAATATTTATATTTGGATGACCAATGGCCTACCACATTAGATGCTCACTTGGGAGTTACATGTAACTCTCATTCCTATATTATTATCTCTAATTCATATTCATTGATGTAAGGATGTAATGGTTACCAAAGGGTGCCTATAAATAGAGCACACTATTGTATCACAAATGGAGTATGAATAAGAAGAACTATTCCCCTCACTTCTCTTGTAGTTGTTTACATTTCCATTAGTTTTATAACACGAGCCCTTTAATTCCGAAAATCCCCAATCTCGCCGGAAATTTTTTACGCTGAGCCTCTGTCTCGATCTGCAGTGCGGTACTCGAATCAAACAACCCACGAGAACGAGAGCACTAAAAATCATCCATGGCTACTGAGCCGAGTTTCCAAGTTCGCAAGCTACAGCTATCAGACAAGGGAAAAGGATTCATCGAGCTCATGAGACAGCTCAGCGTCTGCGATCCCATCTCCGACGAAGATTTCGAGCAGAGGTTTCAAGAGCTGAGATCCCTTGGGGACGACCATCTCATCTGTGTGATAGAAGATGACCGGCAGTCGAAGATCATAGCCACCGGTTGCGTGTTTGTAGAGAAGAAGTTTCTTGAGGAACTGCGGCAAGGTCGGCCACATTGAGACGTCGTCGTTGACTCAAGCGCCAGAGGGTTGCATTTGGGGATGAAGATTGTGGAGTTTCTCGCGGTACAGAGGTTGCTACAAGGTGATTCTGGACTGCAGCAGCGAAAACAAGGCGTTCTATGAAAGGTGTGGGTTTAGGGAGAAGGAAATCCAGATGGTTCAGTATTTTGTTTAGATCACCATTGTAATGCTCTACTTTGGTTAAACTTAAGAGAGCAGCCTGCAACGTTTTAGCTTGTGATTTCATTTCAAGTTTAATTGCAGCAAAATCAGTACTAATCCTGTAATGGAAATATAGCAAAAGTGCGGTAGAGACTAGAGAGAGATGGAATGGAATGGAACAGTAAGGAAGCAGGGCAATTTTCACTGTGCCTGAGGTGAAACGGCGTCGGTTTGTGCTGCGACTGCGTACACTACTTCCCCACGCCGGATCCAACCGCCTGCATCGAAAAAGTAAAACTAGAAAGGAACGGCCTTCAAAAACCCCACCATCGAAAAAGTTGTAGAAATTATAGAGAGGAGGAAATGGGGGAAGGGTTTTCCACAGCAGCAAACAGCTGGGAACCCTGATATATATATCAAAACCAAAACAGAGGTTTACAACGTTCAAATCCGATTTCACTGTTAACCACAACACGTGGCAATCACTGATAGACTGAAAATAAACTAACTACACTTATTTAACGGTCACTACTAGAACGACGACGTCTTCACAGGAACTTGGCTGAAGTCACGAAACGTATCCCATACTGCGAATCGTCTTCAAGCCCAGCTCCCGTTTCGGATGTCTGCAGGGGAGTCTTCGTGTTCCAGCAGCTTGGATTTCCCTCTCTGCATCTTCTCCTCTTGTATGTTCCAATCGAGAGCTCCTCCATTCTGCTTCAACACGCCCCCACAAGTTGGCGCGTATATATTAATTACGCCCAACTTGCTAAGCAAATAAGTAACACGATAACGAGTTAAAGCCTTGGTAAACAAGTCTGCAACCTGTTCTTCACTTCTAACATAGTTTAACTTGATCAAACCTGATTTCACCCTTTCCCTTGTCACATGAACATCTATCTCAATGTGTTTAGTACGTTCATGGTACACAGGGTTCTCTGCTATTTGAATTGCAGACATGTTGTCACAAAACACATGAACAGGAGTTGGCAACTTCACATCTAACTCCTTCAATAAGCTTTGAAGCCACTGAATTTCACATACCAGGTGAGCTAGCGCTCTGTATTCTGCTTCAGACGATGATCTGGAAACGGTAGTCTGCTTCTTTGCTCTCCAAGTAATCAGGGATCCTCCTAAGAAGGTGCAGTATCCAGAAATCGATTTCCTTGTGTCTGGACATGCTGCCCAATCAGCATCACTGTAAGCTTTCAAAACCAAATTATTATCTGATTTGAAATGAAGGCCTTGTCCTGGTGATCCTTTCAGGTATCTAAGAACTCTGTATGCTGCTTGTAAGTGAGTATCCCTTGGTTCAACTTGGTATTGACATAGCTGCTGAACAGCATAGGCTATGTCTGGCCTTGTCACTGTTAGATAATTCAATCTCCCAATCAGACGTTTGTAACACCCTGGATCATCAAGAAGCTTTCCTTCTCTTGCACTAAGCTTCACCTTACAGTCAATAGGACTCTTGCAACTCTTAGAATCTAGATATCCTGTATCTTCTAACAAATCCATGCAGTACTTCCTCTGGCAAACAGCAATGCCAGATGCATTTCTGCTTATCTCAAGACCTAGAAAGTACTTGAGCTCTCCCAGATCTTTGATTTTAAAATCTCTCTTCAGGAATGATTTAACTGCTTCCAGATCTCCTAATCTTGGACCTGCCAATATTATGTCGTCGACATAAACCAAAACAACTACAATTCTTCCTTGAAACCACCTGATAAACATAGAGTAATCAGAGTTAGACTGAGAAAATCCATTCTTCAGCAGTGTTCCAGTGAGTTTAGCAAACCACTGTCTACTGGCTTGCTTCAAGCCATAGAGGGATTTCTTCAGTTTGCAAACCAATCCCTTTGAATCACCTTCAACTGGATAACCTGGAGGCAATTGCATATAAACCTCTTCTTCAAGGTCTCCATGCAGAAATGCATTGGAGACATCCATTTGATGTAAATTCCAATCCTTTGCTGCTGCAACAGCAAGCAAGGTTTTGACTGAATTATTCTTGGCTACAGGTGAAAAAGTATCCAGGAAGTCCAGTCCATAAATTTGTGTGAACCCCTTTGCAACAAGCCTGGCCTTGTGCCTTTCTATACTTCCATCAGGTTTAAGTTTAACTTTAAAAACCCATTTACACCCAATAGCCCTCTTACCTGGTGGCAACACAACTATATCCCAGGTCTGATTTTCTAACAGAGCCTGCAACTCTTCATTCATGGCTCTTATCCAACACTCATCCTTCCTTGCCTCATCATAACAACGTGGTTCTATTTCATTGGTAATACTCATAGCATATGCCCTGGCTTCTGGTGAAAGCAACTCATATCCCACATATTCTGACATAGGGTACTGAGAGACTGTATTCAGGTAGTAATCCTTGTATCTAGAGGGCAGATTTGTATTTCTGTGTGGCCTAGTTCTGACTGTTGGTTCTGCTTCATGTTCTTCAGCAGGTTCTATTTCAGGCATTTCTGCCTCCATTCCCATATCAAGGTCATGCATATCATTCATATCAGCAAGTTCATTAATTAAATCATGACTACATGATGCATCAGAATCAGAAGTGAATTTTGATTGACTCGATGAAGGATGACTACTGACATGTGGGATACTATCTGTGGGGCTGGCTTTACTCTTTGAATGATGATTAGAAGGAGGACTACTGACATGTAAACTGCTATCAGGAAGAGGACTACTGACATTGGGGATTCTATCATGAGAGGTAATTGGAGCAGGAAAGATAGGAAGGTCATCTCTTTGCTGTGTTTCATTTGAGTCCTGTGAGTCAGTGTGTTTGAAAGGAAAGATATCCTCATAGAATATCACATCTCTAGAGATAAGAAACTGATGTGAATTCAAATCAAACAATTTATACCCTTTAATCCCAGTGGGAATCCCTATGAAAATGCATTGCTTTGCTCTAGCATCTAATTTGGTTCTTCCTTGTGCAGGTGTAGTGGCATAAGCCAGACAGCCAAACACCTTGAGGTTGCCAAGGAAAGGAGGAATGTGGTATAAAATTTCATAGGGTGATTTGTTGTTAAGGATAGGAGTAGGTAATCTGTTGATTAAATACACAGCATGAAGTACACAGTCACTCCAAAATTCAAGAGGCACACCTGAATGAAATCTCACAGCCCTAGCAACATTTAAAATGTGCTGGTGTTTTCTCTCTACCCTCCCATTTTGTTCAGGTGTGTAAACACAGGAGGTTTGGTGTTCAATTCCATTTTTCAGATAGAAATCACACATGTAAAATTCCTTGCCTTGATCACTTCTAACTATTTGGACTGATTTAGCAAACTGAGTTTGAACCATAGAACAGAAACCAATCAGTAGTTGTCTAGCTTCTGATTTCTGTTTCATCAAATAAATCCAAACAGCTCTAGAATGATCATCAACAATTGTAAGGAAGTAATGGAAACCATCATGTGATTGTATGGACAGTGGACCCCAGATATCCACATGAATAAGACCAAAAACATTGGAAGCAACATTGTTACTGGAAGAGAAAGGGAGCCTTTTCTGTCTAGACAAATGACAGTGCTCACAATGTTTAACTTGTTCTAGAGGAATAGAAGGAGTACATTTGTGAATAAGCTGAAATCTACTCTGACTAGGATGACCTAAACGCCAATGCCATAGATCAATCTTCTGGGGTTCAAAGTTGTAGATAGAGGCAACTTGAGAAATGGATGGGCTCTGGTTTTGGTCTGATGGTAGAATGTGATAGAGACCCCTACTTTCTGTCGCCAAACCAATCATCTTGGTTGTGATGAGGTCCTGAATATGGCAAATGGCAGATTGGAAAAGAAGTGAGATGGGCTGGTCACGAGTTAACTTACTAACTGACACTAGATTGAATGTGAAGCTTGGAACATGAAGAACATTGTGTAAGAACAGATCATTTGTGAGCTTGACTGACCCTATATGACTAACTGGAACCTTAGATTGATTAGGCAGGTACACAAAAACATCATTCACAGGAAAACATTGAGTAAATGATGTAAGAGAGCAAGTTATGTGATCTGATGCACCAGTATCCAAGATCCAATTATGAACTAAATCTGAATGGTTATGAGAAGACAGAACAAACTTACCTGCATGACTTGGGAACTTTGGCAGGTAATTTGTCACTGAATGTGACCTGTGATTGATCACTGGACTCTGAGGTGAGGTTGGAGAGTTAGAACTGGAGGACTGCAGCAGACTCCTGAGTTTGTTCATTTCTTCCATTGTGAAACCTCCTGAACCAGAATGTGTACTGCTTATATCAACCTGCAGTCGTCCTTCATTCTCTTGCCCTTCCTCACTGCCAGAACTTTGGCCAACTGCCCCAGCAAATCGATTCCCTTGAGTTCCTTCTTTCTCCTGCCTTTTCCTTTTCAGTTTCCAGCAGTCCTTAATAACATGATTAGTCTTCTTACAATAATTGCAGAACAATCCAGTTCTTTCAGCTTCTCCTTCTGGTCGACTATATCCCTTAGCAGGTGGAGCACCTGCTCCTACAGCTAATGCCACAGATTGGCTTGACTTTTGATTCCCAATGCTTCCTTCAGTTTTGATCTTCTGTTCATGTTGCAGAAGGTAATCATATGCTGTAGTGACTGTAGGCAAAGGTTTCATCATCAACAATTGAGAACTGATGTAGTTGTAATCCTCATTCAAACCCTTAAGGAACCTGATTAAGTAATCAGTATTCTGTTTCTCCTTGAATGCTTCAACTGCTGTGCAAGGATTTGGGTTACCAGGAGCACAGTGACAAGGTACAATTGGATTAAACTGACTATATTCATCCCATAAACCCTTCAAATGGGTGTAGTATTGAGTAACAGTACTGGTCCCCTGTTTGTAAGCACGCATTTCATCTTCCAAGTTAGATAACTTGATGGCATTTGCTTGCCCAAAACGATCATTCAGTTCCTTCCAAAGAATCTGTGCATTCTCATGGGTTTGAACACTTCTAGCAATCTCCTTTTCTAAGGAATTAGTAATCCAGCAAAGAACAATAGTATTGTTTGCATCCCAAACATTAAACAACTCATGAGAACGATCTGGAGCTGGGATAGATCCATCTATGAAACCCAGTTTCTGCTTCGTCTTAAGAACAGCCTTCATGGCCCTAGACCACATCTGGTAATTCGACCCATCAAGCACAATGGGAACAATCGATTGCGCCAGATTTTCATTAGGATTGATATAGAAAGGGTTACCGAAGGCTGGATCTGTAGATCTGGTTCCCTGACCGTTTGGTGAACGAGAGCCCTGTGCGTCATTGTTGAAACTCCCAAAGTTGAAAGGGATTCCTGTAGCACCAGTGCTACCTGATCCGTCGCCGGAAGTTGCATTCGGCCCCGGAGTGTTTGGAGAAGGTGACGCCATAGCTACTCGAGCTCTGATACCATGTAGAAATTATAGAGAGGAGGAAATGGGGGAAGGGTTTTCCACAGCAGCAAACAGCTGGGAACCCTGATATATATATCAAAACCAAAACAGAGGTTTACAACGTTCAAATCCGATTTCACTGTTAACCACAACACGTGGCAATCACTGATAGACTGAAAATAAACTAACTACACTTATTTAACGGTCACTACTAGAACGACGACGTCTTCACAGGAACTTGGCTGAAGTCACGAAACGTATCCCATACTGCGAATCGTCTTCAAGCCCAGCTCCCGTTTCGGATGTCTGCAGGGGAGTCTTCGTGTTCCAGCAGCTTGGATTTCCCTCTCTGCATCTTCTCCTCTTGTATGTTCCAATCGAGAGCTCCTCCATTCTGCTTCAACAAAAGTAAAACTAGAAAGTAACACTGAGTGACTTTTTCGTTATAATCTAGGATGGACTCGCTGTTTCGACTTCTTGTACACGACCAATCCTTGCTTCAAGAGGATCATTCTGATCCAAAGCTGCTCGACACAATAAATTACCATAAACGGGATCTCGTTACTATTCTCGAAACGGTCAAGTGGCAGGTACTAGTTGCTCTTTGTTGCCGTTGTCTGCCAACACATTTTGATGCATTGCTTCTTCTGCTGATCATGGCTTACTTTTTCAACTTGCCAGTTGGAAGATTTCGAAAGAGCAGTCAACGCTTCAGCCTTGGCAGACAAGTCTCGATTGAAGGAAGAGGTGATAGCTAGACATAGGCAGTTCATTAAGGCCATAAAGGAACATATAAAACTTATCGAGGAGAGAATAGAGGGTCCTTCAATGAGGAAAAACAGCTGGGTGAATTTGAATGACCAGGACATGGATGGATTGGCATTGTTTCTTGATCCAACTTCAGCATTGAGTTTAACAGGTGATGAGATTGTTGAGCAAGGAAGGATCGAAAAGGTAAATGGATAAAAAGATCTCTAGTGATAGGGAATGCAATGTTGAGGGGAAGTGGGACGTGGAAGCTAGTGAAGCGGCGACATCTAGAACTATCTTCCATGAAAACAAGCTGCGAGGAGTATCCAGTAGAGTTAATTTCAGATTCTTGAGAAATTTCTGTACCATGTTATGTATGGGAACAAAGGCAGCAGAAGCCATACAAAAAAGTTGAAAGATGTCAGTTCACTGATGCGAGTTCACAGCCCATTCCTCTAGCCCGCCATTCGACTAGAACTCCACAACCCAATCGTTGCTACCAAGACTACGTGGGGTAGTTCGTTCCATAAGATATTCACAAGAAGCTTGCCGTTGTAGGTGTCTAGTTCTGGTTGTTGAATTGTTTGAAGGAGTCAGCAGCATTTGTTATTTGAGTCAGCAAGTAGTTAGAGTCTTTGTTGAGTTAGCATAATAAGTGGAATAGGAATAGCAGCATGGTTAGCAGGTCGTGAGTAGTAGTTCCACAAGGATAGGACTTAGTTATTTCCAGTTCCAATCGTTGATGTATTTAAACTGAGATTTGATTGAATAACAGGCAAGCATATTTTACAATCAAAGTACACCTGGTTGTTCTAGCCAAGAAAGTAGAACTCTGGCCAACTCCTGCCCAGAAAAGGGAGACCTCGATTGATACAATTTCAACCCCTATCATTTGGTATCAAAGCGTGGCATGGGCACTCACGCTCAACGCATTGAAGCTCTAGAGACCGCCACCCACGAGAATCAGACTGGCATCCAGGCGATCATCGATCAATTGGCTGCCGTTCAGCTCGTGGTCAATCAGATCGCGCAAGATCAAGCAGCCAGATCAGAGGAACGACGCTCCACCGAAGGAGACTGATCCGTCAATGGCCGGTCACGCCAGACCCATCCCGATGACCTTGACGATCCAGATTGCCAGCCCTTCTTTGGGGCTAAACTGGCGCGACTGGAATTCCCCACATTTGCCGGCGATGATCCCACCGTCTGGTTCTCTCGCGTAGAACAATTCTTTGAATTCCAGGCCATTCCGGAGGGCCAAAAGGTGTCTTTGGCATCCTATCATCTCGAGGGCGACGCAAATCAATGGTGGCAATGGCTTCGTCGAACGTATCGGGCGGATGGAATTCCGTCACATGGGAAGCATTCTCGTCGGAACTATGGACACGGTTCGGACCCTCGGCGGCAAACGGATTCGACGAGACCTTGTCTCATATCAAACAGACAGGTACTCTTCGAGAATACCAAACCGAGTTCGAAAGGCTCGGCAATCGCGTTCGGGGATGGACGCAGCAGGCCCTGGTCGGCACGTTCATGGGTGGATTGAAACCCGAAATTGCCGATGGAATCCGCATCTTTAACCCGCGTACCCTGAAGGAAGCAATCACCCTGGCTCGGGTTCGAGACGAGCAGCTCTCTCGTGCCCTTAGCTGCCTCGCAGCTACTACCGTTCGCCGGCGGATTACACGACGCCACCACGACCCAAGCCCCGTTCCACCTTCGATCACTCCTTTGCCGCTCGCCCTCGCCCCGCCGCCGCTGAACCACAACCTGTGGGGCGATTTCGGCCACAACCACCGCCAGGAGTGAAGCGACTCCCGTATGACGAAATCCACCATCGTCGACAAGCAGGATTGTGCTTCAATTGTGATGAGAAATTCAATCCAACCCACCGTTGCGTGAAACCCCGGTTGATGCTGTTATTGGACGAAGATGAAGACGAAGAGTACGCCGATGACGCGGAAGTCTCCGTCCATGCCATCACGGGCCGAATGGGCGGGCGATCGATGCGGGTCTGGGCCCAAGTGGGCCAGTTCAAGCTGGTAGCCCTCATTGACAGTGGGTCGACCCACAATTTTGTAAGCACCAAAACAGCGGAAGCCCTCCAATTAGCTGGAACTCCAATCACCGCCTTCAACGTCAAAGTCGCCAGCAGAGCTCCATTGAAATGCAGCGGCAAACATGAAGGACTTGTCCTTAAAATTCAGGGAATTCACTTCCCCATCACTTGCTTTGCCATTCCCCTCACTGGCTTCGACATTGTACTTGGTGTCCAATGGTTAGAAACACTTGGCACCGTCCAATGCAATTGGAAGAGGATGGAGATGGAATTTGAATGGGCTGGTCGTCATCGCAAGCTTCGGGGAATCACCGAACCAGGCATCTCTCCTACGTCTGTGAAGGAAATTTTGAAGGAGGAACATTGCCTCCGAGTTATTTGTCTGCCGCCCTCGCCGGAGGACCCTCTACGCAGCGTACCGACCGATATCCAAGACCTCCTGCGGGATTTCGATGATCTTTTTGACGACCCCAATCAGCTCCCTCCTCGTCGTCAAATTGAACACCGCATCATTCTCAAAGAAGGAACTGAAGCCATCAATGTTCGGCCGTATCAATACGCATACTTCCAGAAGGACAAAATCGAGACCCAAATCAATAAAATGCTCGATGCTGGTCTCGTTCGACCCAGTACAAGTCCCTATTCGTCCCCAGTTCTCCTCGTCAAGAAGAAAGATGGCTCTTGGCGATTTTGCACCGACTATCGGGCTTTGAACGCGGTCACAATCAAGGATCGTTTTCCTATCCCGACCGTTGACGATATGTTAGATGAACTTCACGGCGCAGCTTTCTTCACACGGCTGGACTTGCGGGCAGGCTATCATCAAGTGCGAATGAACGACGCCGACATACAAAAAAACTGCTTTTCGCACTCACAACGGCCACTACGAATACTTGGTAATGGCTTTCGGACTTTGTAATGCGCCCTCTACTTTCCAAGATCTCATGAATGAGATTTTTCGGCCGGTACTCCGCAAGTTTGTCTTGGTTTTCTTCGACGACATTCTGGTGTACAGCCCGGACAGAGAGAGCCACTGTGAGCATCTGCGTCAGGTGCTGCTCATTCTACGCCAACACCAGTTCTTCATCAAGTTCTCTAAGTGTGCTTTCGGCTTGTCGGAAATTGAATACTTAGGCCACATTATCACAGCCAATGGAGTGAAAGTTGATCCACGAAAAGTTCAAGCAATGACTGAGTGGCCAACGCCCACAAATGTCACTGAACTCCGTGGGTTTTTGGGGCTTACAGGCTACTACCGTAAGTTTGTTCGGGGTTACGGCACCATCGCTAGACCTTTGACGAATTTGCTTAAAAAGGGTCAATTTGTGTGGACTGTTGCAGCCTAGGAAGCCTTTCAAGACTTGAAGATTGCTATGACGACTACTCCGGTTCTCGCTATGCCCAACTTCGAAGCTCCTTTTGTCATTGAAACTGACGCATCTGGCGTGGGCATCGGTGCCGTCTTGATGCAGCAAGACCGGCCCATTACATACTTCAGTCGGGCTCTGGGTAAGTCGAACCAGACGTTGTCCACCTATGCTAAGGAGATGCTCGCCATTGTGACCGCCGTTCAGACTTGGCAGCCATATATATTGGGTCGCAAGTTCTTTATTCGGACCGATCAGAAAAGCCTGAAGCACCTTCTTGACCAGCGGATCACGACTCCAGAACAACAACGTTGGGTGTCCAAACTGTTGGGATTTGATTACGAAATCTCCTATAAACCGGGAAAGGAAAATCAAGCAGCTGATTCTCTTAGTCGTAGGCCAGCGGAAGTAACGTTGTTGGCTGTGTCCATCTCCCACACAACTCTTTGGGACTCCCTCACATCCACGGCTCTTACTCACCCATATATGCAGAAGGTCATTGCACGAGCCAAATCCTCCAAGCCTGGCCCCTTTTCTCTTCGCAACAACATGGTTTTCCATCGCCGTCGCGTCGTCATTCCACCCAATTCCCCCTTCGTGCGCCAGCTCCTTCACGAATTCCATGTCACACCCATCGGTGGCCACTCCAGCATCGAGTGCACCTACCGACGACTTGCTTCTCAATTTTATTGGCCGGGGATGTTGCAGGATGTTAAGAGCTTCGTCAATGGGTGCGACATCTGCCAACGCACCAAGGCGCAATCCCTTGCTCCAGCTGGTCTCCTTCAGCCGCTACCAATTCCAGATCAGGTATGGGAAGACATTTCTATGGATTTTGTTGATGGGTTGCCAAGTTCAGGTGGGAAGACAGTAATCTTGGTCGTGGTGGATCGCTTGACCAAGTACGGGCACTTCCTCCCACTCTCTCATCCGTACACAGCTCGCACGGTGGCTGAACAGTTTGTTGCCGGCATTGTGAGATTGCACGGGCCACCCCGATCGATCGTCAGTGATCTTGATCCCATATTCATGAGCCACTTCTGGCAGGAGCTCCATCGACAGTCCGGAACGACTCTCCAAATGTCTTCCTCCTATCATCCCCAAACTGACGGCCAAACAGAGGTGGTCAATCGCTGCGTCGAGCAGTATCTCAGCTGCTTTACACACCAGCAACCCAAATGCTGGCTCGCTTGTCTTCCATGGGCAGAATATTGGTACAATACCAGCTTCCACAGTTCAGCAGGTATGACTCCATTTCGAGCCTTGTACGGTCGCCTTCCTCCTACGATCCCTGCATATCGCCCAGGGTCTACCTCGGTTCATGAAGTTGATCGTGCTCTGTTGGACCGCAACGATCTTCTCAATGAGCTCAAATCCAACTTGGCAGTCTCCCAACATCGCATGAAGCAGAACGCCGACTTGCATCGTCGCGAAGTCCACTATTCCGTCGGTGACTGGGTGTATTTGAAGCTGCAACCATACCGTCAACATACTATTTTTCGGCGTGCTTCTCAGAAGCTGGCATGCCATTATTATGGCCCGTACCTTATCACGGATTGCATTGGTCCCGTCGCATATCGCCTTGGCCTACCGCCCGGAAGCCGCGTTCACCCAGTCTTCCATGTCTCGTTGCTCCGCCGTTGCCATTCTCCGCCAGCTGCTGCTAGTACTGAAATTCCACCGATTACTGACGACGGTAGCCTTCTACTCCAGCCTGAAGCCATCCTCGACACTCGCTGGGTTCGTCGGGGCGGCCTCTTCGTCACGGAGGTCCTTGTTAAGTGGCAATCCCTCCCCACCGACGATGCCACTTGGGAGCTATCTTCAGAGTTCCACGACCGTTTCATTCACATCGGCCTTGAGGACAATGCCGTCTCTTCAGGGGGTGGTAATGATGCGAGTTCACAGCCCATTCCTCTGGCCCGCCATTCGACTAGAACTCCACAGCCCAATCGTCGCTACCAAGACTACGTGGGGTAGTTCGGTCCATGAGATATTCACAAGAAGCTTGCCGTTGTAGGTGTCTAGTTCTGGTTGTTGAATTGTTTGAAGGAGTCAGCAGCATTTGTTATTTGAGTCAGCAAGTAGTTAGAGTATTTGTTGAGTTAGCATAATAAGTGGAATAGGAATAGCAGCATGGTTAGCAGGTCGTGAGTAGTAGTTCCACAAGGATAGGACTTAGTTATTTCCAGTTCCAATCGTTGATGTATTTAAACTGAGATTTGATTGAATAACAGGCAAGCATATTTTACAATCAAAGTACACCTGGTTGTTCTAGCCAAGAAAGTAGAACTCTGGCCAACTCCTGCCAAGAAAAGGGAGACCTCGATCGATACAATTTCAGCCCGTATCATTCACTAACATCCCTCGATGATTCCCCTTATGTTCAGGTACAAATTTACGAAAGTGGGATGCATATATGATGCATCATGTGCTTCCTAGAGATCATTATGAACTCCAATATATATTCATATATATTGTTGGTGACTTGGTGCTACACCTTGGTGAGGAAGAATGCTTCCTTTGCGTGGACCACTTAATCCAACCAACTTTTCCTAATGCATCTCTAACCAATGGCAATTAAGTCTAGAATTAATTGGCTGGCTCATCATTTGTATTGTGAGTTCGATGTATTCATCAACCGCTCGACTTGATAATTTATAGTTCTTGGAAGTAGCAGACTGTTTTCAGTAGATTTAACTGCATGCAGTTTCAACAACCATCAGGTAGAAATGTAGTGAAGTCTGACATGCTGATGATTAAATTAATGTCTATGACAGGGACAATTGCGACGTGGATTTGGAAGCTTCCAAATTCTATTTTCTAGGTTTCAAGCTAATGTGGTACAGTTGAGTAGCAATCTTGGAGTAATATATCAAGTGTTGCCTTGTCATGTTCAAGTAAATTGGAATTCGGTGCAAATGGTGTTGACAATAACAATTATATTCGCCCTCATATTTTTGGGTAAGGAAAGCTTATTCTGTTGCTCCATCACTTTTTTATCTTGTATCTTGTCAGGATCCTTACTCCTGGATCTGATTCATCCGTAGGTATACTGGTCTTCAGAATCGCTTGATGACCAGAATTCATTGATTAGAAGCTCAGCTGCAGCATACTATGCAGTTAATATTGATGAGTTGCATGCTGGATTGCTGGTGAAAGTACAAATTCCTCTTCGGACGATCCCCTTGGAAGCATGTAACATTCTCCAGGAATTCGCCATTAGAATTCGATTTAAGCACAGAGCTGTTAGAAACCGATTTCTGTAGGGTTTCTCTATTTATTAATATAATTATTATTAGGGTAATTATCAATAAGGTTAGTAGTCATTTAATAGAATTAGGTTTATTGTTAGGGTTTTCCATTATTTGCTATATATATATTTACTTTGGGCTTCCATTCAGAATCAATAAGAAGCATATTAAGAAAATCCCTAAACCCTATTCTCTCCCAAATTCTCTCAATTTCTCTTCTTTCCCTAATCCGGCCGCCGGCCATTCTTTCTCGTTCTTCCCCAAATTCTACTTCTTAATCCCTAATTCTATTCTTCAAATCCCTAAATCCCAATTATCGAACCTGTTAGAAACTTTGTTTCTAACACCCGAAGAGCCGGCGGTCGAGCTGTCTGGCGCCGCCCCAATCGCGCGCCCCCCTTCGTCGGACGAGACCGCGCCGCGCGTTGGAGGAGGTCGGGCCGAGCAGCAGCGCCCCGCGGTAGTCGAGGCCGCGCCGCGCACGGGAGAGGAGAGGGCCGAGCGGCGCCCCGTGGTGCCCTCCGCAATCGGATGTCGTGGGTTGTTCGAAGGGTCGCGGACCGCGCAAATAGAAGACGGCGGGGAGCTTTCCCACGCACCGCCGGAGAAGGAGTTTCGTCCGGCGGAAGAAAAGAGAGAGACGGAGGAAGAGGGCGGTGGTCCCCTGTTCCTAACCGACGAGCAGGCCAAACAGATGGCGGCACCGCCGGGAGAGGGAGTGCTGGAGGAGGCAAGACGTGGATGGCACGGTAGGCTTGAAGAAATGGGTCAAACTGATTAACCTTGAGGGCAAGGTTGGTCTCAAGGGGGATGGGATGTTAGAAACACGTTTTCTAAGGAAAACGAGTTTCTATATTATCATTATTATTAGGTTTTATTAAATATGGTTAGTAGTCTTTTAGTAGAATTAGGTTTAGTATTAGGTTTTCTTATCTTTCGTTATAAATAGGTACTTTGCGTTTTATTCAGAATCAAGCAAGAACAATTATTCAGAAAGTATCTCAAACCCTAATCTCTCTCAATTTCGTCACCTATCCCTAGGCCGTCGGCCATTCTTCTCCTCAATCCTCAATTTCCTCTTCTAAATCCCTAATTCCCAATTCTGTTCCTCCCCAATTCTATCTCAATCCCTAAATATCTATCAATTCCCAATCTCATCAATCCGACCGTTAGAACCCTAGAATTAGGTTTCTAACAAGAGCATGAGATCCTAATCCTGGTACTAGATTGATGTTACTTATGCATGCAATTTTTTGCAGCCACATTTAATGTTCAGATGTAGCCCCATGGTGTAACTTACTGATGAAGTCAACAGAGTGTACCTATTCTGTGAAAAAACACAATCGTTCATGGAGATGCTGAAAATGTTGGGAATAACCAAATTGTTAATGGCGATAGTTGTTTCACTTTTTTGGTTCACTATGGAGAATGTTTGTGGTTGGGAGATTTCAGACCTACATCAATTTCCTATAGCATATACCTCTCATAGTTATCAAGTCGAATAGATTAACCATGAATTGCGTTTTAACTTTCTTATGTAAGGAATGTGCCCAATAGTTACAAACTTACAATAATTGAGCACCTGACTATTGTCTATTCCCACGCAAATGGGAGGTTGAATATACACAAAAGTTACTGTAGGTCGTGGAATTTCCTGATTCAAATCAAATGAAAAAGTCGACCACCAGGAAATTGGCACAAACATTCTACTCTGGCTTATTCTCAATTTCTCTAAACCTCCGTTCCCAATCTTCAGCCTCGACGTTCTGCTCGATTATATCTCTTTCGGTACTGTAGACTATGCGATCCTGTCCTATCACTGTTTTCTGGGCCATATCCCGAGCACTAAGAATCTGCAGTGAGAAATTCACGGACCAACATATTAGCCATCAGAATTCTTTTGTTTTCGTCCAAGCAGTCCAGACTCTCTGGAAATGATTGTGAAAGTGAGATGTTTCTGATGTAACTACAGCATTCAAGTAGCTATACCTTTCGTCTTAATGAAATATCAGGCAGTTCGAGCACTTTGGCAAATTCTTTCCTCAATCTGTTTCTCTTTTCTATCTCAGCATTGCTCTTGGAGACAAGGAACCAACGAACCAAAGGGATTGCAAAGAAAGAACCTGCATACACCTGCAAATTTTGATAGTAACCATCTAGCAAAACAGGGAAATCGAAAACTAGACGAGAAGATAAGAAGATCCGAATCACAGATGTACCTGGAGTAGTGGAAAGATGGATCTAACAAATTGAATCCATCCACCTTGATTAATAGTCATCTCCCTGACAATCAAAATATAATGCAGAGATGAGTACAAGACACGAAAATAGAGACACACCAATATCAAGGATAACATAATACTTCCAATCAAGGAAAAAGAAAAAGGAGAATCATACTTCATCATGGCCCCAAGAACAACAACTCCAAATAGATTGAGCCCACCCAACCCGATGACCAATGCTCTTTCCGATGCATTGGTTTTACTGCAAACATAAATTCTTTGGATCAGGGAGCTTGATCTTAACAGATCTAACAAAACATTGGAGGTATTCTAAAAAAAATGGAAAAGAACCTGAATTCCAATTTCTTTTCCTCGAGATAGTTCTGAATTCCTCCAACCCAATCTGCCCATCGTTTACTCTTTCCCACGTACTCCTTCCTACCGCTTCTTTGGGAAGATGCTGTTCGCTGAAGTGAAGGAAATCGATACAGGATATTGCCCTAAACAGGATTAAATCAGTGAACCAGGGTTTAGATAAGATATCACCTTAATACTTACAGATGTCATAGATAGAGTAAAGGAAACCATTTTTATAACTACGTGGTATCTTTCTTTATGATCATACCTCTTCATCAATTTCTGGTTGGCCATCAAACTTAAGGAGAACGGGTAAGACATATGATTCATCATTCTGAAACCAAAGAACAGAAGTAGCATCGTATAAAGACCAACTGTAACTGGATCAGGTTAGAGGATCACGAGTGGGATTAGTCACTCAGGACGCCAACTTCAAATCATTGGATCAAATAATGACAGAAAGTATTTTATATGCAAAAGCAGAACAATCAACTTTCTTGATAAACTCCAAGGGGAAGGGAGCGGCTTACAAATGTACAACACATATGCATTCAGTAGAAAGACCAGCAGCCCCTTCAACATTTCAACTAGGCACCTTTGAGATGCAAACCGAAAACAATCCAGTACTTGGATCAAATGAAAGGTCTAGTGCTTGATTAGGATCAGAACCAGGGCTAGGGATGAGATTTGGATCTTCTATTTGTCTTACTCTATTTCAAAAGGATCAAACTTTTAACAACTAAGAACATCTACAACATTGGAATTCAAGAGAAACTTGCAAGACAACAAAATATAAATCAAAAGGTAAGTAAAAAACAAGAAAGGCTCGGTTTGGCATTAAGGAATCCCAACAATTTATCAGTTGAGTGTTGAGCTCACATTGGGAATTGAGCACAAGAAGCCTACACCATTATGTACCTCAAGCAGGAATGGTAATCATAATATGGCAGACACCGGAAAGCATACCATGTCAGTAGTTCGTAAATCCAGATAAGGAGCAAGTTCCTCAGCTGTCACAACACCACCATTAGAAGAAATGTATTTCCCGATCTGCAAGCGCAACCCCAAAAATCAATGTTTCTAAATAAAGTTGACAACTGCTAATATCTCCATTACAAGTGTTATAGAAGACAAAATTGGACTCTGATTTTCATACGACAAGTGTTACTGAGGAAACTCCTAGACCAGAAAACAAGAAGCAAACAAAGAGAACACAGAAACAGACTACAAATAGTAAGAAAATGTGCAGCCTATGTAAGGTTTTGCATGTGGCATAGTGATAGTAAATGACAAATGTCATCTGCCAGACAATGATTTACAAGCTGATGTTCAACCTTACCTAGTCTAAATCCTGTAAGAGAAAAGTAAAGGCATATCCTTTGAAGATATTTTAAGACTGGTTATATAACAAAGCTCATGGAAAGAAGAAGGTGAAAAAGAGCATTCAGATAAAAAAAAAATATATAAAAAAAAAGCAACAGACCACTGAATTCAGTCCTGAACTATTACCAACTTCCACCTCTCTTCTTCTAGTCCTTGATTTGGATCGCCATCACCAAATACAAATGAGAAGATCTGAGAAAACAATGAATAGGAAAATGAAGTTCTTAACAGAGGTCACAAACAAGAGCACTATGGCAGTTTGAAATGATATGATACGCTTCTGCACTTACAGATTCAAGGAAGTTCATATTTTCATTGACATCAACTTGTTGTCTCCGCCTCCTGTAATAATATGGATCCCAAATCCTGAAAAGCAACAAGGGAACAATTCGAACTTTCTTGATATCAGTTCCTTCCTTACACAAACATCAGCTCTGCACAGACAAATATTCCAAGTTCGCGAGCCATTGCAACCACCTTTTTAACAGGTTTTGAAGGTTAAAGCCAATGAAAGCTAAGCTAAAGAACTACGACTCTAGGAAGCAATCATATCCCAAGCCTTATAAAGTCCATTTTTTAACTTGTAAAAGGAAATAACAGAAGTAAGATGCCCAAAAAATACCTGAATAAATCTATAGGATTAAAGTAAATATTGAATCCTGAACCATATGATCTACTGCTGCGTCTTTCACGTCTGTCGTCATCACTGCCACCAGAAATTGAATATTACACCTTTACCATCAGGATTCAGTAGTGTGACCAAACAAGTAAGGCTTTACTTTATTTGGAAAGAAATGAGACTCGATAGGACAATTTCTAGATACCTTCTACTCGAAAGAAGAAGTATTATTGTAGTATAAACCACTACTACTGAAGCAACTAGAGCTGTCCCAAAGGACACCCTGATGAGATACTCAGCCGTGCTCTGTATTGCAAAAAATGGGGAAAAAAAATGGGTGCTTACAAACTACAACAGGAATCTTTTCAAACATAAGAGAAGCGTAGTAGTTCAACCACTGAAATACCTTTGTCTTCTCGACCAGTGGTTCAATTTTCAATCTAAACGACTTGGCAGCAAGCTTTGTGCGATAATCCTTTGGAAAAACATAAAGCACGTCTCCTTCATCTGAAACCTGTTTGGAACCATCTTGAATGCAATTACCAAATCAAGAACTCGAAACAATGTAAGGAGAATGAACAACAGGTGAAAGAGGACTGCCATGACATGAATAAAACCCATAGCTCATCAAATTGGAACGGCTCCTTTAATAGCTACATTCTGGACCCTAAAACACAGATTGAGCAACCAGACTCCACTGCAGGAAACAGAATATGCCGGCGTAATCAAAAGAACTGAAACCATGAAATCAGGTACTACCTCCAGAAAGCCATCAGTATCAGCAGCGAGAGCCTGCAGAGCCTTCTGAGCTTCATTTAACTTAAGCCCAGCTCTGCTCGCCACGTCACCCAACGTAACCCTGCCTCCGCACCCATCAACGGCGTCCATAGTTCGGTTCCTGACATCCGCCGGTAATTTGTCAGTCTCCACGGCGGCACCAGGCCTAATTGGAGTCGTCACATCAATGCTACTGGATCGCACAACGAGACGCGACGCCCGAAAGTTCGGAACTGTGCAAGAAACTCCAGGAAAAGGCGCCACCGCCGGTCGGGGTGTTGGGACTCTGGCGAAGGAATAGCTCGTGAAGATTAGACGATGACGAGGAGAAGACGAAATACGTCGGGACTTTGAGGGAGATATGGCGAAGCAGGAAGACAGAGACGCCATTTGAGCTATCGAAAGGAACAGGCTTTTCCTTTTGGCGTCAGGTTCCGGCCATAGCTACTATGACCACAGTCGGCACAAAAACGGGTTGAGTACTGGAGTTGAGACCATCAATCTGGCGAGTTACGGATTGCGGATTTTCTTATCCCATTTAGACGGGCTAAGATCAGGTGACTAAGGAGGTCCTTTAATCATGTGATTAAGTAAATCTCAGCCCTTTCACTTCATTAAAATCTAATGGTTCTGATTAATCCAATTTAATGAAGAGCAATGTAGTAATTTAATTATTTAATTTTTATTTACCAATTAAAATACATAAAAATTCGGCACCCTCCTCCGCGCGGCCTGCGTATTTTCCAGGACTTCGACCCTTCCCGCCCCGGGCCGATCCTTCTCTCTGGTGGCGTGAAAATATGCGGCGCCATTTTTTCCCAGGGGAGGGTTGCAATTTTTCCCCAGGGAATTTCCCCGAGACCAAGAGAGAGAGGCCGATGGGTGGTCGGATTGGATTGGGTAATTTTGGGTTGGAAATCTCGGGTTACGGGTTATCATAGGCTGGTCATGTTGGGTTGACTGATTTCGGATCAAATATTTATCCAATTAATTAGATTTTGGGTCGGGTTTTAGATCATTTCGGGTTATGAGTGTTCTCAGAAACAATATCAAACATGCTTCATAAATTTTTAAAGAATACAAATTTTTATATATGTGTGACAATAGTTTACCTAGCATATGTCAATTAACAAATGCTCACTTTCTTCCATGATAATGAAAAGAAATATGAATGCACAAATCGTAAAAAAAAAAAATACGAAAGTAATACTACTACAATAAACAAATGGTGTTTTGATTATCTTTGGACTCCAAACTTGTATTTCAAACCCTTATGAATTTTTTTAAACATCTCACCAATTTATGAGTGATTTTATCATTTTGAGAGTGACATATGCAATGGAGCGGGTCTAGCGGGTCGACTCACAAACCAACCCGACCCGACCCAAAAACTATGGGTTAATCAAGTTCGGGTCATTCGGGTTTTGGGTTATAAAAACCTCAAGCCATATTCAATTTTTCGGGCGGGTTCGGAACCTGACGCCATTATGATAGACCATCGATGCCCACCATTATGGTTATCACATACTAAGCTCCAAAGGATTTGATTTTGGTTCACCCAACTACCGCATGAAACATTACTATCAGCATCTTCTTAAATTGCTCAACTTGATGATCGAACTTCTCCAAGCGGTTTTCTCCAGCTAACACAATAAATAACCACACAAATTAGATATATTCATGACAAAATTAAATGAAAATAAATAATACATAACAATAAATAACCACACGAGTTAGATATATTCATGACAAATTAAAATGAAAATCAATAATACATAACAATAAATAACTATAACAATGAAGGCTTACTGGCTCAAAACACTTGATTATACATAATCTTGCTTTTAGTCTTCCTTTGCAAGTTGTTTGCATAGTGTCGCATGCACTACCTCCACTCTCAACTTCATCCGATATGTCACTCATGGCTTCATAGAGTCCCACATGTCTATATGAGATGATCCAGACATAATTTCGGTCGGCAAACCTTGAAGGTTTCTTATGAACCATGGCCAACTATCAATATTCTCACTCTCCACTATGGCAAATGCAATTGGAAAAAAATCTTCTTCTGACTATCAAATGAGTTTGCCATGAGTAGCACTACTTTATACTTTCTAGTAATAAATGTTCCATCAACAACCATGACTCCTGGACAATTCTTGAATCCATCTATACAAGGTCCAAATGCTCAGGATACTCGCTGAAAGATCAGATGACCTGGCTGTGATGAAGGAATTCTTACCCAATCAATCACTAATGTTGACATTTTTCTCTTTACCACCCACAAGAACGTTTGCAAATAATCGTAGGATTCTTCCCAATTCCATGCAACTTCCACATGTCTATATGAGATGATCCAGACATAATTTCGGTCGGCAAACCTTGAAGGTTTCTTATGAACCATGGCCAACTATCAATATTCTCACTCTCCACTATGGCAAATGCAATTGGAAAAAATCTTCTTCTGACTATCAAATGAGTTTGCCATGAGTAGCACTACTTTATACTTTCTAGTAATAAATGTTCCATCAACAACCATGACTCCTGGACAATTCTTGAATCCATCTATACAAGGTCCAAATGCTCAGGATACTCGCTGAAAGATCAGGTGAAGCGTACGAAATAGTAGCCATGGGACCTGGCTGTGATGAAGGAATTCTTACCCAATCAATCACTAATGTTGACATTTTTCTCTTTACCACCCACAAGAACGTTTGCAAATAATCGTAGGATTCTTCCCAATTCCATGCAACTTCTCTTTGTTTTCCATACCAAGTCTTCTTGTAAGTAACTTACATATGAAACTTATCTTTCAATTCGGCCTGCATAGTTAGAACACTCAGATTTGGTTGGGCACGCATCATATGTCTCACGGACTCAGATATGACATCGACATCAAGATGATGATCCTCCGGTTGAGCGTACTGCTACAAGAATACATCCACCCGGCCTTTCTCACAGTCCATTTGCTTCCAACATCTCGACATCCAAACTGCACCATCCAAGCACAATTGTCATCCTTGTGCTTCAAGCATTTGACTTTCCAGATTAAAGGTGTCGACTCCAGTACAACATACTGAAAGTTGTGTTGTAGTGCGTGATATTTAATCGCCACCTGTGCAAAGTGTTTGGAGTGAAATATATGCCCCTCGTAGAATTCTCATTCGAAACCAGCAACAATAGGCACTGGAATTACGCCATATGAATAAGCATAAGATAATTCATCGTCCTCTTCATTATCCTGCAAGTAATAATCTAGAGGATCATTAGGCTCTTCTTCTTCCTCCTCCTCCTCCTCTCTGTCATCATAGTCATGATCAGATGGCACACTCCATGTCTCATCTTCACCCCGATTAATTTCAGCATATATCTCAACACCCAATCGATAAGGGTTTTGTGCCATAAAATTGAAAAGCACATTCAAGCTATCATCATCCACAGTAGAAATCGCATAATAAAATAGAACACCATTATGCCATTTTGGAAGTTTGTAAGTGAAACCTGTGATCCTATCACTATCCTGTACTGTTTCGTCATTACGCCGTATCCTCGGAACTAGATTCTCACAAAATTGGTGATATGTCACCTTGCATGGAACTGCCAACTGAAAGCTTTTACCACCAACGAAATCGACGCCCAAATTGTTCTGTACTTTTTTCGATTTCTACCAAATGATTAGTTCAAATTGTCTAAAATCACTACATAAAAAATTCACTAATTACTAACTAAACAAAATCATAATAAAATTTTAAGAATTTAATTAAAAAAATAATCGTGTCTCTTACCTAGCCATCTTTGGAGCAACCAGTAACACTTCGTAACATATATTTTTTGTGGTGAGATACTCGAATTGAAACCCACTTATAATAGTTTTGAGAAAGAGAATCGTCTTGAGATGGAAAACAAGTGAACATGCGGGAGTGGGCTGTGTAATCCGGACTTTAATGACACCCAACCCAAGTGAATCCGCACGAGAAGGTGTAAAAACAGCCAAGCAGACTGATGTGAGCAAGTGTTTTATTTTACTTAGGGGCCGTTTGCTTCATGGATTTAAAAATGAGGGTTTTGTAATTTAAAAACCCAAGGATTTATCAAGGATTTGAGGCATCATGGATTTGTAACAATCCTTTGTTTGTTGGGATGTTTTTATCATGGATTTAAAGGTGTGGGATTTACTACTGGAAGTCAAAAATTACATTACTGCCCTTTTCTATATGTTTGACATGTTTATGATATGTACACAAAACAAGGACAAAACTTCAAAATTACCTTACTATCATTTTCTATATGTTTGACATGTTTATGATATGTACACAAAACAAGGAGAATACATACTAATAAGCATAATGTTGCCACGTGGACATATATTAGAATCGGGAGAACAAAGAATTACACGTTCCATGAAAAGGTCAAAGAAAACTAGAACACAAGAAATGATATAAAAAATCTAACTCATGTTTGCACATTAATTGAACGTTTATATTATTCATTTATTGTTAATTATAATGTATAATAGTTAAATTTGAGGGCAACCTTGGAATATTAAAAGTGCATGAGGGTATATGAGTAAAATCTCATCAAGGATTTATGCCATATTCCAAATCCCACATCAACATGTGGGATTTATAAGTCCGTGGGGTCCACGGATTTGGACCCTTAAAATCCGTGGGCCCCACGGATTTGGTCTCCAAAAAAGGTGCAAGCAAACAACGGATTGTACCGAAATCCTTGATAGTTGGTTTTTTGGTACCAAATCCATGTACCAAATCCTTGAAGCAAACGACCCCTTAGCTCGCGTATAGATAAGATATTTAGCTGGTGCGGATTCGTCATTTCTCTACCTTTCTCAAGCCAATATTAGAGCCCAAAAGTGCAAAGCCCAATACCACGCTGCAATTACATATAGGGTTGTCGGTGTCGGTTCGGGTCGGGTAACCGAACCCGAAACCCGTGAAAACCGAAAAGACCGAAACCGCCCCCTCACAAACCGAAACCGAACCCGAAATGTTCTTCTGTGGGTTTCGGGTACTGGAACCCGAATTTGATGTTGGCGGGTTTAGTTCGGTTCGGGTGAAACCGAAACCGAACCGGCTTGAGTTTTTTTTTTTTAGTTTTGTGATTTGAATTTTACATTGTAAAAAACAATTTTATTCTTATTATTTGTACATTCTTATTTTACCATTATGTTTAATTTTATGGGACATGGACAGTATAAAACTAATATTTACATATTAGTTTATTATTAAAATATTAGTTAATTATTGAAATATTTAATTTTATGTATTCTATAACTATAGACATACTATTAACTATTAAAGAGTATTAGTATTTTAGAGACAAAGTAAAATACTTAAACATATTTTATACGTAACTTAATCATATCTTATTTAATTGTGGATTTTCGTATAATTAAATGTTTTAGTAATACCATAGGTCCAAAATTGAAGGTATATCAACTATCATATGCAAAAAAATGTTTGGTGCTTGGCGCAAAATTATAAATAATTTTGTTCAACATAAAATACGACAATCATAGATGAGATTATCTTCAACTCGTAATTAAACACATTAGTTTTACAATTCTCAAATGATAACATCCAAGTAAAATAAAAATTCATCCACCATACAAGATAAATACTACTACCATTATCACTCCTCATCAGGCTCTACATCTACATAAGTCTCATCATTCTCATCGGAATTGTTGTCGACATAGTCTTCTTCCACTTGTGACATAGTAGGACTCGAGACCAAAACATGGGTAGCAGGAGAGCTTCCACTGGGTCCTGCACGAGAGCTTCCACTAGGTCCTGCAGGTTCACTTGCACTCCGAGCTTGAAAAGCTACATATACTGGATAACATAAACAATAACAAATTGTTAGAATATGACTTGATCAAGATAACAAATATAAGAATAAAGAGAAAGATTAAAACCTTACCATTTTGAAATACCACTTCATCACCCTCATCTTCTCCATCAGCCACCAACTCGGAGTCTGAAGATCTTATCCAATCTTCACAACAAATCAACGCCTCCACAACTTCAGGGGATAAGGAGGTCCTAAACGAATCTAAAACTCGACCTCCTGTGCTGAATGCCGACTCAGAAGCAACAGTGGAAATAGGAACAGCAAGAATATCCCTAGCCATCTCGGAAATAGTAGGATATTTCATCCCACTTCGCGACCACCATCCCAAGATGTCAAATTTGTATTCATCTTCTTCTGAACCCACCAATGCTCGTGTAACCACTTCATCATCCTCCTCCTCCTCAAGGTACCTATCAAACTCAGATTTGGAACTTTTTCTGGTTCCTTTCAGAATGGCATCTCTTTTCATTTTCCTGAAATCACCCCAAATCTTCCCTTTCTTCTTCCCATCCCCACTTCCACTAGGTTCTTGCACATCTTCCTGAATAACAATGGGAGAACTGCCAGGAAGTCCGAGCCTATGCTTGTAATGGTCAAACAGAAGACGCATTTCATCCTTCACCTCTTCGACCAAAGCTTTACCCCTGCTCTCACCATACACCTTTTTCAAAGCTTGTTCAAGATATTCAACTTTCCGCCTAGGATCTAATATGACTGCCATATAACACAACCGATTCATCTTTGAATTCTCCAACTCATCTTCAAACCAATACTTAGCAAGTTTGGACTTGATTCTATCAGCCATGCAAGACACCTCAAAATCTATACCATCAGCCCACTCAGATATCATAGTATACATTTCACATACCTCATCAAACAAGAGGTGTAAAGTCACATATGAAGTCCCAGAAACTCGAACAGTCAAATCATAGAATAGCTTCAGGTAATCAATCAACCGTCCCACACTAGACCAATCATCAGAAGTCGTGATACCAAGACTTTCATTTCCATATCTTTTTTCATTGAGATGTTTCTTGAATTTCTTATCATTTCTAGCTAATGTCTGAAATACTTTCTCAAATGGCTTTGCAGATTCCAACATCAGATACGTTGAATTCCACCTTGTAGCTACATCCAACGAAACAAATTTCTTCGAAGCTATCTTTTCAAACTCAATGCAATCTTTAAATTTTCTGCTCCTAGCTGGTGTAGATTTAACCCACTTCACAGACTCTCTCACTCGCTCCACAGATTTACCAGTTTCTTTGAGCCCATCCTTCACAGCCAAATTAATAATGTGAGCTATACACCTCATCTGCAGATATTTTCCATCCAAAATATCTGATCCCCACTCTTTCAACTGTTCCTTCATATGGATAGCAACCACATCATTGACACTAGCATTGTCCATTGTTATACAAAAGACCTTCCTAATGCCCCACTCCACCAAACAACTAGCCAACTGTTTCCCAATTTCACTTCCAGAATGTTTTGTAACTTGGACAAAGTTAATAATTCTTTTATGCAATTTCCAATCTCTACCAATGAAATGAGCAGTAATGCACATATAATTGAGATTGGACAAAGAAGTCCAAGTATCAGTGGTGAGCGATACCATCCCTAAACACTTAGTCTTGAAATAGTCCTTTACAGTGAAGTGTGAACCACTTAAACACCATAACAGTGTATCAAAAGAAGTGGGATTCTATGGATCTATCAACAAACAAACAAACAGACTAAGATAGATAACCATTTGTTTCAGGAGTCCATCTCACAGCTACATACGTTTTTCAACTTCCAAGGCTCAACAGATTCAGAAAATATTATACTAAACAGTTACCAAATTTTCCTTGTAGGCGCCATAAACAGACCTGAGCTACCCCGGTAGCCAGAGCCATGTAGCGCTTAGCAGACATTAAAGATCATTCATCAGGTTCATCTACAAACTAGAAATAACATAATCTTTCCCTTGAGACAGTAAACATATAACCTAATCTCGAAGGATGTTACTGCTTCAGTGCTTCGTATTTACACAGCCAAGGAGAGGAGGAGATCCCATTATAATTGAATGCAAGAGTCCCCACCACCATCCCAGCATTGTGGGAACAGCAGATTTCACAAATTTCCAAATGGGGTTTTGAACTCAGTTCTATATCCTCATATTATCTAGCGTAACCTATTAAACCATGACACTAATATAGGAACGATAACGAAAGAAAGTAGCAAATTGAGAAACAGTGGGTATCTATGTGTGGCCTGTAAAAAATTTAGCAGTATTCAATCCAATAGTTGAAAGGAAGAAAAAGTTAAAGGCAGCCTCTGCAAATCACATGTGGCATTTATTTGTTCAGAAATCGTAGGATGGACAATGTCGAACGGGATTCTTCTCATGGTTTTTGTATTCAGGAACTTCATGCCCAATGTCAAGAAGGTAATGAATGAAACCAAAAGAGAGAGAGGGTTGTGAAATGGAACCAGAGGTTGAGGTTTCTCTGTATAAACTATAAACTGCACAATATTCACTCACTGATGTAGAACCAGAACGGGGAGAGGGGAAGAAGACTATAGAAACGAGAATCAGAATCCTAAAGGCGGAATCTTTCGGATTCGGGTACAAAGATTTCCCCCTTGCCCTCTCTGGGTTTGACTCAGAAACTGCTGGCGATGAAATTTTACTTCGCCCACAACACAATCTCGACTCAGAGACAGAGAGAGACAGAGAGAGAAGCAGAACCCAGTAACAAAGAAGTTGAAGCAATAGAATTTTTCGAAGAGACTCACTGGGATTCCATGGTGGAGTCGTCGGAATAATGTGGGCACTGGGTCTCTCCTTCCCGAGGTGAAGAGCGAAGCGGCGAGGACGATGATGGCCGGCGAGGGATTCGATGGCGGTCAGAGGTCCTCACGAGGCCGCTGGCGGCGAGGACGATGATGGTGGCGACTGGCGAGGGAGCTCTGTTTTGTTTGGCAAAGACGAAGAGACTGCGCCGGCTGCGCCTGCGAGAACGAGAGGTGGAGGGAGTCGAGAGATAGGGCTGAGGCCGACTCTTCTTCCCCAAAACGACAGCGTGAGATTTTTCGGTTTTCGGGTTGCTCTCGGGTTTTCGGGTTTCAGTAACCGAAACCGCCATTGTGGAGACCGGGTTGAACCCGAAAAAACCGAAACCGAGAATGCAAATAGCTGTTCGGGTTCGGGTTAAACCGAAAACCCGAAACCGAACCGACAGGCCTAATTACATATCCGCAATACTGGCGGCCGATTTGGCGGTGTCCCGTCGCCCACGTTGCCCAGTAGCTTACGTGGCCGGGGAGTGGGAGGGAGGCACGAGCCTCTCCTCTTCTCCGCTCTTCGTTTCCGTTGATTCTGTTCCGAATTCCAAACTAGAGAGCAGAGAATAAACCAGAAGAAGAAAGTCGGCAGCTTTGCAATAGAAGATTAGCTTGTCGAGGCCATGATATTATAGTCATTACGCGAACCAGGACCGGGTCGAAGAAAAGAAAAAAATTCCCATGTCGAGATTCTCGTTGATTCACCGGATTACACCATTTTTCGCCGCTCGGATTCGGCAGAACCACAGGCTTCTAAGTTCTTCTTCCTCCTCTCTGCTCCGCCAAGCTCCATCCCTCGAAGAATCCGTTCACCTGACCGAAAATTGCATCCGGGTATATATTCAATCGTCTATCTCGTTGGCTTTTCCTTTCGAATATCTTGATGCTCTGATTGTGATCTGGTCTAACTTGGTGCTTCAATTGGGGTTACTTTCTCTTCGCTTTTGTTCCTTCCGCAAAACCTCTCAGTTCTGCCAGTCAACTTAACGATAGAAATATTATCGATAGACCGCTTCATGGTTTCACTTTATGAAGCTTACTTTTGTAGTATATTTGCTTTATGATTTGGCTTATCCCTTCGAATTCGTTTGTCAACTGGACATGTCTATTTCTATCATCATTTGGTGGTTTCGCTAGAGCTGATTGTGGTTCTCGTATCCTTTCTCGGCCTTATTTGGAACCTGATTTCATTCTAATATGATGTATGAAGAAGGTTTTCATAGAGGTATTGGGTTGCCTTTGCAGAAAATGAAAGAACTGCAAGCGAGTGAAACATCAGCAGAGGAGAAAATGCTTCGTTTAGGAGTAGAAACCGGTGGATGTTCAGGTTTCCAATACGTTTTTGACTTGGACGATAAGTTGAACCCTGATGACAGGTGCTTTATCCTCTTCACTTTTAGCATTTTGTTTGCTGTGGATGTAAAGTTCTGCTGGTTAGAGCACGATTTGGACACCGGGCTTTTGTCAATCTGAACCTGTGTTATCTTTTTGTTGCACTTACCTCTGCAGAGTATTTGAGAAGGAAGGAGTGAAACTAGTTGTTGACAATATATCTTACGATTTTGTTAAAGGGGCAACCATAGATTATGTAGAGGAACTCATTCGATCTGCATTCCAAGTAAGTTTCCTTCTGTATTGTATGTATTGTGCTTGATCTATATTAGTGTGCTCTCAATCTGGTTGTTGTGCCATTGGGGTCAATTCACGTTTGCTTGTAGGATAAAAGGATGAGGAAACATTGAAAGTGGTTCGAGCCCTTAATTTCGCTTATCTGAAAACTCGATTTAGAATAATAGTATGAGTCTCCAGACGCTTTCTAGCAAATGAGTTAGCTCAGCTTTGGGTGTTACAATTGTATTTGTTCAAGGTGTTCCGTTCATGATGTGTGACATTGCTGATAGATGCAACAATGATGTTGGGTACTCTTTAATCTGGCCCTGGCATCTGCTGGAAATGTCTAGTTCTTGTCAGGGAATTGTTATCGCTGATGAATAAGGTGGATCAATGCCTCTTGGCAAGGATTTGATCAATTAAAAAGCGAGATATACTTTGGACAAATGTATTTGTTCAAGGTGTTCTGTTCATGATGTGTGACATTGCTTATAGATGCAACAATGATGTTGGGTACTCTTTATTCTGGCCCTGGCATCTGCTGGAAATGTCCAGTTCTTGTCAGGGAATTGTTATGATGAATAAGGTGGATCAATGCCTCTTGGCAAGGATTTGATCAATTAAAAAGCGAGATATACTTTGGATGGTCAGAGCCTTCTTCTTTACCTAACTATGTGTGGCCAAAATATTTAAGACCTTCAGATTCAGTGATGAATAAGGTTGATCAATGCCTCTTGGAATGATCTGCCCCGCTAAGAGCCTAGCCTAATTTCAGAAGCGCTTTCTCAAAGCACGAGTCTCTGGAATGACTTGGTTTGGGCCGTGCTCATGGGTGGCTAACTTGTAGACAATAGCTAATAACACTGCTAATTCTTGTAGCTATTAGATCACAGCTCAGCCCTAGGATCGTCAGTATTTGGCAGATTGCATTAGGTCTGCATTTTGTAGATGAAACAGAGCTGGTGCATGTCGGTCATTAGAGATAGGAGATACATGCAACCATCACCAACATTATTAGCCGCTGCTTTTACCGTTTGCTAATACTCGTTTTGAATGTTTTGCTCTGTGATTTTGAAATGGGGTCGGAACTAAGTTGGGGTTTATTGTGCAGGTAACTGAAAATCCAAGTGCAGTGGGAGGATGCAGCTGTAAAAGCTCTTTCATGGTTAAATAATGATATACTTGAATGACACTGATTCTTCCTGCCATGTATTAGGGCGGATTAGTCGCTGTCTGTATTCTATTGTTCATTTTCGTCTCTTTTTATATGGATACAAAATAAAACTGAATCCAAATTTTGCACCAGATTCCTTGTATAAAAAACATGATTCTTGTAATGAACTGCTATTGTTGACATATTTTTTGTTGATAGATTGTGCCTCACTGTTCAATGACCTAAAGGAAAGGAATGGTACTTGTCAGTGTACTCTCCAGACCACCAGCAGCAGCTCATTGAGAAATGTCCTTGGTGTTTGTGATTTCACTCGTCCAAATGTGAAGGAAAGAGTTCAGGCGAACAAACGAAACATAGAGAGTCAAATGACCAAATTTTTTTACTAGTTTATATAAGTTATAACCCGGCCAAGTTTATATCATTTGATTATTTATATTTTTATGTTACGTTTAAATCTATCAATCTTTTTAATTTTATTGAAAATTCTTCGAACGAAATGATACATAAAGAAAGAATATATAGGTCGAACATTCGGAGAAATATCATAATCATTTAAGAGTATGAAATATAAAAATGTATCATTGATCCCATTTTCATAGTGTTAATTAAGCTTCCGTTAAAATATTATTGGTTAGTTGATTGTCAAGAAAGATAGAGTATAAAAGCTCAATGAAATTCACACACGACCAACAGATTCTTTGATACTAAATCTTTTAAACCTCACAATCCTACATAAATAGTTCAATGCTCTCCTTTTAGGAAAAATATGCCACTAATCAAAAAGAAATGGAGAGTTGTTGATTCAAATCAACTATATACTAATAACTCTGTTAAGAGGTGACCATCGAAACTTGGAGCAAACGGCAAATTAGGGTTACCTCCAATATACTAATAGACTGATCAAACTAATAAGGCACAATATTAGACACTCCTTATCTATCATTTCCGGTAGGTTGAATAAAAAATCAACCTACTTTAGTAAATCAATCAATGATTCCTCGTTTAAGATAAAAATAGGTTGTGATAGCTGCAAAAAGCCAAAAACCATAAACATAAAGATCCAATACCCACCACCCTCCGTTGTACAACCTAATTTTTATCCACTCTATCTACAATCTCAAGAGGCATATATTTCAATCAAAAATTCAATTTCTAATTCTCATTTTGCAACTTCATTTATTGAACTCCATTCTATTCGCCATATATTGATACATAGTTGAAACCGTCTACTTGCCCAACTTAAATCCCCAACAATAAAATCGTAGTACCAAGAGATACCGGAAGATTGATTTTCAAAGGCGGTATTGTACTGGGAAGTAAAAGTAGTGCTAAGTAGCACGATCTAGGGAATTTCAGAGGAAGTTAGAAAGATATAAGAACAAAGATAAAAAAAAATTATATTAAATTGAAAATACATACGATAGACTTAGTGATTTGCTAATCATGATGAGAAAGTCTTCATATTTTCAAAGTTTAACTTCGTGTATGGTTTATATTAAAAAAGATATAATAAATTTATTTAGTGTAATTGTTGTCTTTGTTTGAAGAGACCTGAGTTCAAATCCTGGAATTGATATTTTTTATATGAAATAAATAACTAATTGTAAAGATCAAATTATCCTTACTACTTTCACTTTCGTTGAAGGAAATTTGAAATAGAGAAAACTACACAAAACAAATAGCAAATGTTCCGAGTTAATTAACTGTTAGTGCATACAGCCCCAAAAATCGGCAATAAAAGAAGGAAAAACAGTGGACGTTCGTTCAAGTCTGGTTTTAACCACCATAAAAGTACACTTATTGCTACTCTGGTAACATCATGGTTTTACTCCCAAAATCATCAAATATGGGAAATCCAAACAGCCACGGACGGGAACTCAGCCGCCCTCATTCTGCTGGTCTTTGTCCCAAAACTGAAATGTCTTCATAGCGTTTCTGCAGCACGAAAAATAAACAAGGGACCAAAACACAATAAAAATATGATAGCACAGATGATACCAAGGACAAAAACCACAGGTGAACTAGTAACGTTATCAAAGTTGAGGGTGCGGTTGTACACAAGGTCAGGTTACAATAGACAATAGTGTAGAGAGGATGAAGATCAATGACTTGTAACGCGATCATGTTGGAGGAACGCAAACAGCAATGGTTTGAACAAGTCTAAGGAAGAACAAATAACTAAATTGTGCTAGTTCTGAACCAGGCAGTGTCAACTAAATACAAAGCACTAAGAGAAGACAACATATGCACATAGCTGAAACAGTATTCGTTCAGATGGGAACGAAAAGGAAAAGCATTTCATTTCCATGAAACCTGACAGCCGTTGGGACCCTAGTGTGAGAAATGTTCATCGCATAAAACCAATTATTCACTAGATGTCATGGCTAGATAATTCACTCTCAGCAAACAGGTCCATGCTGAACCGGAACTTAATAAAACTGATAAAGTTCCACAGCTTTGCTACTCGCGAATGTTAAAACACTATGAAGAATAGATCACAAAATATTGCCATCCATACATATGGCAGACCAAAAAGAAAGGAAACAATCAGGTTAGTAAGGTCATAATTAGACGTGCCAATGTAGTTCATCCCAATTCCCATCTCATATTAACTTCTTTCGCAAGTCATTTGTTTTACAACGCAATCAATGCAGTAACGAAGGTGCATTGCAGATAAATTCAAAGAAGAGAGGTGGAGAAAATCTAGAGCAATACCCCAACATTGTTGTACTCCCACAGCTTATGAACTCCATAATCCACAGCCTGCACCAACCACATGAAGAGTTTTTTAATTACTGGGAGGAGTTTATTATTAGATCGCAGGCTTCAACAGTCAATTCTTACAGATAAACGACTGCTACCAAACATCTCAATCAGGAACTCTGAAACCTAATGCATAAGAAAAGCTCAGGGAGAAGATGCCGTTCAGATCCACGTCACAGTGTTGTCGATAACTGATCTTAAGTACTAATGGTCGAAGGCTTTCGCAAAAAACAGCTCAAAGCGACCTCTGAACATCAGGAAAGCTAGATCATTTTCCATACAATTCGCCCAAATCAATTCCTCTGCCAAATCTCAAGCATTCACAACGATCAACACGCAGAATCGAAACGAGCAGCGAATTCAATAAATCATCGACATAAGCGAAACGTAATAGAAAAGTACCCTTTCTCCGAAAAAAGCACCGGCGAGGACGAAGGTGGCATAGACAGAGGTACGGCGCATGAAAACCTTGTAGATGCCTTCGAAAAGGCCACTTTGACCTCTACGCGGGACGCGTTCCATGATGACTAGCCTGGATTACACAGTTCGGATACGTCCTCTCTAGGGTTGCAGAGAACAGGGAAACGGGAAAGAAGAGATGCGTCTGCGACCAGACAACTTTTGACGATGGCGATGGAGGAGGGGTTGTTTTCCCCTTTTTTTTAGAATTGAATTGAGTTAAGCCAGCGTACCGGATCGACCCGACTTTTTGGGCCTCATCTATTGCTCAGTCATGGCCCAGGACCTGTTCTCCCTCTAATCAATTACTACTTTTTCCCGATTAACCTCCCAATGTTTTATCTCTTTACATAAAGACCCTCCTTCGTTTTATGTAATCATATTATAGGGCCTTATTCGTTAACGATTCATAGTATAAGACTTGTTTAGTAACCAACCTTTTCAGTTTTCACTGTTGAAGGCGGCAGGACGTGGTTAGGAAGAAATTCGTCGTACTCCTTCCTTCCTTCCTGGTCGACGAGCGCCAATAGTTTTGGTCATTATTGCCATTTTGTACTTTGATACTTGCAGCTCAGAGTAATAGCCAAACCCAACCAAATTCACAGCTTCATTCTTGAAGATCCCCGGCGCCATGGATTTTGACGACGAGGGCTCCAACTTCGAGCTCAAGGAGATTCAGACACTTAGCGGTCACACCGATAGGGTTTGGAGTCTTGCCTGGAATCCGGCCACCGGAACTGACGACGCGCAGCCGGTTATTGCTTCCTGTAGTGGTGATAAGACTGTCCGAATCTGGGAACGGAGTGCCTTGACTCGTTCTTGGGACTGCAAGGTTTTGACTTCCTCTTCCTTTTCTGTTTGTCTTTTCTCTCATTTTGGGTACTGTTATGTATGGTAAGGATTAGGCGAGAGTCATAATAACATAAGCTTCCATGGTTTCTCTTCTTTCCCATATCAATTACTTGAAGCAAACTAATTTTTTCAGTATGCATATCGTTACGTGAACGTCTAGAGTATCAACTAATCTGTTTAGCTTAATTGAGATGATGAGCTGTAGAAATTAGCTTCAGTATTGGATGTTTGCTGTTGCTAATGATCAGCGGAGTTAGTTGATTTCGCATTGGAACTCATATTGGGAATGATCGTGCAGGCAGTTTTGGAAGAAACACATACTAGGACAGTTCGATCGTGTACCTGGTCCCCTTCTGGGAAATTATTGGCTACAGCCAGCTTCGATGCGACCACTGCCATTTGGGAGAATGTTGGGGGTGATTTTCAATGTGTATCCACTCTAGAGGTATGATTACTATATCTTCGTTACCCTTATGTGCTTGTGATTCTTAGGATTGTCTGGCTAGCTGTCAGGACAGTTGTTCTCTTTTTCTGGCTAGATAAGAAACTCTGAATTTTGGAATGTCCTCACTTAGTTTTCTATTGGTGGTCTTGGTCTGCAAACAGGGTCATGAAAATGAAGTCAAAAGTGTGTCTTGGAATGCATCTGAATCTCTATTGGCCACATGTAGTAGAGACAAAACTGTTTGGATTTGGGAAGTGATGCCAGGGAATGAATTCGAGTGTGCTTCAGTGTTGCAGGGCCACACACAAGATGTTAAGATGATTAAGTGGCATCCAACCATGGACATTCTATTTTCCTGTAGCTATGATAATACCATTAAGGTACTTCATGCCGGAAATCCTCCCTAGTTATATAGTTTGCACGAATAGCTGGTCATTGCGGCTCTTCATTTAATCATTTTAGTGATCAATATAAAAATTGAACTGAAATTCTAAGAGAAAATTCTCGATCAGGTCTGGGCTGAGGATGATACTGGTGATTGGCACTGCATTCAAACCATAGGTGAATCTAGCAAGTACTACCTTAAACCCCTTCCTCAGATATTTTTTCTTCTTCCATATATGTGTTACACACACAATCATGGGGTTTCTTCTGCTATTATACTTTACGTCCTGATATCGTTACCCCTGAGATCATCTTATATTGACTCATCAATACTGCACTGCTGCTGTGGAAACAGTTGGTTTAACTCAATTGTTTTCTCCCCTCCTTTTCAGTGGCCATTCGTCTACTGTTTGGGCCATTTCTTTCAATGCTGGCGGGGACAAAATGGTTACATGTAGGTATGTTGAACATAGTTCCTCATTAATTGTTAATGAGATGATTGTCAAGTGCATGGATAGCCGGGTCTTTTATCTGGCACAGAAGCAAAATGAACTAAAAGAGCCTAATCTTTTTTTTTTTTCCAGCGACGATCTTACCTTAAAAGTATGGGAAGCAGATATTGAGGGAATGAGGTCTGGTAACAATCAAGTTCTTTGGTGAGTGAAGCATTCTATTCGTGTTGTTTGAGCACGTGATAGTTTTTCCAATGCTACCATAAGATTGGTATATGACCCCTACGAAATAGATTGTGCCATGAAGCATGGCGAAGTGGAGAGGATTTAATGCAACATTGGGAATTTTAATAAAAGCAGTCTGTTGTGCTAGGCCATGGTCTCTACATAAGGCATCTGTGGGATTGTGGCCTTTTCTGGGACATCCTATGAACTTGAAACAACTTCCTCAGCTTATGGTTCAGTAACTTAGCGTGTGCCTCTAATATATAATCATTTTCCTGTGATGATGTTATTTTTATTATTGGTACAATATTTTACAAAGGTCTGGTTTGGTTTTCAGGAAACATCTTTCTACCCTCTCAGGGTATCATGATCGAACAATCTTTTCAGTTCACTGGTCAAGGTAATAGTGACATCTATTTGAAGCTGATATGTTCAGGCAATCTCTTGATTTTGTGTCTTTGGTGTCGGTTATTTAAGTCTCTCTCTGAGTGACAGTACTAAAATGGCAGCATAATGCCATCTCACAACTCCTTGGCATATTTGTTATCTCAGCCAACAAAGGGAAGTGGGACGAAAGACTGTTTTTAGTCTCGGGTGATCCATTATGGTAACACCCAGAACAGTCATCCTTGTTTCCCTAGTTACATACAGATTCAATAACCAACCACTTTATGTTGTAATACTTCATATTTCTTTGTTTATTGGGCAATAAAAAACAGCTGTTAAATAATGGTTTGTCGTGGTGGCTCTCTAATCTTAACGAACGTAAACAGTGTAGCAAGCTAGCTCGTGTGGTTTTTGTGTTCACTTGTTGGACAATTTTTGTGCAAGTTATTTACATGGATGTACACACACGAACCAAAAAGAAGAAGCTTCTCTCATGTAATTAAATTGTATCTGCATTTCAATTACATCCCATTCCTGGTCTAAATCACCTGTGTTTCGTTTGTGTTGCTTATTACTTCCTTCTAAATCATGAAACTGATCCTCATTGGGTTTTTGTATATCTCAGGGAAGGTATTATAGCTAGTGGAGCAGCAGATGATGCTATTCGATTTTTTGTTGAAAGCAAAGACAGTGTGGTACTTAACTCTCTGATCCTTAATTTTAGTTTACTCATGGATTGGAAAACCACTGCTGTTGTTATTCCAGTTGCAATGATCCTTTTTCTTTATTGCATTTTTATTGTCTAGCATCTAGGTTTGTCGTTGACTTCTTTTGTGACATTATTATCTGTAGTCGTTGGCTTATGTGATATTGCAGCCAAACTAGTCATCGTTTTGGGTTATAAATTCGTTTATATGTAAGAAGTGTCGGGGTTGTAAAGCTTTGTACTTTTATTGCCACTAATACTAAAATATGATCAAGGGTGCCTATGCTGCTTAGTGAAGCCTTAACTGCAAAAATTTAAATATTTAAGATCCCTGGCTTCTTATATTCCAAACATCTTCATCTAAATGATCTCTCTGCTCATTTCAGGTTGATGGTCCTTCTTATAGACTGTTGTTGAAAAAGGAAAAAGCCCATGATATGGACGTAAACGTTGTGCAATGGAGTCCTGGGGTAAGATCATAGTCTTTACAACTTAAGACTGAATCTTCTTGATACTGAAATTAGCATTATCATCAGTTAAGTTTGAATCGGGTAATTTCACACTGGGTATTTCACAAATTGCAATCCACTGATGCAGTCTTACCGAGTCCTGCCACTCTTGAACTTGAAATCTAGTATCTCTCACATACTGCAACAAGTGTAAAGATTGCAAAATTATGAGTCAAGATGTTTAGATTATATAACATAATAATTCCCTGCCAGCTTTCGTATTATGGCCTCTGTTCTTTATCTTTAGATGCTCGAAAATATGAACTTTGGCATTGTAGCTTTGAGGGTTGAATGTTGATAAACTGAATTCACCTTGGCAGGAAAATCGGGTGATGGCTTCTGCAAGTGATGATGGCACGATAAAGATATGGGAACTGGCAACCAGTAGTAATTGATGGACATACAGAATTTTTGGTCTGTGCATGATCAAGCAAGCGTCAGTGATGTGTATCATTTATCTAAACTGGAAGAATTGTTGTTCCATTCTAGTGACAGCATTTTCGTTATGAGACGATATAGCTCAAATATCTGTTAGCTCCGAAGTACAATTCTCTTACACTGCTGTCTTATTTCTTAAACTCGTCCTCAAATGTAACGATTCAACCAAAACTGTAGCAGAACCGCAATTGGAGTTTGATACTTTGTTGCAAGTTTCTATATTAAGTGTGATTTAAGCATTGGTCTTCTCGTCCTTTTTTCTGAGTTGAAGTAAGTTTCATAACAGCATAACAAGTAGGTGTGTTCAACACTACGTGGAAAGGGTAACTCTCATTGTGAAGGAAGCATGAAGATGCCACAAATACATGAAAAGGGAAATACAGAAGAAGTCAAAAACGGATGAATGTTCATGCACTGCTTATTAATGTTGAATAGTATTGGATCATTTCAACACCTGTTTCCAATGCTTAATCCTTGGGGGCTTGGTGTCCTCAAGCCCTGCTGAGCTGCGAGGGCATCACGAGCAGACATGATGCCATTCGACACGATAGCAGCGTCGAAGGCAGAACAGTCGATCCAATCCTTGAGCAGCTCTTCCTGGCCCCAAGTGTCAGGGATCCAAACTCGCCCCGCCACTTGTACCCTGTGCCTCTTCAGCTTCTCCCTCCCACACCAACCATCTTCCTCTTGTTGCTGCAATGTGGTTGTTGTTGCAGTTTCTTCCACCACTGCTTCTTCCCTTGCAGTAATGCTACTGTCTAATTCCTGGACGGCTGCTTCTTGTTCGTCTTGGTTTGTGCCATGGCAGCCCTTTGCTTTCTTGTCTTCATGGTGGCTCTGTGGTGTGGTGTTGAGGCTATGGCTAGATGATGCTACTGTTGTATGAGCTTCTTCCGCTGTAGACTGCAAAGGGTATTCTTCACTGGGCTTCATGGTGCTGCTTCAACTTACTTGACCTCCTATCCTAGGTAGCGTTGAAGCAGAAAGAAGCGGAGGGATGGGATGGTTGCAGGCTGCAAGTAGAGTAGAGAGGAATAATGGTGTGCCCTTGAAAGTGTAAGGTGAGTGGTAAGTGACAAGGGAACGTGTCTCTTTTGTTCTGTCACTGTGACTGTGAGGGATTACTTGGGGCTTCAACTTGTGTGGGTTTAGTTTGTTCCTTGTTTCAGAAAAAGTTAAACCACTTCTGCCTCGCCCCCGCCCCCGGCCCTGGTTTCACTTCTCCAGCAGATAAAAGGAAAAAGAAACATGAATTATGACGACATCAAAAAAGGAAACGGAAAGAGGAAGATATCAGATATGTGGGCTAGCTCGGCACCATCGAGTTCAATTTGCATGACCCAAAATGATACTTGCCTATTAAAAAAGGGAACAAATACAAATTGCTGGTGGGGAAGGAGGGAATTGTGATGTGAGGCGGATGTTTGATCTTGGCTTTGGCTTGGTGTGGATGAGAGTGAGCGGCCTATGATGTTTGGATCGAGAGGGGCCTTAAGAGGTTCTAGCTAGGATTTTATCTCATTTTCTTCTTTGCTTCTCTATGGTTTGGTTGGGAAGTTCCCAACTATCATTAATGGGATTGGAGACCATTTGTTCTTCTTCATTTCCGAATGAGAGTATTTATTTGTTGTCTATGTTTTTATTATTTTTTGTCCACATATTTTGTAAAAAAGTAACAAATTTATCCTTTTGCTCATTTCTTTATATTGTATTTCAACGATGTGATTTGTTTCATACCAAACCTCTACATCTTCGAGTTAATTGAAATTCCAGTATATTTAAAATAATTTGTAAGCGTGGGAGAGGAGAAGGACTGGGTTGACACACAAGATTCTGGGAAAAATCTGTGAGGAAAAAAAGTTATCGCAGGTCGTTGATGACGGTCACATACTTGTTTTATGACTGAAATGAAATTTGCACTACTGATTGTCGACAATTTAAGACCGATTAGAAAACAACGTCTGACTAGCCAACAAGCTCCATCACCGATCTTCAGATATTTCCAATCGGTGTCTGATCCACCTCCATTCTCCATCGCTGATCTTCAGATATTTCCAATTGGTGTCTGATCCACCTCCATTCTTCATTGCCGATCTTCAGATATGTCCAACCGGTGTACGCCCGACCCTAGTTGTCTGATCGGTGAGGAATATCAATCAATTAGCATTTGGCAGAGATTTTTTATGAATTTTAAAATATATATTAAATTTTAATTAACTTGAAATATATATACTCATATTTCTACTTTCATTTAAATTTAAATTTGGTTGGATCACATCTGGGGATTTGATTGTTTGGCTTATGCAAATGATACTCATCAGGGGTTATGTAAGTTTGCGACCAGGGGCCGTGCTTGTCTTTTTGGTTATATTAAGGGATGACAATGGGTCGGATTTTGACAAACCCAAATTTATGGGTTTATCTGTAAAAAAAATTCGCTGTAAAATCAATTGGGGTTGGAAAACTCAAACCCAACCCGCTGAGTATCCGTGGGTTCATGGGTACCTGTGGGTTTTTCTGGCAAAATTTTACAATAACAAGTTCCTATCAAATAAAAGTCAAACATCTATTCCCCATACATATTATCCATACATCAAATACTAGTATAGAAAATTCAAACAAATCACAATTACACTAAATAAAAGCACACAATTCTTTGTTTTTCGTTCATTCCCTTTTTATTTGTGAGAGAGCAACAAACCAACAAATATGGTGTGTTCAACTTCAATTATTAATTTATCCCTCCCACTTCTTTTGGGAAAAAGGAAACATTACCTTGGTAAGAAACAAAATTCGGGTAGGGTTTGGGGAGAGTTAGTTTGGGGGAAATTAAAATTAGGGCAGGCTTTGGGGAGAGTAGGGCGACGGAATAAGTGTGGGCGAGTATCCATGGGTCGAGTATCTCTAAACCCAAACCCAACCCGGTGAACAGTGTACCAGGTTTAAACTCGAACTCGGCTCAAAACCTGTCAAAACGGGTTTTACCCGCGTTGACCGAGTTGGGTCCGGTAGGGTACCCGTGGGTTCAGGTTTTGTTGGCATCCCTAGTTATCTTGCGACGCAAAAGGGATAATACATGTATGATTTGGAGACTCGTCAAGTATATATGTCATGTGACGTGGTGTTTGTTGAAAGTATCTTCTCTTTTGCTCGTTTCATGTACGAGAGTTTCTCACCTCCTTTTCAACCTCTATTTCGCAAAAGGTTCCCCCTCTTCTATCAATGCACATTTAGTACTTGTCCCGAATCCTTTTCTCCGAGCCCATATTACGATTCTACCTGCTTCTCGGACCCCTTTGAAGCCCACATTTCCAACTTCCTCCTCCTATGGATTCTGGTGCTTCTCTGCTTCTTTGGGATTTAGAGTTTCGAAGAACCCTAATCTTCTGCTACCCATTGGGAGCACGTGGTTTCGAGGTTTAAGCAGTTGCCGCCCATCGTCCGCCGCCATCGTCGAAGGTTTGACCACACACATACTACTTAGCCAGAGACCTTCGTGGATTGTAGACGATTGCGATGCATGAGATCGAACACGCTTTAGGGTTACACCATAAGAATGAGTAAGCACTCATGTGAAGGAAGGGTTGAAGAAGCTCTACAGAAGCAGAGATATGAAATTGTGGATTTGGTAAAAAGCAGAGAGGGGAATTGAAATTGAAATTTTGGGGGAGAAGTAGACAGTGGCGTTGTTGATAATATTATACCTCCTAGGCAATTGGGGTTTGCAGGGGGATTGGAAATCGAGACCGGTGGCGGATAAAGGACGGAGTAGGAGCAAGGGTCTTTCTTTTTCTCCGGGTTATCGATTTCGTATTGCGGATTTAGGCTATGGGTTGGATCGGAAGAGCAAGTCGCGATTGCCGGGACGGGGAGATCCATACGAAGTTGGGGGGTGTTGATGGAGAGGAGTCCCCGGTGAGCAGTTGTATTTCAATTTTTTTAAATTTTTGTTTAAATTAATTTTAATAATTCAAAATTAGAAAATATGTGTAAATTGTGAATATTTTAATGACTTTTATGATGACCGGACGGTGATGTGGCATGTTGACCGATAGTCAACACGTTTGACAGTCAAAGATAACAGTCAAACATCAGGTTTGGCCAATATCGTTACTTTGATGTATAGTTTGGGCCAGGATGTTATAGATCGAAAATATTGGTCAGGATGTTTATTATGATCAAAGTTTAGGCCATACAAATATATTAACCCTTTTTTTTATTATTTTCAAGGAAGAACTTGACCTAGGAGATTTGGATCAAGCATTGGACAACTCGAGAGGACCAAAAGAACTATAAGGAAAAGAATATGGATATTTCATGATAAAGACGAGGTTAAATGACAGAGAAGCCTACTAGTAACCACAAGTAGAGTCTAAGAGAAGCCCAAAAGAGGAAGACTCAGGCCAAGCAGAAGCAAAAACCAGCTGCTTCCCAACAACGGGTCCAAGCGCCGCTTATGGAAACCTGGACAAATCACGATAAAATCTTTATGAGAGGTTGTTCATGGGCTATCGAGTTCAGCCCATGAAGAAAACAATGGTGGTCCCAACAGTTGCCTAGCCGCTGCAAGAAGGCCCAATCTCAAATAGACGATCTTTAGGCCTTGCTTCCGCCCCAAGTCAAATAAACCTTTTGCTAGTAGGTTTAGGATGGTTTTGGCCGAGTTCTACCACTATCAATAGAGGGATGGACTCAGTAGTTCAGTAGGCTGCATAAACTCACTCAAAATTTATGTAAACTCTCTGCTCGAGTGAGAGCTCTTTGGGGTGGGCCCTTTCGTACTCCAATTCTAAGGTTTATCATATATAATCCAGAAGTGAGAAGGGAGAAGGAGGAAATGACAATTCTTCAGCTCACTAAAATCGGTTCACTATTAATTCAAAGCCAGTGTTGAAATTATCATTGTTAGGAAATTAATAAAAGAATCTTACTAATAATAATAAAGGGTTAAGGGCCTCCAAGGCCTATAAATATTCGTAGGAGAGGGTGCAACTAAGGAGATGCAGTCATCATCGATGGTGGTACACTCCTTTTTCCTATATTTTGCTAGTTCAAAATTGATTGCACGAGAATGTGAAGTCGTTTATCTTTGTATGTATTGATGTTATGATTTCATATTATGGTTGTGTTGATGCTTGTGACTTTTGATGTCCTATGTGTATGCATGAATGCTTTATGTGTATGATTTCATATTATTGTACAAGAAAAACCTGTAAACAACTTTACTTATCCTTGCTTTGCTTTTCTTTGCTTGTTACTCCAATGAAAATCCTCTCCTCTTTCGTGTAAGCATAGATGATGTCGTGTGAGTAGTTACGCATTAGAAGATCTTGTCGAATACAACCCTAGGATATCCTAGGGCTTTTATCACCAACAAAATCCATCAAGTTTTTGGCGATGTTGTCAGGGAATTTTAATCATATATAAAAACATCTAACAATCTTATATATCTTTTTATTGTTAAGTTTCTTTTATTTTGCATATTATCATATGAGTCCAGTAAGTATTACAAGAAAAACAAAAAACCTAAGGATAGTGCAAGCGATCATCCAAGAAGGAGGAGCATCGTGTTAACCCATCTTTGGGATGAAGGAAGCAGCATCTAGCTCAAGAGAAGATGAGCCTTCAAGTCACACCAATCTCGAGCCAAGCTTGGGAGAGGAGGAGAAAATTGACGCAAACTACAACTTCGATTTTGAAGAAGGAGCCTCTTCAACATCTTCAACACCATCAATGGCTAGAGAAGGAGAAGGACGAGTGACCATCCCACCTACTTTTTATGAGTACTCAAGGCCAAGAACATAAAAAATCACCTCAAGCATTGGTGCACTACCAACCAGCATCGAGATCCCCACTCAAGTGATCCAAATGGTACAACAAGCTGGGCAATTTGCAGGAAAGAGTGATAATGATCCTGTCCAACACTTGAACATATTCTTAGAGATGGTCGACCCTATTCTAGGAGATGAAGCTACCAAAGAAGGGATTCGATTACTATCCGCCTGGCTAGAACCTTGCTCAAGTATTCATCAAGGAGTACTTTTCAACATGGAAGATGGAGGAGCTTAAAGATGAGATCACTCAATTTCAACAGATGGAAGGAGAGACTTTATATGATGCTTGGAGGACATTCCAGGAGTACATCAATGTGTGCTCCCATCATGGATTCACACAGGACCAGATTGCAAAGTACTTCGCCAAATGCTTCGATAGTGATACCACTATGATGGTGAACCACTCGGCCAATGGAGATTTCACAACAATGAGGAAGTTCAATGCCAAGAATATTTTGTCACAATAGCAAGGAAGTCAAAGAACTAGTCCAAACGACCAAAAATGATCAAACCATTGAAAGCTGCCCAAGGAATGGAGGATGAAGTCGCCACTGTTTCGGGCCTAATTGCACATGATTTGACCCCGTTTTGCTTAAATCTTTGTGCCAAATTCGCTTCTTAAAGGTCGGTTTTACGCTAGGTTCTTCGTGTTTGAGTGTGTTTCAGGATTTAACAGGTGAAACCAGCCTCGGAGTCGATTGATTGGCGAAAAGGATCGAAAACCGGGAGAAGAGGTGAAAAAGCGCCAGTTCACGGCTAAAGGAAGGAGTTCACGGTCATGCAAGTCCGTGAAGAAGGGGAGTTGACCGTGAAGAGCAAGGCGTCCAGAGCCGATTTGATGGTTACTGACGCTAGGTGAGTTCACGATCACTAAGACCGTGAACACAAGCAGTTTCCCGTGAACTGACGAGAGCTATGCAGAGCGTTTTGGCGCGCGGCTTGAGATCACAAACGCATTTGATGGTTCACGACCGTGAACTCAGCTCTTCTCGGGTTTAAGAGCTGAGCTGCAAGGAGGAGAGAGGGGAGAGCCCACTTTTGTGAGAGAAACACCTTCTTCAGCATTCTAGTGAGAGAAACATAACGAAAGGGAAGAAGAGGTTAGGGTTTGGCTTCAAGGCAGATTTTGGGAAGATTTCGCCAAGGAGATCTCAGCTCAAGGGTCAAGAAGAGAGGAGGTATCCCTAAAAGATGGTTTCCACCTTTTCCCCTTTTGTTCTTCCCACTTCTACCATGGAGTAGTCCTCCTTTCACTTGGGTGTAGTGAAACTCTAACTCTACCATGTAGTTTTCTTGTATGTGGTTTGGATGATTGATATTGGGTATTGTTCAATTCAATGTTTGAGACATTATTCACCATGATTGTGCATGCTTTTGCTTAGCGATTTAGGGGTTGTGCATGTGTTGTGCTTAGCATCCTAGTGATTGTGCATAATTGTGCTTAGCACCCCTAAGTTTGTGCATTTAGGTGCTAGTAATCTAATGTGCCACCTTAGCCTAGTTGAGAGAGGAAAATCCCCCTTTCAAGGGAGAATCAATCGAGGTGGTTTTCCTTCCGCTTTCTAAGCCACCTAAACTAGGTTGAGTTAGGGCAACCCTCGATATTAAATTAAACAAATCGATTAATCGTGGTCAAATCGTTCAACTTTAGAGTTGAGTGAGGGAGTAAGTCGATTACCGATTGTCTAAACCGAGAGGGTCGAGTGACACGGCCTTTCATCCTCACCTCGTTTTAGCAATTGAGACTTTGGTCTCCGATCACATACGCTTTCCTCTGCGGTTCACGATTAACGTGCCCAAGGCAATCGTTCCGATCCACGTAGCATGGTAGCGGTTAGGGGGAAGCGAAACCCGAGTGACTTTCCCACAAAAGAGTTTTCAAACCAAATTACCTTTGCTTTCTTTCATTTCACTTAGCAAACCTTTAAACCAAAGTTTTATCGATAGATAATGATTTCAACAACCCAAGTAGGGGTAGACGGACCGGCCCTGGTCGATATCTAAATACTTGCCCTATACTACACCTAATTAGAGTTTAAAAACTTGGGCTCAAATTGGGGTTTAAGTGTGGTGTAGTTTCGTGCGAGTCAAGTTTTTGGCGCCGTTGCCGGGGACAACAGTCTGTTATTCTGAAAAAGTTGTTGGATGTTAATCTAGCTTTTGATTTCCAGTTTTGTAAGTGTGTGTGTTCTTTGCTTGTGCTAGACTTGGTGTGTTCCGATTGTGTGTAGGTGGTGCATGACCCGGAGCAACCCGGCACCTTTGCTACCACTTGAAGAGGGCATAAACCCAGCTCTCCGACTCCTAGGAAGCCCTGACTTAGATGGGAAGTTGTATGACCCCACTTGAAGCGAAGTTAGATCAGCTGGTCAGGGTGATGCTCGAGGAAAAAGGGCATGTAAGCGGGGTAGCAACACCTATGGAGTGGGGTGAAAGTTGGAACCATGAGGACGCAGAGTACCACCGGATGACCCGCTTTAAGGAGGTCGTGATGAACTTTGTCGCCTCCAGCTCCAAAAAGTTTGAAAGAATCGACAGATTCATTGGAGAGGCAACAGAGAAGTTCTCGACCATACTGGCGGGGTTGGAGAGTCAGGAAACTCACTTGATCAACCTGGCCACAAGCATAAGGGGTATCTCCCAGGCGGCTCAGTCTTGGAATTCAGTCGACGAAGTTGATGTGGTAGCCGTGACTCTTCGAAGTGGAAGAGAGGCCAAGGAGCTACCCCCTAAGAAGAAACAACTCGCAACAGAGGAGCAACAAGGGGGCGGCAACCTCCCCTCGCAGCCGGAAGCCACAAGTGACAGGGACATCAACTCTACGACCCCTAAACCGACTTCTCAAGAAGAGGATATCACTCCGACCACTCAATCGGAGCAAGAAAAGAGGAAAGTGACCCCAACTCTCCCTTATCCTTCACGGCTTCGCAACGACTGCACGGCGGCAGAGTTCTCCCACTTCATGGAGTTGATGAATCAGTTGCATTTTAACATCCCCTTCCTAGAGGCCGTCACCCAAATGCCCAAGTATGCAAAATACCTGAAAGACCTCCTCACCGACAAGAAGAAGCTTGAGGGGTTGGCTACGGTGAGCTTGAATGAGGAATGCTCCGCCCTCGTGCAGAATCACCTGCCCCCGAAACGCAAAGATCTAAGGAGTTTCACTATCCCTTGCTTTATAGGTGACGTATGCATAGGAAAGTCCTTGGCGGACCTAGGAGCTAGCATTCATGTGATGCCCTAATAAGTTGTTTCAAAAGTTAGAACTAGGAGAACTTAGAGCCACGAGGATGCATATTCAGTTAGCATATAGGTCCATAGTACGAACCAAAGGTGTTGTGGAGGACTTGCTCATTAAAGTAGGACCTCTAGTGTTTCCTGTGGACTTTGTTATCTTAGACATTGATGAGAAAGTGGAGGTCCCCCTCATCTTGGGAAGGCCTTTCTTAGCCACCGCCAAGGCCTTGATTGATGTGCATGGAGGTAGGCTGGTGCTTAGGCGAGGAGAGGAGGAGGTCACATTCTCAATTGATGATAGCATGAAGTTGTCTCGTTGTCATGATGATTTTGATTACTGCGAAGAGGTTTTTGACTTCATGGAGGCACTCGCGTCTGTGGGTGCCTTTTCTACTGACCCTTTTGAGGAGTGTTGTTTGGTAGGAACAGACGCCCCGGACTCCCAGGAGGTTGTTAGCCAACCCTTGCAAGACCAAGAAGTGGAGGCATTACCCTCAATGCGGAAAATCCCTACCTCTCTGGAGGAACCCCCCGAGTTGGAACGGAAACCGCTACCTCCTCACCTCGAGTACGCCTTTTTGAGGGATGATGGGAAGCTTCCAGTCATCATCAATGCCAATCTTATACCCGATCATAAGGTAGAATTGATTGAGTTCCTCAGGCGTCATGAGAGGGCAATAGCTTGGAAGATCACAAACATCCAGGGAATTGGGCCAAACTTTTGTTCACTCCTAATCTGGAAGAATTTGTGAAAGTAGAAGTAATCAAGCTGCTGGATGCCGGGATTATCTACCCTATCTCGGATAGCCAATGGGTGAGCCCAACCCAGTTGGTCCCTAAGAAGGGAGGAATGACGGTGGTAGAAAATGAAAAGGAAGAGCTTATACCAACAAGAACGGTAACGGGGTGGAGGGTGTGCATTGACTATCGAAGATTGAACGAAGCCACTCGAAAGGACCACTTCCCTTTGCCTTTCATTGATAAAATCCTGGAGAGACTCGCTGAACATGGTTACTATTGCTTCTTGGATGGGATGCCAGGGTACTTCCAGATCCCAATTGGCCCAGAAGATTAAGCCAAGACAACATTCACATGCCCCTTCGGGACCTTTGCTTACCGACGCATCCCGTTTGGATTGTGCAATGCCCCGACAACATTCTAGAGGTGCATGGTGGCCATCTTTGACAAGACATTTGGAGAGATAATGGAAGTATTCATGGACGAATTTTTCAGTGTTCGGAGATTCATTCTTTCATTGTCTGGCCAACTTGGAGAAGGTCCTTGAGCGATGTGAAGAAACCAATCTAGCCTTGAGTTGGGGAGAAGTCCCATTTTATGGTCCGGGAGGGCATTGTGTTGGGTCCCAAAATCTCCATGCAGGAGATTGAGGTGGATCGAGTTAAAAGTTGAGAGACTAAGCAAGCTACCTCCCCCAACCAGAGTTAAGGGCATAAGAAGCTTTCTTGGGCATGCGGGGTTTTATCGATGTTTCATTGAAAACTTCTCGAAGATCGCATTGCCCTTGACCAAGCGTTTGGAGAAGGATGCCCCATTCCTTTTCACGAAGGAATGCTTTGATGCTTTCAACATCCTTCAAGATAAGCTCACCAATGCCCCCATAATGGTCTCACCAGATTGGAACCTCCCCTTCGAACTCATGTGCAACGCTAGTGACTATGCCGTGGGAGCAGTTTTGGGTCAAAAGAGGGGTAGACACTTTTAACCTATTTGCTACGCCTCAAAGACACTAAATGATGCTCAGGAAACTTACACAACCACGGAGAAAGAGCAGCTGGCAGTAATCTTTGCTTTCGATAAATTCAAGTCTTATCTGGTGTTCTCCAAGGTTGTTGTCTACACAGACCACTCTGCCATCCGCTTCTTGATGAGCAAGGCAGATGCCAACCCCAGACCAATTCGATCACTCCTGCTGCTTGAAGAGTTCGATGTGGAGATTAAGCACAAAAAGGGGGCTGAAAACCTTGCAGCTGACCACCTCTCGCGGCTCAAAGGACCGGGGAGTAGCACTCATCCGAGAAAGATAAATGAGACTTTCCCCGATGAACGTCTACTCGCCCTCGCCGCTGTAGAGAGTGTCGCCCCATGGTTTGCCAACTTCGCCAACTATCTGGTTGGAAAGAAGCTACGCACGGGAATAACTACACATGAGAGAAACAAGTTCTTCTCCGACCTTCGTGATTACTTCTGGGATGACCCTCACCTTTTTCGAATTGGGGCCGACGGATTCATTCGAAGGTGCGTATTGGAGGAGATAGAAGGTAATCTGAACCACTATCATACGGGGCCAGCTGGGGGTCACCACAGAGGCAACCGAACGGCAAGAAAGGAGTCCAGTCGGGATTCTACTGGCCGAACCTTTTCTGGGATGCCTACAAATTTGTGAGTCATTCGACAAATGCCAATGGACAGGTAATGCTTCTAACAGAAATGAGATGCCCCAAACAATTTCTATCACTTGTGAGATCTTTGATGTTTGGGGCATCGATTTTATGGGACCTTTCCCCTCGTCTTTTGGTAACAAATACATCCTTGTGGCCGTAGACTACGTCTCGAGGTGGGTTGAGACTCAATCTCTCCCCAACAATGATGCAAGACGAGTCTGTGGATTTCTGAAAAAGCTGTTTTCACGATTTGGGACCCGGAGGGCCATCGTTAGCGACCGCGGAACCAATTTTGAAGGTCAATTCGATAAGATCCTCGCTCACTACGGTGTCACCCACGGGGTGTCCATGGCCTATCACCCCCAAACTAGTGGACAAGTCGAGCTATCAAATAGGGGGGTAAAACGGATCCTAGAAAAAACCTTGGATCAATCTCGCAAGGATTGGTCCGCAAAGCTCGATGATGCTCTATGGGCATACCGCACGGCCTACAAAATACCAATAGGCATCTCGCCTTACCATTTGGTGTATGGAAAAGCGTGCCACCTACCCTTAAAGCTAGAGCACAAGGCTTTCTGGGCCACAAAGCTTTTGAATATGGACCCTAGTTTGTGTGGAAATGAAAGAAAGTTGTAGGTGCTTGAACTTGAGGAGTGGCGTCTCCGAGCCTATGAAAACACCAAGATTTACAAGGAGAGGACGAAGCGCTTGCATGATGCTCGCCTGAAAGGAGGGAAGGATTTCCAGCCGGGAGACCAGGTTCTCTTGTACAACTCCCGATTGAAGCTATTCCGTGGGAAGCTAAGGTCAAAATGGTCGGCCCCGTATGTGGTAACTCAAGTATTCACATACGGGGTGGTTGAGATCTCCCACCCGGAGGAAGGAACGTTCAAAGTGAATGGACACCGCCTGAAGTGTTACCTTGGAGGAGAGGTAATGCCACACAAGGAGGTGGTGTTCCTGCAAGATGCATGACCCGGAAGTCTCCTTCTAGCTTAAAACGTTAAAGAAGCACTTGTTGGGAGGCAACCCAACGAAGGTTAGCAAGTTTGAACTACTAATACTATGTATTGTGCTTGTAATAACCTCGAACGAGTCGTATTGTGCTGGTGTGTGTTTTTTGTTGTCTCTCCTTGAAGCTCAAATTATCCTACGCCGGTTCGATTCCTACATTCACTCACCAAGCCCAAGCGGTAACGTCACTCTACCCCTTTCCAACGCCATTGAGGGAAATGCCGAGTTTAAGTGTTTGTGTGTGTGTGGGGGGGGGGGGGTAGTCTACTAGTATGCTTGTGTGAGTGAGATGTTGCTTGGAGCCTTTTGTATGCCCGAATTTCAAAAAATTTGAGGGCTCCAAGCAACGTTTGCATGTTCAAAGTGGCCGGATGGTGGAAATTCTCGTGTTTGTGGCACTGATCTTGAATTGTTGCATGTGATCGAGTATATCCTATGATGATGACTGAACCAGTCAAGATGAATGGGAGGCTCGACTAGTTGGTCCGGCTAGCCCCAACTTAGACCGCGATCCCTACGATTGCTTTATTAGCCACGACCACTACGTATGCTTCGATTCATCCTGCATAGATGAAATAGAAGGAAACCAACTAAAAAGCATACCACAAAGCCAGCAAAACCATTAGTAATCATGCTACTAGGCACCTGAAACTCAGCGAGGAAGACGATAAAAGCAACTAAGAGCTAAATTCGAGCAAGCACAAGTAAAATTAAAAGCTCATTGAGGCCTTATATCGACTACATGGTGGGCACAACTCAACATGAAGAGCAAAACACAAAATTCGCTCACCAAACTTCATCTCGTTCAACATATACGATCACATCATGCTACTAAGCAAGGGAGCTGCATTCCATTGGAACTGGCCCCTCCAATTTTACAAATTTTCGAAAACACCTAATCTCCTTAACCAAGAACCATAGGAATGATTTTTCAAGTGGAAGAACTAATTGAAGCTCAAACTTATCTGAAAACACAAGGAAATTAAAGAAAGGGGATGGGAGGGGCGAAACACTGCGAAGATGCCGGAAAAAGTGTGGCTGACGGTAGTGAACTGTAGCTGACGAGAAGAGGAAAGAATAGGTGGCGCCTCCAGGGGAAGACGCCATCGACGGAGGGCAGGAGAAGGGTCGTCGTAGGCGAGTGACAGCGGCTGACGGTGGGAGAACGGAGACAGCGTAATGGTGGTCTCGTTGAAGGCGGGCGGAGGGCGAAGGAGCAGCAGGTGGAGGTCGGGTTTTGGGGCAGGTTTTGTGAGGAAAAGACAAATGCGAGGGGTGAGGGAGGTCAGGTTTTCAAAACAAGAAACACGCCCTCTTAGGGAAGAAATCATAGTTGAGTTTTTGTAAATCTTGCTCGTGCCATTCCCCCTCGCTAAAACCTGGAAAACATGACCTCTTATGGCCAAAACAAGGTCGGGTTTCTGTGAAGGAGAAGCCATGTTTTTCCAAAAGAATTATGCCCGCTCCGTTTGAATTCACCAAAATCCTGGCTTTACGCACGATGTACCCGGGGCAACGAAAATGACTCAAGACAGATTGAACTGACATAAAAGTACTCAAAACAAACAAAAATCAAAAGAAAAGGGAAATAAAATCAAATCAGGGTGGGTTTGCCTCCCAACAAGCGCTTTTTTACCGTCTTTTAGCTGGACGCTGATAGATGAACTAAGGGGTCCTGGAGTTTGATGAGCAACTCCTCGCACTCCACATCATCTCCCAGATAGGGTTTCAGGAGGTGGTCGTTCACCTTAAATGGCTCGGTTTGTGCATTACTAATCTTCATCGTGCCTTACGGGAACACCTGGATGACCGTGAATGGTCCAGACCTGAAACCCGAGAAGAGTTTCACGCGTGAGTTAAAGAGTAAGATGCAAATGCAATCACCGACCTGAAACTCTTTGGTGCCCTTCAGACAAACAACATGAAGACGCTTTGTTCGCTCCTTATAAAATTGGGTATTCTCATAGGCGTAATGACGCCATTCTTCCAACTCCAGCATCTGCAGCTTATGTATAGTACTTGTAGCACTCAAAACCAAGTTTAGGAGCTTAAGGGCCCAGAAGGCCGTCCTCTACATCAACGGGAAATTGTCAAGCCGATAAGGTGAAGTATCTATTAGTGTCGTGTTGGTTGTCCTATATGCCCGAAGAGCATCATCGAGCTTGGTGGACCAATATTTGCAGAATTAATCCACCGTCTTTCAATGATTCTCTTGAACTCCTGGTTCGTCAACTCGACCTGACTATTTGTTAGAGGATGGTAGGCCACATACACCTTATGCGTGACATCATAGCGAGAGAAGAGCTTCTTGAATTGCCCCTGAAAATGGGTGCCTCTATTGCTAATGATGGCACGGGGTGCCCAAACTGGATGAAAAGCTGCTTCAGGAATTGAGAGACACGTCTTGCTTCATTGGTGGGCATGGCCTAAGATTTTGCCAACCTCGAGACGTAGGTTAACAGCAAAAAAGATATACAAATTACCAAAAGATGGAGGGAATGAGCCCATGAAATCGATGCCCCAAACATCAAAGACCTCACAAATGACGAAATGTTTTGGAGCATCTCATCCTGAGCAGAAATGTTAGCTGTCCTGTAGCAGCGGTCGCACTGTCGTGTGATGATATCGGCGTCCTTAAAGAGCGAGGCCAGTAAAAGCCCGACTACGATACCTTTCGCACGTGCGGTTTCCTCCATGGTGACTTGATAGGTCTTTAATTGCACATATTTTGCCCCTATTCTTGAGCCGTTTGAGATGTTGATTCTCGGGTTTTAAGCCGATTTCACGCTAGGTTGTGTGTTTATGTCGCTTTTCAGGACTTGGCGTTGACATGGAAGCGAGGAATCGGGTTTTGGGCAAAAAGGGGACCGTTGGAGTAAAAGGGAGCTGGAGGAGCAAAATCCCCGGCCGGGTAAAATGCAAGGAGCGGCCGGGGGTAGCTGATTTCCCAGGAAGGGTCCCGTCCGGAGAGCTTAAATCCCCGATCGGGTATTATTGACCTTGATCGGGGATTAACCCCCAAGCTGATGCGGTGCGTTTCAAAATCCCCGGTCGGGCACCCAAAATCCCCGACCGGGGATCGCGAGTTCCAGTTTTTTAAGGGAAAGAAGAGCAAAATTGAGAGGGTCCCGAGTTTTAGAGAAAGAAAGCGATTCCTAGAGAGAGAAAGCGACGAACCAGAGTTCCCAAGTGCCCTAGCTTGATCTTCATCACCATTGGAGCTCGGCTCACATTTGGACAAGTGCTGATTGACGACCAGGAGCAGATTCTCATCCTTCACAACTTGATTTCTGCATCTGAGCTTTCTTTTGCTTCTCTCTCCATGGAGTAACTTCCTCATTCATCTGGGTATGGAGAACCCTAGATTTGCATGTTAGGTCTGATTGTATGAACCCAAGTACAGATTCTATGATTTGATTATATTCAATTGAGGTTTGAATTGTTGAATGGCATGAATCCTGATCAAATTCCTGTTGTTTCTGCTTTAACCTAGAAAGAGAATATCTGCCTAGGTTGATAGAGCACCCTTGATTGAAGATAGGGAGTTGGTGACTTTAGTCAAGGAGCCAACTCACTATTCTGTACCGAATTCACTTCGGTAGTGGAGGTTTTGTTCATTAGGGCCTCAATCTGTTTACTCCGGTGGAGGTTAGTCGCCCGCTGGGGACTTAGATTGAGAGGGTCTGGAGACCTTTAGTCGAGACTGCAGACTATTTAAGAACCTCCCGCAGTATAACTATCACTGAAATTGAACTTGGTAAATTACAATCCGGCTTAACTGCAGTCTAGGGGGAACCATATCCGGGTGACCTCTCTCGACTTGAAAACAACCTTCTTGCTTGCTTTGCTTGTTTGTTAGTTTGAACGCACCTGTCGCCAACTTAGGAGACAACAGCGAGCTAGACTGGCTAAGGAGGAGCGCATAGACGGCCACTTGAGCAGCGATTCTGAGGAAGAGTACGAGATGGAAGGCGAACACAACCCACCCCAGGGGATTCCTCTCCAGGTTCCCCTGGTGAATCAGTTCTTGGGGAACAACCCCATACCCCAGGCAGATGGGGTTCATCATCCACCACCGCCGCCGGGTCCCACCTTGGAGTACTACTACACTCCACGGGTTGCTGATATCCGCCCGTCATCCTCTACCCGCCATTCCAGCGAACAACTTCGAGATCAAGCCATGCTGGATTCAACTCATTACATCCTCTGTCCAGTTTCATGGTTTGAAGGATGAGGAGGCAAGGGTGCACCTTTCCCGTTTTCTGCAGCTGACGAACGGGTTCAAGCTGAACGGTGTCCCTGATGATGCAATCCGCCTTCACCTCTTCCCCCATTCTCTTGAGAGGCATGCTAAGAGGTGGTTGGAGACCCAGCCCCCATTGTCCATCACCTCTTGGGACGATCTGGCTGACAAGTTCGTGCACAGGTACTATCCGCCATCGAAGACCACAGAGATCCAGCGGGAGATCACTCACTTCCGTCAATAGCCAGATGACTCACTTCGTGATGCATGGGAGCGGTACATGGGATTTTTCTGGCAGTGTCCCCATCATGGCTTCAGTGACGCATTCACCGTAGGGAACTTCTACAATGCTCTCTCTCCGGAAAGCCAGAGGGTGATTGAGTCTCTATGCCCATGAGGGGATATTCTTACTAAGACTCCACCCGAACTGAACAAGATGATCAGTACCTTGGCTGCCAGAGATCATTCCTGGGGGCAGAGCACTAGAGGCAGGAATTCCCAGGATCGTGGTGTGCACGCCATGGAGGCCAGGTCCGGGCTCACGCAGCAGGTGGCTTAGTTAGTGCAGACATTGAAGCAGCCCAACAATCTTATTCCGGGCCGAGGTTTGGCTACGCCTCCAGTAGCTCAATGTCAGTGGTGTGAGAGCTCGAATCATCTGGTGGAAGACTGCCAGGCGATGCGGGAGTCCTCTACTCCCCAAGAGCAGGTGGACTTCATCACCAATGCTTGGCGCCTTGACCCATACAACAATACATATAACGAGGGGTGGTGCCAGCATCCCAACTGCGCTTGGGGTAGCAACACAACTAAACCACCTGGTTTCCCAGCACCAGCAGGTGGTTTTCAGCAGAGGCAGCCTTTCTAGGCTAGATAGGGGCCACCCCCACAGCAGCAGCCCTATCAGCCTAGGCAGGGGCAGCCATTCCAGCAGCCCCAGCGTTAGTATGCCTAGCCTCCAGCAGCTGCAGCTCCAGATAATCAGATGACGGAGCTGAAAAATATTTTGCAGGCATTCATGACCACCAGCCAGGCAAATTTCACGAGGATGGATCAAAACATAGCCTCACTGGAGGCAGGCCAGAGAAACCAAGGTGCCATTTTGCAAGATCTATAGAATCATATTGGTGGCATAGCTCGCCAAAACACTACCAGGGTACCAGGGACTGTGCCTGCCACCACTATTCTGAACCCTTGTGAGCCTAACCAGCACCAGTAGCTGGATGCCATCACTACTAGGAGTGGCAAGACCATATCTATTGCTCCTGCCCAGCCCAGGCAAGACGAGCTACCACCTGCTTCAACACTTCCAGCTGACAATGCAGAAGTGGGGGGCGACAAAGAAGCACCTGCTCCCAAGCCACAGCCAGTGGTTAAGGAGCATGTACCCCAGCTTCCTTTCCCCACTCGCCTACATAAAGACAAGCTGGAGACTGAGTTTGCCAAGTTCATGGCAATGTTGAAGCAGGTCAACATCAGCATGCCATTCGTGGAAGCACTGTCGAAGATGCCCAAGTACGCCAAGTTCATGAAAGACCTCCTCACCAACAAGAAGAAACTTGGGGATCTTTTGACAGTGATGCTGAGCGAGGAGTGTTCTGCTATCTTGCAGAACAAGCTGTCCAAGAAGCTTAAAGACCTAGGGAGTTTCACTATCCCTCTTTTTATTGGCAGCATGCATGTAGGAAAGTCCTCGGCGGACCTAGGCGCTAGCATAAATGTCATGCCCTACAAATTGTTTAAAAAGCTAGACCTAGGTGAACCTAGAGCTACTAGGATGAGCATTCAGTTAGCAGATCGTTCCATTATGCATCCTAGGGGTATCATTGAGGATCTGCTTGTTAATGTAGGTGCATTCACATATCCTGTTGACTTTGTTATTCTGGATATAAATGAGGATGTGGATGTACCTTTGATTTTGGGTAGACCGTTTCTCGCCACCGCCAAGGCGCTTATTGATGTGCATAGTGGTAAATTGATCATGCGTGCTGGTGATGAACATGCTACTTTTTCTGTGTCTGAGAATGGGAAACACTCCCATTTGCATGATGACGTAGATTACTGTGATATGCTTGCTGATTTTGAGACCGCACTCGCTATAACGAGTGCGGGTACTGACGATGCTCTTGAGCGTTGTATTTTGCTAGGTCAGCAGGCATCGCAGGAGCCGCAGCTGGCGGAGCAGTTGGCCGCGCTGGAGAGTGGCCCATTCCTGGAGGGCGACAGGCTGTTCAAACCGATCTCATCCTCACCCCGCATCACTACCTCCTTGGAGGAACCACCAGAGCTGGAGCTAAATCCCCTCCCTCCTCATTTGGAGTATGCATTTCTCCGGGAGGGGAATAAGCTGCCATTCATCATCAGCTCGACCCTCACATACGAGCAGAAGGACAGACTGGTGGCTTTGCTGAAGCTTCACGAGTGAGCCCTAGCCTGGAAGATCATAGATATCTGGGGGATCAGCCCCTCCTTCTGCTCCCACCGGATACTGTTGGAGGATGAGATGCGGCCAGTGAGGCATCCGCAGAGAAGATTGATACCGAACCTGGAGGCTGTGGTTCGGGCGGAGATCGTGAAGCTGATGGACGCGGGGATGATCTTCACCATTTCCGACAGCGAGTAGGTCAGTCCCACCCAGGTGGTACCCAAAAAGGGTGGGATGACCGTGGTTCCTAACGAGAAGAATGAGCTCATCCCGATGCGCACGGTGACTGGGTACCGTGTCTGCATTGATTATAGGCGTCTCAACGACGCCACTCGGAAGGACCACTTCCCGCTGCCGTTCATTGATCAGATGCTGGAGAGACTGGCGGGGCACGAGTTCTACTGTTTCCTGGATGGGATGTCCGGGTATTTCCAGATCCCCATTGCACCGGAGGACCAGGCGAAGACCACCTTCACCTGCCCCTTCGGCACATTTGCCTACCGGAGGATCCCATTCGGGCTATGCAATGCCCTCGCTACTTTTCAGTGATGCATGCTAGCCATCTTTGACCATCTGGTCGGTGAGATTATGGAGGTGTTTGTGGACTATTTCTCGGTTTATGGAGACTCATTCTCTCACTGTCTCCATAACCTGGAACTCGTCCTTAAACGGTGTGAAGAAACGAACCTGGCACTAAGTTGGGAGAAGTGTCATTTCATGGTTCGCGAAGGCATAGTTCTGGGGCATAAGATCTCCAAGATGGGGATTTAGGTGGACCTAGTAAAGATTGAGACTATCAGCAAGCTGCCTCCTCCTACATCTGTTAAGGGGATCCGGAGTTTTTTAGGCCATGCAGGGTTCTACAGGCGGTTCATCAAAGATTTTTCGAAGATCGCCTTGCCCCTGACTAAGCTTCTTGAGAAGGATGCCCCCTTCCAGTTCACTGATGCATGCACAGCGGCATTCACGACCTTGAAAGAGAAGCTCACCCAAGCTCCGATCATGGTTGTTCCTGACTGGTCTCTCCCATTTGAGTTGATGTGTGATGCCAGTGACTTTGCTGTTGGAGCTGTCTTGGGGCAGAGGCGAGATCAACACTTTCGACCTATCTACTACGCCTCGAAGATCCTAAATGATGCCCAGGAGAACTACACCACTACGGAGAAGGAGCTGCTCGCAGTGGTGTTTGCCTTCGACAAATTTCGTCCCTATCTGGTCTTGTCCCATGTGACCATGTACACAGATCACTCCGCGATTCGATACCTGATGAGCAAGGCCGTTGCCAAGCCTAGGCTCATACGATGGATCTTATTATTGCAGGAGTTCAACATTGAGATTCGGGAGAAGAAGGGAGCAGAGAGTGTTGCAGCCGATCACCTCTCCCGGTTGGACGCACCCCCTGCGGACAACCTCGAGGAGGAGATCAACGACTCCTTCCCAGACAAGAGATTGATGATGATGTGCCTGGTGGAGAGTGTCACCCCCTGGTATTCCGATTTTGCGAACTATCTGGTGGGCCAGCAGCTGCCCAAGGGGATGATAACTCACACCAAGAGGAAATTCTTCTCCGACCTGAAGCATTACTTCTGGGATGACCCTCATCTCTTCATGATCAGTGCCGACGGGATCATCCGTCGCTGTGTTATGGAGAGTGAGATGGAGGGCATTCTATCTCACTGTCATGAAGGACCTACTGGCGGTCACCACGGAGGAAACCGCACAGCGAGGAAGGTGCTCCGATCGGGCTTTTACTGGCCCACGCTCTTCAAGGATGCAGACGCCTTCGCACGCAGGTGCGACCGATGCCAGAGGTCAGGTAACATCTCTACCCGTGATGAAATGCCCCAGAATGTGTTTATAACCTGTGAAATTTTTGATGTCTGGGGTATCGACTTCATGGGCCCCTTCCCTCCATCCTTTGGCAATACTTATATCTTGGTTGCTGTTGACTACGTCTCTAGGTGGGCTGAGGCGCAAGCTTTGCCGACTAATGATGCTAGACGTGTTTGTGGTTTTCTGAAGCAGCTATTCTCCCGGTTCGGGACACCTAGAGCCATCATAAGCGATCGAGGCACCCATTTCCAGGGCCAATTTGATAAGTTACTGTCTCACTATGGTGTGACTCACAAGGTGTCCGTGGCCTATCACCGTCAAACCAGTGGCCAGGCCGAGCTGACGAACCGGGAGCTCAAGCATATAATGGAAAAGACGGTGGATCAGTCCCGCAAGGATTGGTCCACCAAGCTCGATGATGCTCTCTGGGAATATCGCACTGCCTACAAGACACCCATTGGTACTTCACCGTACCGGCTTGTCCATGGAAAGGCATGCCATTTGCTCGTGGAGCTAGAGCACAAGACCCTTTTAGGCCCTTAAGCTGCTCAACTTGGATGTTAGTGTTGCAGGTATTGAGCGCAAAATGCAGATGTTGGAGCTGGAAGAATGGCGTTATCACGCCTATGAGAACACCAAGTTGTACAAGGAGCGCACTAAGCGCCTACACGATGCACGGTTACGGGGTCCGAAAGAGTTCCAGGTTGGTGATCGAGTTCTCCTCTATAACTCTCGCCTGAAATTCTTTCCCGGAAAACTCCGCTCCCGGTGGTCTGGACCGTTCACGGTCACACAGGTGTTCCCGTATGGCACGATTGAAATTGCCAACCCGCAGACTGAGTCGTTTAAAGTGAATGGTCATCGTCTCAAACTCTACCTGGGCGACGAGGTCGAACATGCGGAGTTGGTAGTGGAACTCACGGACCCTTAGTTCCACTATGGGCGTCCAGCTAAAAGACGGTAAAGAAGCGCTTGTGGGGAGGCAACCCCACCACGGTTTGCATCTCTTTTTCCCTTTTTCTGTTTTTTGTGTCGTGTTAAGTCAGTTGCATGTCTGTGTTGAAGTTCGGTTGTGGTTATGTCTCGGTTTGGTGTTTTTTCGTGTAGGGGAGGTTGAAAATTTGGGCGATTGCAATTTTTGGCCGGAAGGGGCAAATCCCCGGTCGTGGGCCAAAATACCCGACCGGGTATATTTGGCCCATGACCGGGACCCTTCCTGCTTCTCAGGGTGAAAAAGGCGAATCCCCGACCTTGCCCAATAATACCCGACTGGGTATTTTTGCTTCAAGGCCGGGGATTTCCCAACCAAGGAACGCAGTGTTTCACAAAAACACCCGACCTTGACCCAAAAATACCCGACCGGGTATTTTTGGCTCAAGACCGGGGGATTTTATTGCACCCAAAACGCGACGTTCCACAACCCCCGGTCGTGGGCTCGAAATACCCGACCGGGTATTTTTGGGGGCCGACCGAGGATTTTTGCTATTTAAGCAAACCCCTGGTCAGTTTCTCTCTACCCTCATTTTTCAAAAATTTCCCTCTCCTCTTCCTTCCAAATCCTCTCCCCTCTCTCTTCTTGAGCACGCCGGCAGCCGCGCACCGCCGACGGCTACCGCGCTCCGCCACCCCCCGCCGCCGCCGGCCGCCGTCCTCCTTCGCCGGCCATTTCCGACAGTTTTCCGGTGACTTTCCGACCACTTTCCGGCGAGTTTTCCGGTCAATTTTTCGGTGTCATTTTGCATCCCTCCTCCCTTCCTCGCGTCCATCTACAGTTCTACTTGAGTTTCCAGGTGTGTTTCGTGTTAACTGTCCTTGTTCTGGAAAATCGGATTGTAGATTGTAGGACCGAGAACTGTGTTTGCATGCTTGAATTAGACTAGGGTGAGGGATGTCGTATGCATGGTTATGCCTTTGGTGTGTGTGCTGCCCGTGTGATTGTTGTGGTTGGTTATGTTGTTCTTGCCTTGTCTCCGGTTGGGTTGCTTGCAATTCAACCGGTTATGCTTAAACTGTTAGCCTAGGTGATCCTTAAGTGTGGGGGAAATGATGAACCCATGCTGTTGGTCCTGACGAGTTTTTCTTGTCTCCACCTTTGGTTTGTTAATTTTGCAAGAACATGTCACTCGACCATCCGTTCGTGCAGGATCGGCGCCTGCACCCGGATTACGCGAACCAGTTCCGCAGGGTCACGAGCGGGAGACTGGAGCGCTACCACCATCTGGACTGGGGCGTATTCGAGCAGCTCCACTGCATTCAGGAGCTCTCCACCGCCATCAGCCACCGGGATTGGCGGACACTGCTGACCATAGAGGAGCGCACATACACGGAGCTGGTGTGGGAGTTCTACACCACCTACAAGTACAACGCCAAGGCGGCCCGAGACTCCCACGCAGTCACTTTCAGGCTGGGCGGCCACCCACGTGAGCTGACCATTGACGGGTTGGCCTATGCCCTAGGGATTCAGTACCACCCCTTCTCGCGCCACGTGGTTGAGATCACAAACCTGGCGGACTGGAACCAGGACATGTTCAACCGTCGGATAGCCAGACGCGCCTATGGGTTCGACTACTTTGACCCCGGTCAGACTTCCGTCTCCACCATCTGGCCGCAGTGGCACATCCTGAACTTGCTCATCACCCGCTCGATCGTCCCATGTGCTACTGGGTCGCACAAGATTCCGAAGTGGGTGCTCTATGCCATGTAGTCGATGAAGGACCCTGAGCATATGTTGCACTTGGGATCTTTCGTGGCTACCACTTTCTCTCGGTGCCACGGGAAACCCAACCACCTTTACTGTGGTCCCCTGATCACCCGCCTGGCGCGTCATTTTGGCATCGACTTCGCGGGCCTCACGGATTCTACTGCACGGGGCGACTCCACCCCCCTCAGCCGGGATGTGCTCCACAATGCACTCCTCCTGGCCACTGCTGGCACCCGCACCTGGGTGGATGGGCTTTCGATGCCCCCTGAGGAGGATGAGGATCTCGATGAAGACGAGGAGGACGCTGACTACTCTGGCAAGGACGAGGATGACGATGATGATGATGATGGTGGGGCCATGGATGCTGATGAGCCGGAGCCCCCGCTCTCTCCACCAGGGGACCTTCAGCCACGATGGAGATCAGAGAGAGGCGAGCCCTCCTCCGGTCCTTCTGGTCCGTCGATGGCTTCTGGCCCGTCGATAGACTTCTTCACGGAGTAGTTTCAGCAGATGGGGCTCCAGTTCCAGCAGCTCGGTCTTCAGAACCAGCAGCTCATGGACCATCAGGTCCAGTTCTACCAGCAGTATTCGGCCCACCAGGCCGAGTACCAGTCCAGGCTGACGGTTGTCGACGAGCGCCTCGACCGCATAGAGACCCAGATGGGAGTCACTAGTGCTCTCATCGGGCGGGAGAGAGATCGAGGGCGCCGATTGATGGAGTACTCGGAGCACCTGCTCCAGGCTTGTCACCCACCAGAGGAGCACCACTGGACCACCCGGTGGGATCACTCACCCCCCCCCCCCCCACACCACCACCGACCGATGGGGACGACGACCTCGTGAACCAAATTGACTTCACCGGTCTAGGAGGCCCCTAGTGGCCCGTTTTGTGTTGTTTTGTTTTCGGCAGAGTGCAAACTGTCTTTTTTGTGTCTGTTTATTTTCTTTATTTTTATTTTTTTTATTTTGGATGATGTACTATTGGGTTGACCATTGGACCTAACATATTGTGTTTGAGTTCTTTTGTTCCCTTTAGCTGTGCTTGTCCTGACTGGTCCTCTCTCAAGTCCGCTTCATTCAGACTGGTCCCCGTCCAGTCTCATGCAGTGCGTGCACACCGGTAACATCGTTCCCCTTTCCCTTCCCTCTTCTCCATTGAGGGAAATGTCGATTTTAAGTGTGTGGGGGGGTGTTTATCTTTTGACTGCATTAGATCTGTTTGTGTGCTTGGAGTCTAGTCCACTGTCCAAATTTTTAAATTTGAGGGCTCCAAGTACGTGTTTCCATGCAAATTGCCTACTCAGTATGCTTTGAATTGACAGTCTCTATAGTAATGTGCAACCTAGGGAGGGAGTGTAGCACTATGGAGGATGTTGAAGTATAAGTTTTTTCCTATCTAGCTCTCTGCTGTGCCAGTTGATTTTGTGAATTAGTGGAGCTAAGACCGTCGAATTCATGTGGTAATGTGGACTTTGTTTGGATTGTGTTAAGGACTCGTGTATCGAACAGGGTGCTTATGTGGGAAATAAAAAGCAGTTGGTCCTCCATGTTGAAATCATCAAAATCCTAAACATGGTGTAAGCCCAACGTGTGTGGCACCGTTCATTGCACAAAATCGGGTTTTGGAGGAGATTTTAGTGATCCTTAGTGGGGTACTCCTACAAGGTGAAGCTAAGTTGTCTCTAGTACAAGTAAAACTTCTACCCGTTGAACGGTTTGCCTACTCGAGGATGTGTTTTTAAGGGCACGGATAGAGCTTCCGACCCTCCTTAATTTCATTGACCCTCCACACGAGCTGAGGAAAAGGAGTTAAAAGAAGTACCCTGGCGAGCGCCAGGTGTACAGAAATTGCTCTTGCTCGACTAATAAGGGTCGACCGTGCAAAAGACTGCAGTTTGAACCCCTGCTAAGTGAAAGAAAAAAAAAAGAAAAACAAGAAAAATGTGAATGAAAGCGCAAAAAGGGGTTCCAACGGTGAAATGAAGTGAAAGAGCAACCCGGTACCACAAGTCCGTGGTTATGAATGGTGTGAGTCCCTTTATCCATGAACTGACTGTCTTACTTCTACTTCTTCTCATGATCCTGGCTTGAGTCTAGAACTCGCATTGAGAGAGATAGGGGACGTCTTAGAAGACCAGTTGACCTCGTAAGCTGCTTTATGATCTAAAAAATCCTCTGCCGACGATCGGGGTTGTTTGTTGCTATAGAGGTCTGGAGAGCTGCATTGGTTTGAGTTAGGTTTGCTTGTGGACAAGCAAATGGTTAAGTGTGGGAGAATTTTTGCCCCTATTCTTGGGCCGTTTGAGATGTGGATTCTCGGGTTTTAAGTCGATTTCACGCTAGGTTGTGTGTTTATGTTGCTTTTCATAACTTGGCGTTGACATGGAAGCGAGGAATCGGGTTTTGGGCAAAAATGGGACCGTTGGAGTAAAAGGGAGCTAGAGGAGCAAAATCCCCGGCCAGGAGTGAAAAAACCCGGCCGGGTAAAATGCAAAGAGCGGCTGAGGGAAGCTGATTTCCCAGGAAGGGTCCCGGCCGGAGAGCTTAAATCCCCGATCGTGTATTATTGACCTTGATCGGGGATTAACCCCCTGCTGATGCGGTGCATTTCAAAATCCCCGGCAGGGCACCCAAAATCCCCGACCGGGGATTATGACCAGGGATCGCGAGTTCCAGTTTTTTAAGGGAAAGAAGAGCAAAATTGAGAGGGTCCCGAGTTTTAGAGAAAGAAATCGATTCCTAGACAGAGAAAGCGACGAACCAGAGTTCCCAAGTGCCCTAGCTTGATCTTCATCACCATTGGAGCTCGGCTCACACTTGGAGAAGTTCCGATTGACGACCAGGAGCAGATTCTCATCCTTCACAGCATGATTTATGCATCTGAGCTTGCTTTTGATTCTCTCTCCATGGAGTAACTTACTCATTCATCTAGGTATGGAGAACCCTAGATTTGCATGTTAGGTCTGATTGTATGAACCCAAGTACAGATTCTATGATTTGATTATATTCAATTGAGGTTTGAATTGTTGAATGACATGAATCCTGATCAAATTCCTGTTGTTTCTGCTTTAACCTAGAAAGAGAATATCTACCTAGGTTGATAGAGCACCCTGGATTGAAGGTAGGGAGTTGGTGACTTTAGTCGAGGAGCCAACTCACTATTCTGTACCGAATTCACTTCGGTAGTGGAGGTTTTTTTCATTAGGGCCTCAATCTGTTTACTCCGGTGGAGGTTAGTCGCCCGCTGGGGACTCAGATTGAGAGGGTCTGGAGACCTTTAGTCGAGACTGCAGACTGTTTAAGAACCTCCCGCAGTATAACTATCACTGAAATTGAACTTGGTAAATTACAATCCGGCTTAACTGCAGTCTAGGGGGAACCATATCCGGGTGACCTCTCTCGACTTGAAAACAACCTTCTTGCTTGCTTTGCTTGTTTGTTAGTTTGGACCTGCACTAAAGTTTCACCGCTAAATAATAAGGATTCACTGAGTAGTCATCGCATCTAGGACCCGGGTTGACATTGGAACCCAAACCCGCTATACTACGCTTTAGGAGGTGGTTACACTTGGCCATTTTCTAGAATGACGGTAGGAGCGAGTCAAGTTTTTGGCGCCGTTGCCGGGGACGGCAAGGTTGTTGAAGAAAAGTGATTCTGTTACTTTAGCATTTTCATTTTCGCATTGACCGTTTGTTCTTTCCCACTTGTGCCTTCACGGGTTTGCATTGCTTGACTGTGTGCAGATAGTGTATACAACCTATAGCATCAACCTTGGTCATCAAGTACCGTATCACAGAATGATCTATGTATACAACCACATGGGAAAGCACCATGTATGGTTGAAACTTATCGAAGGAATACACCACTGCGATAAGATCTTTCTTCATGGTGGTGTAATTCTCCTGGGTATCGTTAAAGGTCTTTGACGAGTAGCAAATCGCCTAGAAATGTTTGTCGCGTCTCTGTTCTTGAATGGCTTCGACTGCGTAGTCGCTCGCATCGCTCATCAGCTCAAACGGCAGATTCCAATATGGAGTCTCCATGAAAGGTGCATGGGTAAGATTCTCCTTCAAGGTCTCAAATGCAGTTGTGCACTCAGATGAAATGGCACATCCTTCTCGAGCAGCCTGGTCAAAGGCAAGCTGATATTCGAGAAATCCTTGATGAAACTTTGGTAGAAGCCTGCGTGACCCAGAAAGCTGTGTATCTCCTTCACAGAAATAGGAGGAGGTAGCTTGCTGATCGTCTCAATCTTTGTCCGATCTACATCCATCCCCTTTTTGGAGATCTTATGCCCAAGCACAATCGCTTCACAAACCATGAAATGTCACCTCTCCCAGTTGAGTGCCAATTTGTCTCCTCGTACCTCTTTAGGACGGGATCCAGGTTATGGAGACAATGAGAGAAGGATTCTCCATAAAATGAGAAGTCATCCAAGAAGACTTCCATGATCTCCAACCAGTCAATCAAAGATCGCCATCATACATCTTTGGAAGGTCGAAGGTGCATTGCAAAGATCGAAGGGAATCCGCCGATACGCAAAGTTGTGGAAGGGGCAGGTGAAAGTGGTCTTTGCCTGATCCTCCGGTGCGATCGGGATCTGGAAGTACACGGACATGCCATCCAGAAAGCAGTAGAACTCGTGTCCCGCCAGCCTCTCCACCATCTGATCCATAAATGGGAGTGGGAAGTGGTCCTTCTTGGTGGAATCGTTTAGATGGCGGTAGTCAATGCAGACACGCCACCAGTCACAGTCCTCATTAGGATCAGAGCATTCTTCTCATTCGAGATAACAACCCTTTGAAGGTTTTACTTGTCCTTCGATTGGGAAGTTGTAGATAGAGCGAGCCAACTACTCAACCATGACTTGGTTCAAGACGTCCCGCCTAGGGCACGAGTTTTCTTAGAGGAGTTTGATGATGTTTTCCTGAGGAAGCACAAAAAGGTCTACCTTCCATTCGAGGGATAGAGCATCAGATCAATTTCATTTCTGGAGCTACAATTTCCAATAAGGCAGCTTATAGGATGAATCCAGATTAGACCAAAGAGCTACAAAGGCATATTGATAACCTTATAGAGAGAGGGCATGTTCGTGAAAGCATGAGCCCTTGTGCAGCTCCTGTCATTCATGTGCCTAAGAAGGATCGGATATGGATGATGTGTGTTGATTGTCGAGCAATCAACCAAATAAAAGTTAAGTATCGACATCCTATACCTTTATAGGTGACATGCTTGATGAATTACATAGTTCTAGTATGTTTTCGAAGATTGATTTGAGGTAATGTTATCACCAAATTTCAATGAAGGAAGGAGATGAATGGAAGACTGCTTTTAAAATGAAACATGGTCTTTATGAACGGATGGTGATGCCTTTTGGATTGACTAATGCTCCGAGTACTTTTATGAGGTTGATGAATCATGTGTTTAGATATTTTATTGGGAAGCTTGTAGTCGTCTACTTCGATGTTATTCTGATTTACTCGAAGAGCATGGAGGATCATCTTCAGCATCTGTGAGAGGTGTTGGAGGCTTTAAGGAAGGAACAACTATATGAAAATCCCAAGTGCACATTTATACCTCAAGCATTGTGTTTCTTGGTTTTTTGGTTAGTGCTAATGACCGGAAGTCGATGAAGAGAAGGTGAACGATATTCAGGCATACTAATGTCAACGAAGTGAGGAGTTTTCATGGGTTGGCTGGTTTCTATCAAAGATTTGTCCCAAATTTTAGCACCATAGCCGCACCATTGACTTCAATCATCAATAAGAATGTGGCTTTCTATTGGGGATAAGAGAAACACAAGGCATTTGAACTACTCAAGTAAAAGCTTTCTCATGCTCTTGTTCTTATGCTATCTTATTTCAACAAGACATTTGAAGTAGAGTGTGATGCACGAGAAGAAGCATATTGTTTACTTTAGTGAGAAGTTACGTGCAGCTGATATGATCCTAATTAACCCCTTTAACAAGGTTGAATTGCTTGTTAAATGATCCATCCATGTTGGAAGGAAAAAGGGAAGAATTTGGCTAAGTGTTAAACACGTTTCATGGTGCTTACTTTGGAGGTTCATATCTTCCATCTTAGTCGATGGAAATGCAAGAGGAAGGTTGGAAAGTGAAGAATAAGAGTTTGTTTACAACTCTAAATGGTTGTTTTCTCAATTACAAGTCATTAAGTGCATGAACAAGAGGGTCCAAGTTGCTCTGAAGAATTTGGGTAATTGCCTGATTTTTGGCTGTGTCTTAAGATAGTTTGAGATGCTTACTTCAAAAGCTTATTCGAGACGACTGGGTTACATTCGAAGGGAACTGAGTGTTGGAGATTGAAGCAGGTGACTTGGAGAAGAAGTGACTGAAGCACGATTGGTTCGAAGCTTCGTGCAAAGCTTCAAACGAAAGCCCCAAAGTAGCTATGGAGGCTGAGTTTTCTTACTTGCGCAGGAAGGCAACAACTTGTGTGTTAAGCAACCGAGCATTTTTCCTTTTCTAGTTTGGATTTTTCTTTCCTTGTTAGATTTGGAGCTAGATTTGATTCCTTGTTCGTTTAGAAGTAGATTCTAGTTTGTTGATTTCTATTTAAAGTCTCAAAAGCCTCAGTGTAAGTTTAGTTTTTGGTTGAATGGAAAAAACGTGACTTTGTCACCGAACCCTTGCGTTTTTGGTTGTGTTCCAGCTTCATTTGTGCTTCGTATCGATTTAAATCGCATCAATCATGGCCAAGCTTCGAACATAATCCAATCGAGCCTCTTCCCTTGTGAGAAGTTGCACCTTTGGTTCCGTTTTAGTTTCAGTTTCTCAAATTCACTCAAGTTCTTTTCGATTGAATCTTAATTGCGGGACTGATAATCAAAAGCAAGGATTTAGCTTGCATTAGCATCTACGCTTAACTATTCTACTTATAATAAAGAGCTCTATGCATTGGTTCAAGATTTGGAGACTTGGCTACGTTATTTGTGGTCAGAAGAGTGATGGCTATCTCTTTCGTGGGAACCAATTGTGTGTTCCAAGAATATCACTTCAAGAGCTATTGTTGAAGGAAGCTCGTGGAGGAGGATTGATGGTTTGCTTTGTTGTATACAATTCATTAAGTTTCTTACAAGAGCATTTTATTGGCCTCACATGAAGCGAGACGTGGAGAATCTGTGCGCAAGGTGTGTGGAGTGTCGACAAGCTAAATCGAATGTATAATCAAATAGATTGAACACACATCTGCCTATACCATATGCTCCATGGGTTGACATATCAATGGATTTTGTGTTGGGATTGCCGCGAACAAGAAGAGACAAAGATTCAATCTTTATGATGGTAGACAGAATTTCCAAGATGGCACGCTTTATTCCATTCCATAAGACGGATGATGATGTAACTATGGTCGATTTGTTCTTCAAAGAGGCCGTGAGGTTGCATGGGATGCCTCGCACTATTGTATCTGGTCAAGATGCAAAGTTCCTAAGATACTTCTGAAAGACATCGTGGAACAAACTAGGTACGAATTTGTTGTTTTCTAAAACCTATCATCCTCAAATGGATGGACAAACATAAATGGTGAGCCGAACTCTAACCCAATTGCTTCGAGCGTTCATCAAGGTTTTGAAAGACTGTCTACCTCACATGGCAGTACACTCGACAACAAAGTACTCACCTTTTGATGGAAAAACATAAATGGTGAGCCGAACTCTATCCTAATTGCTTCGAGCATTCATCAAGGTTTTGAAAGACTGTCTAACTCACGTGGAGTTTGCCTACAACAGAGCAGTACACTCGACAAAAAAGTACTCACCTTTTGAGCTCGTGTATGGTTTCAATCCACTTACACCCTTGGATTTGACTCCATTACCATTGAAGGAGCAAGTGAACTTGGATGGAGTAAAGAAGGTCGAGTTTGTGAAGAATCTTCATGAGAAGGCAAGATTGAACATCAAAAGGAGGACATAGCAAATCATGAAGAATGTCAACAAGCATAGGAAGCCTCAATAGTTTGAAGCTGGAAATTGGGTGTGGGTGCATATGAGGAAGGAATGATTTTCACATCAAGGGGGATCCAAGCTACTACCTTGAAGTGAAGGCCCTTTCCAAGTGATTTTTAAGTTTGGGAATAATGCCTAAAAAATTGACTTGCCAGACGAGTACGGGATAAGTGCAACCTTCAATGTTTTTTTATCTTGCACCATATATGGATAGCAATTCGGATTTGAGAGCAAATCCTTTTAAAGGGGAAGGGACTGATGAGTTCATCAATACAAAGACTACTACACCAGAAGAAGGTCATCTTACACATTCAAAGGCCAAGAAGTTGAGGGAACCATTTGCAAACTACTTGAGAAACTACTTTGCTAGCATGGACGTGGATCTACTTAAAGAGAGGCTCATAATGTTGTTCCAATTCTTTGAGGAAGATGGCAGATTGAAGATGGGCTAGGAGGAAGGTGGCAGATTGAAGGAGGGGCTTTGAGATGTCCTTGGCCTAAAAGTAATTCCAATTACTTAGCCTAGAAGGAATGGATATTAATCAAATCCTTTGAGGATTAGGGCTATGTAATGGGTGGATTTTCTTTACTTGTTGTTTACGTTTGTGTTTTCTTTCTTAGTTTTGGATTTGATTTATGTAACCTATATAAAGAGGTCAAGTTTTTTTTTTTTATCCAAGATAAGCCCCAAGGGCATGGCCGAACAACAAATACAAATCACTAACAATACTCAAGAACGGTAGCCCGTATGCAACCGGACTCCCGATGAAAGAGCCTTTTTTGCCACGAGGTGGGCAGCTCTGAAAAAACTCCGAGGAGCAAAAGGACGCGAAACTGACACAGGGGACGAGAAAGAGAGAAAGTAAACTTCCCTTAGATGGAGACGACTTCCTCATTGTAGCATCCCCAATGGCGATTTTGAAACTCCACAAAGGTAACAAAAAACATTATACGTAAGACACTATCTCATAGAATCACGAAGAACAAATAGTTTTGTTATAAAAACATAAGTAATACCATAATAAAATTTACCAAAAGCAAATGAAATAGTTTCATCACCTGTGAGGTTAACGAAATCAGATGCATATCCTTGAGCATTCTTTGTGGTCCAATCAAATCGAGCCAATACATCTTTGCTATGGAAGGTTATTCCATCAAGCCATCGTCGGAATTTCATATACAACAGCCAATATATGAATAGAACCAACATAAAGGAAACAAATAAAAGAGTCATCGAAAAAACTAACAAATGAGACCTCTAGCTCAAATAAAGGTAAAACAAACAAAAAAAACAATATTAATACAAATGAGGTCAAGTTTCATTATAATGGATCATCAAAAAGTTTATCAATCAATATAGAGAGTTATCTCGTGTTCCTTTATGAACGTTTTTCCAAATTTCTGTAAAGACTTCCAGGAGTTCGCGCGTCTCTTATCACCTAGAAGATAACATCTAGCTATGGCGAGTTTTACCTAAATAGCGATTGGCCCTTCTCACAAGAATATGTTGATTTCAATTACAAATAAACTGAATATCTTAGCTTTTATCTGAGAGGCAGAAAGCTCACTAGTGAACTCTGACGATTCGTTGTGCAACCTGTTAGAAACCGATTTATCTAGGGTTTCTATATTTATTATTTTAATTATTATTAGGGTAAGTCTTATTAAGGTTAGTAGTCATTTAATAGAATTAGGTTTATTGTTAGGGTTTTCCACTATTTCCTATATATATGTACTTTGCGCTTCCATTCAGGATCAATAAGAAGCATATTAAGAAAATCCCTAAACCCTATTCTCTCCCAAATCCTCTCAATTTCTCTTCTTTCCCTAATCCGGCCGCCGGCCATTCTTTCTCGTTCTTTCCCTAATTCTACCTCTTAATCCCAAATTCTCTTCTCAAATCCCTAAATCCCCAATTCTATTCTATAACCCTAAATTCCCAATTTCTAGATCTGATCTAGAAACCCGTTAGAAACTTTGTTTCTAACATTTGGTATCAGAGCCCGGTTCGAGAATTGAGTTCACCACAACTCTCAACCGGGGACAAGTTCTACAACTGGTTCGACGATGAGCTCTTCAAAGCTCTCGAACCTGTCATGGGCAGAGCTACATGACTGGGCTCGCCGCATCAGACGCTGTTGGCGCTCCGAAGAGTCGCCGACCGTGCAAGCAGAGACGGTGACCCTAGAAACCCTGTCATGGGCAGAGCTGCGTGACCAGGGCCGCCGCATCGGACGTCGTTGGCTGCCCGAGGAGTCGGCGACCGCGAAGGCTGAGGCGGTGGTTCACGCCGACAACCACGAGCAACGGAGACCAAAGGGGTCCTATCTAGGGAAACGAGCGAGCAGCAGCTACAGGACTCACAAGACGTCGAGCAAAAGGGGGAGGATTCGGAGGCGGTGGTCTCGATCAAAGCCTTGACCGAAGTAACTCCTTCCACGTGCCTCGACGATGACGACACTGGGGCAATAGACAAGGAGAATTCGTCGGAGGAAGAAGTGAAGAGGAAGGGAGGGCCGACGGCGCTCCAGGAGAAGAAGAAGGAAAAGCTGCGGGCAAACCTGGAGAAGAAGGAGTCGTGGCAGGGCGTGACTGGAGACAGGGGGAGGTCGAGGACAAGGCAGCCTGTCGCGATGGAAGAATCGAGCCTTGAGAAGCCTGCACCGAATCTGGATTTGGAAGAGGTAAAATCCGGAATAACCCCAATCCCATTGACAATTCCAATCGAGGGAAGGAAATGTAGGAAGAAGAAGAAGAACGAGGGCGAGGATGACGACGGCGGGCCTCTCTACTCGCCGAGGAAGAAGAAGAAGAAGAAGAAGAAGAAGAGATTCGCCATGGGGGTGAACCCAGGGGCAGAGCCCGGAGCCAGAAGCGGCAGCGGACGTGACGCGGAGGTGCCGGAGCTGCGAATCGCGCACGAAACGCAGCGATTGGCGACGATCTCCGTCGCGTCGTTGAGGGAAAGGAAGGAGAACTCAAAGGTGAAGCCGGGGAAGGATGCGCCGTCGAGGATGAAACGGCGAACAGATGGGGCCTTCCGCCGGAAGAGCAGTTCGTCGAGCGGGGGAAAGATGAAGTCGAAGACAGAGCTGGTAGCGGATTCGTCGGCGGAGGCGAGGGGAAATCCGCTGAAGCCGAGGTCGACTTCTTGTCGCCTGGCTCGGTGTTTGCCGCCGGGAATGATGTCGGAGTTGAAGACAGCAGCCAGGTCGGGTGGTTCGCCGCCGAGAGATGAGGAGGCGGAGAAAGCGGCGTCGAAGAAGAAGGAGGGCGGCGGCCGCGACCCTCTGCCTCTCGTGAACCCTAGGCGGCAGCTACAGGTGGAGTTGGGCCGAGAAGCCTTGGGCCGCACTTCTGATCGGGCTGTCAGTCCGAGTGGGTTAATTGGTGTGGGCTGTGGGCTTGACTTGGATCAGCCGAGCGGGCCAAAGAAGGAGATTGAGCCGACCGGGCCAAGGTCTGGTTATGAGCCAAGCAAAGAAGATACAAGTTGTGCTGAAGGAAGGAATGGGCCGCATTTTCAGGAAGGTTGTGGGCCTAAGCTGGGCTGTTTCTTAAGGTCTCTTTTGTATGAACTTGGGCCGACCATAGAAGAGACAAGGCTTAAGCCCATCGTGGGCTATGATTGGAAGATGGAGGTGGAGAGAAGGAAAGATGGGTTTGAAACATCAGTTGGTGGGCTTTTAAGAAAGCAAGGCACAAAAGTAATGGAAGAAGCAACAAATCAAAGTGATGGGCTTGCCCCAAGAAAAAGGTATGAAGGTCTTGATCAAATGGTACTCAAGGACGGGTTCTTGAACAAGAACAAATCCTTGAGTTCCTTGAGTCTCTGGAGGGCGATGACCGCAGAATTGTTTAAGTTTGAGGATCTTGCTGGATTGGTGCTTAAAGACGGCTTCTCGGACAAGGAAGCAAATCTTGGGTCCATGGAAGTGAAATTTGAAGAGTGGGATCAACACAAGCATGTCGGTGCAAGAAGTCTCAGTGAAGAGTTAGAGCATGATTGGAAGAAAAGAAAGCGCAAGCAGTGGAGAAGACAAAACGCGGATTGCGCGAGAGATGTGAAGAAATGGGTCGAGTCGATCAACCTTGAGGGCAAGGTTGGTTTGAAGGGGGAGGAGATGTTAGAAACCGATTTATCTAGGGTTTTTATATTTATTATTTTAATTATTATTAGGGTAAGTCTTATTAAGGTTAGTAGTCATTTAATAGAATTAGGTTTATTGTTAGGGTTTTCCACTATTTCCTATATATATGTACTTTGCGCTTCCATTCAGGATCAATAAGAAGCATATTAAGAAAATCCCTAAACCCTATTCTCTCCCAAATCCTCTCAATTTCTCTTCTTTCCCTAATCCGGCCGCCGGTCATTCTTTCTCGTTCTTTCCCAAATTCTACCTCTTAATCCCAAATTCTCTTCTCAAATCCCTAAATCCCCAATTCTATTCTATAAACCCTAAATTCCCAATTTCTAGATCTGATCTAGAAACCCGTTAGAAACTTTGTTTCTAACACAACCATCAAGGTCTATCGCTGCAGGGGGCGCTTAGAGATGGGCAGACTCGCTTATTAGGGGTCTGGGTGATGAACCTAGGAAGATGCACGATTACTCGTGCAGAACTCTGGGGAGGTTTTAAGGGACTATAATTGGACTAGGATGGTGGATACATGAAAGTTGAGTTGCAACTTGACTCGACGACAGCCGTTCACCTGCTATCACCAGCCATGCCCACAAATCACCAACATGCGAGCCTCGTCCTCACATTTCTCAAGCTCCAGCAGTGAGATTGCGAGACTAGGGTCATTCGCATATGTAGAGAGGCCAATTTCTTGGCCAATAGTTTGGCATCGTGGCCATAGTTTACTCATTGGGGCTCATGTTTCTGTTCCTATCCTACGGATTCTGACATTGCACTTTAACTTTTGTATGATGCTGGTGGTGGTTTCACTATTTGTTCCCTTAATGAGTAAAAGGACACTTTTCACCAAAACAAAACTATATGGTTTCTATAATTGAAATGGGGGTAAAAAGTTTTACGTGGAGTAGGGTACCACCAAAAACTCGAACACACCATTTTTTGTTGCAATGTTGTATTATCCGAACAATTTTGACTCATAAAAATCGGGGTCGCCAACGAAATATCAATGACAGATTTCTCCCTCAACGTTCTAATTTGTGGCAAGGAAAATTAACAGGGAATGCTGATATCAAGCCCATTTCACACAAGACAAATGTTGATGGATAGGGTCCAACAAAGACGGCCCAAGTCAAGGCCACCACCCATCGAGGAATGATCGACCCAGTAGCATGCACCAAATTACAGACGAGAAAGCAATTCAGCAGTGGCAAACGAGGAACGGGAAGGTCACAGCTGAAGGCCAAATAGACTCTGGCTCAAATCCCCGCAGAGGTGCTGACAGCAACCTACATAACAGGCAAGTCCCCAGCTTCACATACTTGCTATTCATTTCTATGCTACTCCATAAACACAGATCACTAGCTCTGCTAACATGTATAAGAACAAGAACTCTCAGCAAACCAATCTACGATTTTCGAACAAGATAACTCATAACTCAGAGCCCATACTATGTACAAGCCGCTTAGGAATGCAGCCTGATCAGATTCATGAAATTATTGAAGCATTCAGGACAAGGGTGAAAAGGCACAAACTGCTGACTGGTCTTCTCTAGAGATTCTAATGATATACACCACAAACAAAAACATTACCTACCTTATTATGGATGGCTATATAATCAAACACAAACCATGTAGATGTTGCTGTTGACTTTTTGAGGAACTCTGATAGAGATACCTACAGCGCAATACTACATGGACCCTAAGCGGATGTTTTCCCTGTTGAATTGTGGAAAAGGATATCTGCTTGCGAATGGAGAAAGAGAGTCTGCGAAACTATTTGATTTATGCTCTTGGAAAACGAGAACGCCCCTTCTTCCTCAGAAACTCAGGGATCTCTACTGAACCACCTTCGGTAAATGAGAATGGTCGCCTGTTCATCCCATCCTTGCTATCTCCTCCTGACCCTACCTTACTTGCCTGCATTTTGGTTAAAGTATTAGCATGCTACAGAAATTGTGTCTATCCTCGAAGAGAGAGAGAGAGAGAGAGAGAGAGAGAGAGAGAGAGAGAGAGACCTCCCCCACGCTCCTGGCGTCGAGGAGCACATTCCCCAGAGGTTTGGGTGAGTTTTGGCCGAGGTCGGGTCGCCGGCGGTGGAGTTCTCCGGCGAGCCTCCGGTGAGTTTTCCAGCGACTTAGGGGGATTTTGCTCTTTTCTTCACCTTTCTCGGGGTAACTTCTTGCGTCTCCAGGTGTGTTCATCCTCCCTTTTCTCGTATTTTTGGAGAATCGTTACCTAGAGTTAGGTGAAGAACTTGGATTGTGCTTGAATGTGCGATTGCTTGGGTAGGCCGATGGTTTTCTTTGCATGTTCTGTTCTATCTTGAGATTTCAGCCCCTCGGCCTACCATTTGCATGTGCGATTATTTCCAAGTTTGGGGTATTTTGGTTGTGGTTGGTTGCTTCATGATTATTTGGATTGGGCTTGTTGTTGTTTCCCGGGGGCCTAGTCCGCTGTCCCAATCGTTTGATTTGAGGGCCCCCGGTGCATTGGGCTGTGTGCATTTTTGTGTGATGGGGATGTTTGATTTTCTTCGGGAGTCTAGTCCACTGTCCATATCTTCCGATATGAGGACTCCCGGTGTGATCTTCACTAACATTGACCCCGTTTGCTCGTGTTTCCTTTTGTCCGTTCTTGTGCTATGCAGGATCATGGAAGCCTACCTAGACCAGTTGAGCATCACCCAGCGCCATGCACTGCGGACTATCCGCACCCGCACCATCCCCGAGCACCTGCACCTTGATTTTGCGGTGTTCGATGGCCTTCACGCACGGCCGCAGATGGAGGCCGCTGTGCGGGCGCATGGTTGGCGGCGCCTGCTCTGCCTTGCTGAGTCCACTTATCAAGAGCTCGTCTGGGAGTTCTATGCCTCCTTCCGACACAACCAGAGGGGGAATGCCGACCACAGTAACGCCGTTCAATTCACACTTGGCGGGGTCGAGCACTCCATCAGCTACTGGGAATTCGCCAATGCACTCCGGGTGAATTCCCCCCACGCCAGCGACGGGGTCCTGCGCTTGACCTCACCCGATCCCACCGATTTTCCTTGCCAGGCATACTTCCGGCGGATCTGTCATCCCGACTACGTGGATGTGGAGTACATCGCCAGCCAGACGAGAGGCGCTCTCCTCCGGCCTGAGTGGCGCATCCTCAACCACTTGTTGTGCACCTCCTACACCCCCAGCAAGGGCTCGGCCAACCGGGTCACCCTCCGGACTCTCTGGTTCATGGAGGCGATGGGTCGCTCTGAGGACACCATCCAGCTGGGCTCGGTGGTCGCCCGGACGTTCGCGAAAGCTGCTGCCAGCCAAAGTCGTGCCCTTGTCTGTGGCCCAGTCATCACGGCCCTCGCCCGCTACTACGGGGTCGACATCACTGGGATGACCCTGGTCCACGGCCCCACTCCACTCAGCGAGGCCACCCGCCGTGCTCAGCACCTGGTGGCCCGCCAGGGGCGTGTTCGCTGGATTGCGGGATTTCCTCAGCCACCTGAACCCGCCGCGGGCGACCAGCCAGAGTCCAGCGCTGCTGGATCCCGCCGGGTTCCTCGCCGCGCTACTCCTCATGCTCAGGCTCCCACGAGCCCCGCTTCTGCCCCCAGGTCTCCTCCACCCGTGGTGGTGCCCATCTCCGATCAGTTGGCGGCTATCGCTCAGCAGAACGAGCGCATCCTGGCCGGCCAGGAACTCATTCACACACGCCTGGATCGCGAGCGGGACCGCGGCCGTCGTCTTATGTCCGGCCAGCACTACATCATGTCCTATCTGGGCATGGACCCGGGCGCAGTTCACTATCCTTTCGTTCAGTCCCCGGGGTATGAGGACCAGTACCCACCACCTGCCGGCGATGGTGGCGATGACTTCTAGTGGCGAGAGCACCTGGTTCTGCACTGATTCCATTTCCAGACTGAGACTCCATGTTTTTGTTGTTTCTTTTGGATTTGTTTTCTTTTATTTTGGATTGTAGACTCGGAACTTCGGTTCTATCACCCAGTGTGTCTCTTGTGTGACTTTAGCTTTGTGCCTCGGACTGGGTCCCCTTCCAGTCCTCTGCTGTTGTCTGATCTGCCTCTCGATCTCCGTTCCTGATTTCACGGTAACATCGTTCCCCTTCCCTCTGCTCCATTGAGGACATTGTCGCATTTAAGTGTGGGGGGGGTTCTTTGTATTATTTGGAACGGGTGTATGGGTGCTTGGAGCCTAGTCCACTGTCCGAATCTTGAGATTTGAGGGCTCCAAGCACCGCTGTTTGCTTGATATTTGACCATATTGGCATTGTGGATGTGATTAGAGAATTGAATGGCTTTTGACTCGATGCATGACAACTTGAGTGTGACTAAGATAGCCTATTACGATGACTGAGATGCGTAGTAGAGTTGTGTAGGGGTTCAGTTTTCGACTGTTTGCTTACCAACTGCGACTTGTATTTGATCACCTGCTTTTGACAGTCATTTATGCATCTAGTTCAGGGAATCAGAATGTGAGATAGAGCATATAGGTAGCCATGTGAGATTTGAGCCTGCTCGTTTCTTTCTTGTGCGATAGATCCCTCTTCCATGAAATGTAGCATTCACGTTGTCACTAGCTAAGATGATGGAGGCATAGGATTAGCCCACGACCAAACTGACTGTCCTGATTTGTCATATCCCCTAGTCAGCCCCTTTGAGCCGTGTGTTATCCTTTCTTTCGGTTTGAAATGAAAAAATCACCCTTTGCATCTTTTAGAAGGTTCCACAGAGTGGTTTTTGCATGCTGTCTGCTGTTCTGCTAAATGTAATGTGAGGGTTGGAGGTAGTGCTTAAAAGTTGGGCGTGTGTTTGAAAAATGTGCAGAGGTGGTGGTTCTCTCAAGGAATGAATAAAGAAGAAAATAGAGAAAAACAAAGAAAAAAAAAATGAAAGCAAAAGAGAGCCACCACCAAAGTTCTGAATAGTGCCCATTAAGTAGTGTTTCCTAGCAGTCTGGCTTGGGAATGCTAACATTCTTATAACCTCCTTCGCTCCTGTGCCCTGAAGAGTTTGATTGATGCAGAATAGCAGAACGAAAGTTACTGGTTTGCTTGATTGTGGTTTTGTTGGGTTTGGAATTGTGGAACCTTGTGCTATAACTGCCACCACCTAAAAGGCCTTTTCCCCATGTCCAAGACCCTAGCCAGTCATTTGAACCTGTGTCTAAGACCTCCGGATTAGTTAGTGGTGACACCCCCTTATGTGAACTCTAGCATTTAGAGGCTGCATTCATGGTGAAGAGACGTTAGGAATTGAGAGAAGCATGCGCATTTTTCGCATCATATTGTCCTGACCCCACTGGTCGAGAGTGAGCGATTCATTTTCTCATTTTCTCTATACTCTTTACCCCGGTGAGGACCTAGATTGCTCGGTCTTAATTCTGATATCTTGAGCTTTGTGCATGAAGTGACTGTTTTGAACAAGTGATTGAGTCAAGTCTATGTTGGTTAGTGAACGTGAAAGAACTCTTCCTTTGCTCAACTTTATGGCATTCGAATGTCATCTGTGGAGGTTGTCTATGTTGTCGTTCGAGTTGCCATGTGTTGATGATCGAAAGCCAGTATGATCCACGTGTTTAATGCCGATATGATTTGCCCTTAAAATGTCTCAAGCTTACCTGGTGTCTGACTTGGTTTGCTTAGGGACAAGCAAACGGTTAAGTGTGGGGGAGTTTGATAACGATATAATTACATGATTTTATACCCCTATTTCTTATCCATTTGCGGAGCATGGTTGTGTGTTTTGGCCTATTTTACGCCGGGTTGTGCTACTTTGTCCTATTTCAGGTCCCAGGCGTCAAAGGGAAGGCCAAGCACGAGTTTCGGATCGTTTGGAAGGCGTTTGGACAAGCCAGGGCCAAAACACGGGCAGGAGGCCTCAGAACACGGCCGTGTTCCTGCCCGTGCTTTTATGGCCGAGACCTTGCAAGTGTGGCTTGAACCACCTAAAAAACACGGGCAGGCCTGAGGAAAACACGGTCGTGTTTTAGCCTGAACACGACCGTGTTTTCAAGCTGCCCGTGGCCGTGCTTTTAAGGCTGAGGCAAAACACGGGCGGGCTGAGGCAAAACACGGCCGTGCCCTCGACCGTGTTTTGGCCAATGATGCCCTTTTAGGCAGATTTTCAGCCAAAGAGAAGGGGATTGGAGTTTTAGAGAGATAGAGCGATTCCTAGAGAGAGAAAGCGACGAACAAGAGTCTCCAAGTGCCTTAGATCGATCTTCAACACCATTGGAGCTTGGTTTGAGCTTGGAGAAGTGCCGATTCAACGTCCAGGAGCAGAAATCCATCTTCACAGTATGATTTCCGCATCTGATTCTGCTTTTGCTTCTCTCTCCATGGAGTAGTTCTCCCATTCATCTGGGTGTGGGAAACCCTAGTTCTGTATGTTGAGATTGATTGTATGAACCCAAGTACTGATTCTGTGATTGATTATATTCGATTGAGGTTTTATGATTGAATGACTTGAATCCTGATCAAATTCCTGTTGTTTCTGCTTTAACCTAGAATGAGAATATCTGCCTAGGTTAATAGAGTATCCTTGATTGAAGGTAGGGAGTTGGTGACTTTAGTCGAGAAGCCAACTCACTATTCTGTACCGGATTTACTCCGGTAGTGGAGGTTTTGTTCTTAGGGCCTCAATCTGTCGACTCCGGTGGAGGTTAGTCGCCCGCTAGAGAGTCAGATTGAGAGGGTCTGAAGACCTTTAGTCGAGACTTCAGGCTGTTTAAGAACCTTCCGCAGTATAATCTTCATAGAAACTGAACTTGGTAATTACAATCCGGCTTAACTACAGTCTAGGGGGAACCATATCCGGGTGACCTCTTTAACCTGAATACAACCAGTTTACTTGCTTTGTTTGTTTGGTAGTTTAGAACCTCACTAAAGTTTCATTGCTAGATAACAAGAATTCACTGAGTAGTCAGCAAATCTAGGACCCGGGTTGACATATAAACCCAAACCCGCTATACTACGCTTTAGGAAGTGGTTTCACTTGGCCAATTCCTAGGGTGACAGTAGAGTCGAGTCACGAGGTGGCAAAATTTTCTGGCCGAGTTCGAATTCATGATGGAGTACAATCCCGGTAAGGAAAACTCTGTTGCAGATGCTCTTAGCCGCAAGAGTGCAGCCGCAAGCATCAACCAACCCGTGTTTCCTTTGAAGGAGCGCATCGTTGAAGGCCTTGGCCATAACCCCCTTCGCCAACACCGTGGCGGAGTACATCGAGCAAGGGAAGACTTGATAGTTTTGGATGAAGGATGGGCTCATCTTGACCAAGGGAGAGCGTGTGTTCGTGCTAAGATGGGCCAACTTAAAGAAGGAGAACATGAAGGAGTTCCATGATTCCAAGTGGCTGGCCATCCAGGCATCGAGAGGACACAAACGCTCATCGAGGAAGCATACTTATGGCTAGGTATGAGAGACGACGTGGGGATGTATGTGAAGACTTGTCTTGTGTGCCAACAAGACAAGATGGAGCAGAAAAGCCTGTCACGCTTGCTAGAGCCCTTGTCCACGCCTCAAAGACCATGAGAGAGTGTAAATATGGACTTCACCATGAGACTTCCCAAAGTCGGCGAATGTGGTTGCATCATGGTTGTGGTGGACAGGTTCTCGAAGTATGGAGTGTTCATCCTGGGCCAAAAGACATTACGCCAGAGGATGCGGGGTGACTATTCTTCAAGAACGTGGTCGAGTATTGGGGCATTCCTAGCAACATTGTGTGAGACAAAGATGTGCGCTTCACGGGCTGATTTTGGCGAGAGTTGTTCAAGATGATGGACTCTGACTTGAACTTCTGGACGATATTTCATCCGCAAAGCGACGGACAGATGGAGCGGATGAACGCCATGGTGGAAGTGTACTTGAGGCACTATATGAGTGCTAACCAGCGAGATTGGGTGAAGTTGATGGATATGAAATAGTTCTCCTACAACTTGCACCGCAGCGAGTTGACCAACACGAGTCCATTCGAGTTGGCAACGGGGCAGCAGCCGTTGACGCCTACGACGGTAGCAACAAGGTATAGAGGCAACAATCCGACAACCTACAAGTTTGCTAAATATTGGCACGAGAAGATGGAGATGGCCAAGTCTTACTTAGCCCGCGCTAGTAAGAAGATGAAGAAATGGTCAAACAAGAAGAGGCGGCACTTGGAGTTTAAAGAGGGAGACGTGGTAATGGTGAATTTCTACCCTCATCGCTTCAAGCATCTCAAGAACGTGCACAAGTGACTGCTTCGCCGCTATGAAGGGCCATTCCCATCGTGAAGGGGATTGGCAAGGTGGTGTACAAGGTATAGATGCCGTTATACTTGGAGTTCCATCTGGTTTTTCATGTGAGCCAACTCAAGGCTTTCAATGAAGACAAGGAGGACGAGCAGCGGATGAAGCCACATCGCGGACCAACACTCGTCACCAAGACACACAACCATAAAGTAGAAGAGATCACGGTGCGTCATGTCATTCCTCGTCGAGACATTCATCCTTGTTATGCGAAGTACTTGGTCCAGTGGCACAACCTTCCAGAGAGCGTGGCAAGCTGAGAGAATGAGCTCTCGCTTTGGAAGAACAAAAACTTGATCGAGGCCTTCCATCAAGAGGACACGTCGAGGGCGTGCAAGCATAGGTGGGGGGGGGGGGGGGATGTCACATGTGGCAGATGACATGGCTCCAAGCCGCCAACTAGGTCACAATATGGCATGCACATGTGGCGTCTATGGGAGACTAGAAGCATAGAGATGCCTCTAGGATTCTCCCAACCTTTATGAGCATTATGGTGAACTTATGGGCCACATTATGGGTGGTATTAAGGAGTGCATTATGGGAGGGGGGACTTTATGGGTGTATTGATGTAGAGGGACCATTATGAGGGGACATTGATGCCTTGTATGTGGAGAGGCCTATATAAGGAGCCATCTCCCTCAATTGCAACTCATTTCATCATTTTTTAGAGTAATACACATTATAGAGTTCTCCCATCTTGTTTGTCTTTCTTGCTTTCTTTGCTTGCTTGTGAGTTTGAGAGAAGGCTGCCTAACATCTCTAACGTATTTGAGAGCTATGGCCACAAGACCAAGAGTAAGATCATGATAGTTGACCCTGACTAGGTGAGAAAATTCTTGCTAAAACTTGAAAATGAACTTTCATTCCATAAGACCACTTTACTTGGCTTTCATAGATACAAATCACACAATGCCACCAATTGATCCGACTTAATTGGCAGTTCATGGTACACGATGGTGTTGTTGAACACAGATAACCTGGCAGCTGAACAATGGGCTATGTCAAGCCTCACTTCGATTCTTCATTAGTCCTTTTTGTTGTTTTTCCATGCATAGGGATAACCACTTGAATCCAATAACCATGAGTGCATTTTCCTCTAAAAGAGCTTTAAAAGGAATAAGATATTCGTTCCTAGGAGGACCTCCTCACATCTATCCATCCAAAAATAAAATCGCATTCATGTACCCTACTAACACCCATTTTTTTCAATACTAGTTCTAAGGTGATTCCAAAACTCCTTACGAATGGCTGGATCATATGGGGCATGTATATAGGTAATGAAAAAAACACCATTAACATTAACAAAAGCATCTATAAAGAAATGACTACTCTCCATAATTTGGATTGGGAGATGAGTCACCCATCAAAGAGCAAGACCTCTTGCTCTCTCCACTGGGAAAGTTGAAACTTCTCAGCAAATCTTATACTTTTTCTTTTTTGTTCCACGTAAGACTCCTTCTTCCTGGTCTCGGACAGAAACAGGAATGCTGGATTAATTTTTTTTATCCATCTTCCGCGTCTGACGAACTATAGGGGTCTGACCGAAGCCCCTACAATTCCACACCAGTGCGTTCATGTCGCTTCAAATGGGTTGGAGTCGGCCACTAAACCCACAATGAGACTCTTCTCAAAACCTGGAGGGACTTGTGGATCTTCATAAACCATGACCTCCCCTTTTCTGTTAGGTTGAAGGCAGATGAGGATATCCCATGCTCTTCATCTTCGAGCTCCTTCCTCCGGTGATCCACTTTCCTTTATTTTTCTGAGCAAATGGGCTAGTATTACGATGACTAGAGCCCTAGCCACGGGTTGCACTCTTATTCATTTTATGGGCTAAACTAGATTTTGGATTGCAAGTAATTATGGTTGAATATATATAGTTTGCTTGAGCCTGGACTGAAAATGGGTTAGGGAGGGGTTATTAAAGCCTGGATGGAGAAAATGTTGGCTAGTGGGGCAGGAGAAAAAGGTAGGTTGTTGAGCAGTGGGGATTTCTCCGGATAGGTTTCTTGCGACGCTTGTTAATTGTGGGGGAATGAAATCGAATCATGATTCTCAAGATAAGGGGAGGGATTTGGGGTGATTGGCAGAGAAAGGTGGAGTTTGAGAAAAGATCAGTTGAAATTTTGAAATTTTGCGCAGAGCTAGAGAGTGGGGATTTATTGGTCATAGAAGAGAACATCGAGGGTATAGGCCCCACCTAGTTGAGGATTTGATTTGTACGAAACTCAGAGGTCGATGGTGGTTGAATCTGGTGGCCTAACAACGAGTTAGGCGACGTGAATCATCCTGATTGACCTTTATATCCTATTGATGGTTCGTCTTAGAGAGAAGATTGAAGAGCTTACCCTATTCCATGGTCCCCATCTCTGGATCAACGGAGGAGGTTGATGACTCAAATATAAGCTACACTCCCAATCGAAGGCCAAACATAACCAACGATTAGGTAAAGTATAGTGGACGTAAAGTAATAAAATCATCGAACCCTAGGATCTCTAGATGTATTGTTACTTTGCTTTGGTTTGTTATCTAGCTACACAGTATTTGAAGATAAAGAAACTAAACAACATTAACTGCTCTAACAAATACACTAACTAATTACAAGTATGGATCTCACTTAAGTATCGAGTCCCCCTAGCCACTAACCGGATCGATGTTTGACGATCCTCTAACTTGATTCATTATTCATTCATAATGCGAAGAGTCCTTGACTACCCCTTGAATCGCTATTTGGGAAATCAAGGCCCTCTGAGTCGCTTGCTTAGAGGGTCGTAGCCTTCTCTAAAACAATCGATCAAGGTGTTCGGCACTACCCCCTCTATTAGATGAGATTATCACACAATACAAAGCAAAGACTGGACTCGTATACTCCTGTTATCGATCCCTTACTCCCAATCTATGGTGCTCTGATTGACATAACCAGATTTTCTCTCATATGTCGATAGAAAAATCAATTAATCTTGATTATGGAAGAATTGAACATCAAAACATGCATAAATAGGATATGAACTCAAGAATATCAAGTTAGAGTACTCATACAATCATTTAATCAAGCTAAACATGGCTAGGGTTCATCAAAACCTAAGTGAAGGAGAACTATTCCATAAAGAGGGGAGAGAATACATTATAGAGCTCAAAATCGTCAATCTTCATCTATAGACTTGATCTTCTAGCTCCGATGGGGTCGGTTACCTCTAAAATAGCTCCACGAACCTTCCTAGGTCACTCTCCCTCTATTTGGACGCCCATTGGGTGTTTTTGGGACTGAAAGAAGGAAAATCGCAGAAGCGAAGTACCTGCGTAATCGAGCGTGTAGGACAAGCCGTTGCATCCGTGAGCCTTGACGCCTCGGAGGAAAGGCCTGGCATATCCTCGACGATGCTGCGTCGGTTAACGTCATGGCATGTCTCCTTCTGTGCATCTGCCACCAAGGGTTTTGATACCATAGCAATTGTTCCTCCCGATTTTGTATCCAAGGGATGCTGAACTCGCTTTATGCTAATAAGGAATGATACGTCATTCCCGATCCCGCCATCGTGATTGACAAAAAAAATTGGTCGGAGGTTCCTGGGGCTGTAGAAAGAGAGACGGTTCTTGAAATTCCAGAAGAAACATACGGTTCTGGTAAGTTCTTCAATATTTGGTGGGTTCGTTTTTGGAAAAAATCTCAAAATACCCATGTTTTTTAAAAAAATCCCAAAATACATACATTATAAAAAAATTACAATACACACATGTTTTACCTTCACTGTAGCAGTAAAAAGGTGGTGAAGAAGTTCACTGCTATAGTTAAAGACGGTGAATGAATCCCCATTTTATCACTGCCTGAAACGACTGCGGTGAAGGTTTCCCCGCTGTCATCAAAAGTAGTGAACATTTCACTGTCCCAATCAAATGTGGTGAACATTTCACCGGTTTTATTGAACGGGTTGAATAATTCACTGTGATCGGAAAAAGCAGGGAACATTTTCCACGTTTTCCAACCATGGTAGGTGAAAATTTAGGGCACAACTACCTAACATTCACCACATTGGACTATCGCGGCAAACGTCTTCACCGCCTTGGACGATGGCGGTGAATGTAACTTGTTTGTAAAATAAATAACCCATCCCACGTAGTTGTTGAAAAAAAATTGTCCCCCATTTCTGCGTAGCCTCTCCCCATTTTTTGTTAAATTTAAGCAAAATCCCCTTCTCATCTTGCTTCCAGCAACTGCACTTACAGATGCTCCAATTTTTCAGTATGATGTAATTCTGTGTTGTTTAGATTTTGATGTTTTAGTGATATTTAGATTAATTATGGTATGATTGATGTTAGTTAGTTATGAATTTAGATGAATTTTTTTAGTATACTCATGTTATTGTAATGCTAATTATGGTACATATTTCGATTAGTTTATTTCGGTTGTTTATGGTTTTGGATGATAATATTTACACAGTCCTAAAAATATGTTTTGGATAATGTTTTTGTAGCCCCAAGTAATAATTATATTACAATAATTTTATTTGATTTAAGCTAATAGTTACTTATTATAAATTGCAGACATGGGTAAATTCAAGAAGTTTCAGCTTCTTATTCGGTGGAATGGTCGGGTGACAAACTCTGACATTGGGATAGATTATGAAGACGGTGAGTCCACTATGTTGAAAATTGAGTCGAGATTCACGTGGCAAGAACTCCGTGACATTTGTGCAGACATGATTTCAATGGGCAGACATGGGAGATTTGGTAAAATTACTTACCGGTATCCAAACATGAGTGCTAACGGCGTTACGTACGAAGAAGTTGTCATAAACGATGATGACTCGGTTACCATGATGTTACTGTTCCTATATGAAAACCGGATGCGACTTGCAAAGGTTTACGTTGAAACGGAGGTAGTTGGTGAAACTCATTCTCACCGGTATTCTTATGATGATGGTTTTGCAGGAGGGTACATATGGGGTGGTAGTTCAAGAAACTATGGAGGAGGTAGTTTTGTAGGAGGGGTGCCATGTGAAGAATACCTGCAACGTGCTGAGCCTGCTCCATTCGTTGAGCCTGATGGCTTTCAATAGCCTCCTTTGGCGCCAGAGTGGGCAGATATTGAGAACACCATTCCATCTGGCCATAGTTTGGATGAACGAGAAGAAGTTGTTGGTGTTGCTGGTCATGATGATCCTCCTATCCCGAGCTATCCATTCGTCTCTAGCGACGAGAAAAGTGAGGAAGATTTTAGATCAATCAGCGAGGTGGAAGATACCAACGATACCGACGACAAGGTGGCATTCCATGAGAAACCAACGCCATATTACACAATGGTTACATCTCAATTTTTATATATTCAAAACGATGCCCCCGACTTTCTCCCTATGCCAGTGTATAATCCAACTGCTAATTTGGATATGGGTATGGCGTTCACTTCAAAGGACGTTGTTCAAGATGCTTTTAGTGAAGAATCCATACAATGCAATTTCGAGTGGAAGGTAAAATATTATGACGGCAAACAACTACATGTCATATGCAAGAATGCTAGAGAGGGTTGTATGTGGCAACTGCGGGCTGCAAATAAGAAGAGAAAGGGGGCTTGGCTAATTCGGAAAGTAGAGAACAACCACAGCCGCTCCTTGTCTGTACATTCCCAAGATCACCGCCAACTTAAAGCAAAGAAAGCGGAGAGAACCATTACGAACTTGATCGAGGCACAACCAGATATCAAGACAAAGTTATCATGGCTGAGGTGAAGGATTGACATTCCTACACGATCATGTACAAGAAGGCATGACATGGAAAGACGAATGTCATGCCTGAGGTGTATGGTGTTTGGGACGACTCATATGCTTTACTCCCTAGACTAATGGCCGCAATAGAGGAGTCCAACCCTAGGACTTTTTTTCGTGTCGTGGTACAACAATGTACAAACTGAAGATCAAGTTCGAGTACAAAATGAGTTTATGTTTCACCATCTATTTTGGGCATTCAGGCCACGCATTGACGAGTTTGCTTTCTGCATTCCAGTGATCCAGGTATATTATGGACTAATTACTATTCTACTAGTTCATTTTTTGACAAAATAATATTTATACTAATTAATTTTTTTAACGGGTTGATGGAACTTCCGTACTGGGAAGTACAAATGAACTCTTCTCATTGTCACAAGCGTTGATGGAAATTTGCGGATTTTCCCCTGGCATTTGCATTAGCTGAAGGGAAAAACAACTTAAGTTGGGCATGTTTCTTTGACCATCTACACAAGCACGTCATACAGCGGCAGGATATCACGATTATTTACGAATGACATGCCGAGGTTTAAAATGTCGTATATGATTTTTTCGACGAATTGGGGTGGACATGGCGGTGGTGTATACGGTACTTTCTTGCCAATTACCAGCACAAATTTGGGAAGAAACAAATAAGAGATGAATTATGAAATGTAGGTACTAATGCCATTTTGTGCAAATTAATTACTTATTGTTTAGATGAAATTTATCATGTATTAATTTGTTATACTTTTTTCACCTTGAAGCGGTTTCTCATCAACCAAAAAATACGATCAAAAGATGAAGGATATTCGTCAGATACACCGGGCGGGGGCAGTATGGGCTGAAGGTCAAGAATTGCACATTTGGAAATTTCATATGGACAACGGGGAAGATTCGACATTTCAACTACCATCCATGGTGAAAGTATAAATGGAGTGTTCAAGGGCCTTAAGGCAATGCCTGTTTCTGTAATACTGGAAGGTCAACTAGTGGTTTGTTAAGAGACTTCAAGAAGCTATAGGGAGGGTGCATGCTATGCATGCGATATCACTTCATGTCTTTGGTCAAATGAAGAAGAACGAAAAAAATCAAGTAAACACAGAGTTGTTCTTTTCAACCATCGTGAAGGTATTTTTGCTGTCGAAACAAGTATATGGGGCGGATGAAGACGTGCGCATAATAACCAATCCGTAACTTTACACATAGAAAATCGCACCAGGGAGTTTGCATGCCAAAAGTTTCAAAACACAAGAGTACCTTGTTATCATGCAATGAAAGTAGCTAAATCAATAACCATAAGCCCTTACAGTCTTGTGAGTCCTTCCTTCATCGAGTAGGCCTTTAGACAATGGGAAGTTGATTATCCCACCATTGCACTTAAAGTGCACTAACTCGCACGAAACTACACCGCAAATTAATCCCGACTAGAGCCCTAGTTTTTAAACTCTAGCCAGGGGCAGTATATGGCAAGTACTTAATCGTCAAACCCAGACAGGTCCATGTACCCCTACTTCAATCCATTAGGTTGTTATCTATCAAAACAGTTTTGGGTTTAAAACTAATAAACCTACAAATGAAAACAAGCAAGTAAAATAAATCGAGGTTGTCCCAATGAGAGAAGAGTTCACTCGGGTGTTGTTCCCCCTAGCTAGCAATTATGAGTTGAAGAATCGAACGACGAGTGGAGAGAAAAAACTTGAAATCGAACGACCGTGTATGGTTAGGGGGTCATAAACCGCAGGGAAGTCTAACAAGCAACCGAAGCTACCCTCTTGGCCTCTAGGTTGAGGAATGGGATACGATCCAAGCCACTAATGTGCCCTCTCAACCTATCAACTAAGGAATGGTTAGACTTCACCCTCGAATTGGAGTTCATACGGCCACCCACAACCAAACCCTAAGTGCTAATGCCAATTAGGAGGTTTGCCCTTTAACAAACCAAGAATAGGAGGCATAGAATTCCCAAGGAAACCCATCTCTAATAGAGCCTCTTAACTTAAGGAGGGCTCTCTCTAGACTAGCTTAGGAGGCGATGAATGCCCCATCTCGAATGAGCCTCTTAGGTTAAGGAGGGTTCTCTCTAAACTAGTTTAGGAGGCATTGAATGCCCAAGGAAACCGAGTATCTTGCGTAAAGGAGGTTTCCTCTCTAAACTAGCCTCCTCTCTTAGGTTAAGGAGGGTTCTCTCTAAACTAGTTTAGGAGGCATTGAATTCCCAAGGAAACCGAGTCCCTTGGGTAAAGGAGGTTTCCTATCTAAACTAGCCTATGAGGCATGAAATGCCCAAGAACCTCATCTCAAATTGAGCCTCTTAACCTAAGGAGGTTCCCTCTCTAAACTAGCTTAGGGGGCATGAAATGCCCATGAACACCCAATGGAACTCCTGACCTAAGGAGGTATCATCTTTAAGCTAGGTTAAAATGGCAATTAGTTTGATAGGCTTTCACACACAACACAATCATTTCTGAATATTACCTGCACATTCACATTAAAACACCACCACACAGAATTCATTCAATTCATACAAGCATTCACATAATTGTAGCTAGGGTTTACAAACACCCAAGTGAATAGGTAGGCTAATCCATAGCTAGGCAAAGGAAAGCAACAAAAAGGAGAGAAAGAACCATGGAGAGGTGGATATCTTCCTCCCTTGTTGCTTGAATCTCCTTTGAGAAGAAGAAATCTTCAATCCCCTAGCTTGAATTGTGCCCAATCTCCTTCTTACTCCTTTAAGTGTCACTTTCTCTCTCTAGAATGGGAAGGGGAAACCCTAATCTCTCACTAGAAACTCTCTTTATTCTGAAAACTAAAACCCTACTTAATGCTCTCCCTTCTTCTTCCTTTCAGCTCTATATTTATACTGAGATCTTGCCTAGTTCACGGCCTTCCAGTTCACGGCCGTGAACACCTAAATGCGTCCGTGAACTCAGTGTTGTGGGCCAAAATGCACGGCTTCACTCACAGAGTTCAGGATTTGTACTTAAAGTTCACGGTCCTAGCGATCGTGAACTGCCTTGTCATCAGTAACCTCTGGAACCCTTCTGGAAGCTTCTCTGTTCACGGTTTGTGGTTCCAGTTCATGGTCTTGGCGATTGTGAACTCGCAGCTCTGACCGTGAACTGCGACTGGTTCCTGGACGCCTGTGCTTCACTGTCACGTTTTCTTCGGTTTTTGCACTTTTTGATCTCCAATTGTCCCAAAATTCGTCTTTGACCCTTCCACACGTGTTGGGACTTGAAATGTATCAAAACAAGCACAACCTAGCGTGAAATATGTCAAGGAATGATGAAATGAAAAGTCAAACTATCAAGAAATGAGGGGCAAAATGTGTACAATTGGACCCGAATCACTCCCCCACACTTGAACGTTTTCTTGTCCCCAAGCAAACCTATCTCAAACAAGGTAATTTTTCAACCTAACAATAATAACTTTGGGGACACATCAAAGGGCACACAATGGATGAATCTCAATGTTTATTTGGCACCGACACATGGACAATCACAAGCAATATCGACATCCACCACAAATGACATTTGAATGCGTTAGAGCGTGCAAACGAAAAGTTCTCACCCCATTCACAAATCAATACAAGTCTCGAACGGACTACTCATCAACCAAAAATAACCATGCATAGAGTTTAAGTCCAAGGAACAAACGAATGGGCAACAAAGATCCTCACCGGGGTATGATATGACATGCAAAGCAAGAATGAATCACTCACTCTCTTGACCAGTGGGGTCAGGACCATTTGGTGCAAAGAATGTGCACAATCATCAGCACTTGGCCCTATTGTCTCTTCACCATGGCAGCAACCTTTAAATGCTAAAGTTCACGGGATGATTGTCATCACTAGCTTGTCCGGAGGTCTTAGACACGGATTCAAATAAACGAAAATTGTCTTGGACATGGAGAAAAGGTTTTTGGGTGGTGGCAACCACAACATGAGGTCCTACATCTTTACCCTAAACCCGAAGGTTCTATGGTTTCGACTAAGAACCTTCCCTACAAACAATGGCCACTAGCATCACCAAAAACCTTGCTTCTCCCTTCCAACCTATCACCCATGATGAACTACCGTTAAGCGCTCTTCCTCGGTCTTTCTTTCTATCATATTTCGACTTGGTAGTGAAGGAGTTCTAAAAAAATGTGGGGGCTTCAATGGCTTGCATTCCAAGAAACCCCACTTAGAGCATACTCTTCCAATCTTTTGTGGCACTCTCTACTTTATTGACCCCGTTTTATTACCTCTTTTTCGTTTCTCTTTTTTTTTTTTCTACTTTCCTTTTTTTTTCTCTTTCTTTTCTTTTGAGGGGGGTACTAGAGAGTTATATACTTGCCACACTACTTTTAATAACCAATGCTCTCCTTTAAGAACTCACTCCAATACTACTCTTTTTTTTCTTTCATTCCTAGCAAGAACCCCACACAAATCCTCCTATGTAGAACTCAATGGAACTCAAAAGCGAGAGCTCTAGGACACAAGGATGACACACGGGGGTCGTTCTATCAAACACCATTAAGCTCACAAGCAAAAATCTCCTAACATGAGAACGACGCCCAAAGTCACAAGGCTCAAAGGGGTTGTGACTAGGGGATAGAACATTTCGGAACAATCAACATTTGGGCATGGACTAATCCCTATGCCTCCATCATACTCACTATTGAAAACTGTGATGTTACTCGCCATGTTAAGAGGGATCTAAGCACACAAGAAGAAAACGATCGACACAAAACTCACATGAATACCTAGTCACCCAATCATCCATTCCAATTCACAAAGCACAATGCATGGCAATTGTAATTAACAAGTAATCGAGTCAAGACATACATTCATTTTTGCACACATGAGAACTAAACCCTTGCACTATCCTAATGCACCTCTCAATCATCATAATAGGATGCACTCGATCACAAGTAAACAATCCAAGGTCAATGCCAATAAATAAGAGATCCTCCAACAACCTTCCACAATGAACATGCAATGCTTGGAGCCCTCAAATTTTTAAAATTTGGGCATACATCAAGGCTCCAAGCAATCAATCACATGCACAAGCATAATAGATAGACTACCCCCCACACTAAAGCTCGACATTGTCCTCAATGGCGTAAAATAAGCGGTAGAACGATGTTACCGCATAGCTTGGCGAGGGAAAGTCGGGACCGAATTTGGCAGGAGATGAAGGGGAGAGAGCTCCAAGGAGACAAAACAAACACACAAGCTCGCGCAAGGTGAGGTTATTGCACAATCACAGTACTTAAAATAAACACAAACCTACGTTGGGTTGCCTCCCAACAAGCGCTACTTTTACGTCATAAGCTAGACGGTTGTTCCTTCAAGTCTCGGTCCATGCTAGCACCTCCTTGAAGTTGAGGTTATCATCGGCGAGCTGAAATCTCAAGTCACGAGCTTTGGACAAATCCATGATTGAGGGCTCGTGAACTTGATCGGCTTTGAGGCTCCACCCACGAGACCTCTTCTTCTTTCTCTTTGCCCCACACCATGTAATCCATCATTTCTTGACTTCCATCGAACCCACCAAGAGGGATTGAAACACCCCAACACGGGCGGGTACTAATTTTACCAAATGCCCTTGATGACTCATAAACCAAAATATGAAACGAAAGACTTGTAAAAAAAAATGGAAGCTTTCCATAAATAACCATAACAAATACTGAAGTGAACTGAAATCTCTTAAAACAAAGCCCTAACACTTGGGCAAACCTCAACCATAGAATCTTAATCTGAATCTCTAGTCACTACTCATAATCGTAAATCAATAACTAAAACTCTACTTTGTTGTATGCTCGGATTCGATCTCTGGCACCTCCAATGACGCTTGTATTGTCCTCCTCTCCGCCTTGACCTATTGACTTCTTGACGTCTTTTCATACTCCCTAAAACTGACTTATTTCCTCCTTTGCTTCCTTTATACTACCATAGCATTTCTTTAAAGTCCAAACTTTCCTCTGTTCCTTGTCACTGTGTTGTAATAGCGTCGAGACATCGACAACAAAAACTAGCGGAGGGACTTCTTGGGGTACCTCTTCATTTCTTGACCCGTTGCCCACTTTCCACTGCTTAGGACCAAAGACCCTAACATCATCCTATTATCATAGCTACTGGCATCTGGTGATTGTTCCTCTTCCTTTGGAGATTCATATTTCTCCCCTTTGTTTGTCTTAGCTTATTAGATCATCCACTTGTTTCCTAGTAGTAAAATCCTCGTACTACTCTCGCAACTCCTTCAAAATCCTTGAGGTATTCCCTTTCAATTGGCACCTCTTTGCTGGTGTTTGGAGTTGAAGTCCTTGCACATTTGATTCTATCTCCACAGACCTTTGCAACGTTCCTCCTTCCTTCTCTAGGTTGATGATGATGATCGTTTGCTAACGTCCGAGTAGTAGGTTAACTAATTGAAAAACTACTATCCATCATGTCGATGAGATACTTGGTCTTGAGAGCCTTTGAGATTCTACTTGGGTTGGTCACGTTTCTTTCACCCTTTCTTTCTTACTGGCGATCACCATATGCCTAAATCTCTCATTTGACAAACCACGACATGTTGACTAAATCGCGTCCTAGCGTATTCTTAAACAATCACACCTCGGGCTACCATCCATTCGTGTCGTGCTGTCATAGTTATTCACCTTAATATGATTAGAGTAGACTGGAGATTCTATAAACTCTTAAAAGAAGATCCTTGACTCGTTTTCCTTTCCTTTAAAGCAAAAGCCTTTAAAACTGAGACCGATATTCCAGTATTCCCTGGAAACCAAGGAACAGAGGAAGACCGACTCTGATACCAAAATGAAACACCCCAACCCGGTTGGGTACTAATTTTACCAAAATGCCCTTGATGACTCATAAAACCAAAATAAGAAACGAAAGACTTGTAAACAAAATGGAAGCTTTCCATAAATAACCATAACAAATACTGAAGTGAACTGAAATCTCTTAAAACAAAGCCCTAACACTTGGGCTAACCTCAACCATAGAATCTTAATCTGAATCTCCAGTCACTACTCATAATCGTAAATCAATAACTAAACTCTACTTTGTTGTCTGCTCGGATTCGATCTCTGGCACCTCCAGTGACGCTTGTACTATCCTCCTCTAGATGGCTTGCCTCGAACAGCTTTCTCGATCTCGCTGCTCACTAACTGCTCCTCTAGCTGCAACTATCGATCTAGTTCTCGCTTATTCCTTTACTAAGTCCTGGTGAGTGAGATGGGGTCAGTCTACGCCCTTACGTTTTAATAATTCTAATACTTGAGTACTTTACTTAAACACTTAACTTTGACTAGTGGAAGTTGTTTGTACTTCCAATCTTAAAATCTTAACTCTTAAACTTTGAGGGAGTTGAAATTACTCTCCTCTCTTAAAGCTCAAATATTGACTTAAATACTTGACTGACATGGGGATCCCTCACTAGCTAGTCCGTTTTCCCAACTCATACGTATGAGAAGCCATCCAGGCTTTCCTTAAACTTAAACTTAGTTAGGGAAGTCGTAACGATTCATGCCCCTAACATCTTAAACTTATTGTGGTGGCTCTTCACCATGATTCTCAAGAGCATAACTGCTGCTCATCTTAAATATCTCAAGAGCATAACTGCTGCTCATCTTAAAAGTCTCAAGAGCATAACTCCTGCTCTATCTCAAAACCTCAATGACAACGGACTGGCGCTAGTGACTAAAAACACTTAAAACGACTTCACCTTCTTGAAGGTGAGTTACCTTCTTAAAAAGAACTTTTTTCTTAAACTTGAATTTACTTGTAAGTAAAGCATGCAATAACATACAACTGAAATCATATTCACACAAACTCACATGGCATCATAGAAGCACACAAAGGCAGGTATGTCACATAGCAATCAATCTCAAAACTCATATACCGTAAGGCGTAGAATTTACCCCCTTTACACTCACCTTATTAGTAGATTTGGATTGACCTCTACTGAGTACATGACGTTCCAACTCTTTGCTTTAAGTGCACAGACTACGAAATCTCCATCCAACCATGCCACTATGTAGCTGTGACTTAATCTCGATCGACATCTCACAGCTTCTTTGCATCTTGAACGTAAGCTACGTGCATGATTGGTACCAAATAATTTGCAATCAGTACCAAATACAGTTAACTCTATTTTAAAAATTTAAAATATTAAGAAAATCATGTTTACCTGGTTCCACCATGACTTATCAAACTCAGCACGATAAAACAGTAAAGAGTGCTCAGGTTGGTTGTCATTTGTATTTGCTCCGATCCACCTTGTAGTTAAAAGTACGCATATAAGAATTTTTTAAAGCATGTAGGCTAAGCATGTAAGAATTTCTCAAGCATCTAGTCAATTTACGTAATAAATCTAAGCATGAAATAAATCTAAATTATATAAAGCTAAGCATGTAGTAAATTTTAGCTTCAAATCAATCTGAGTAAATAAATGTAAATAATTACAAAGTTGAAAGTAAACTTACTTGACACCATAGGAGCGTTTGCCACAAATTGTAGCTCCTCATTTTGCGCGTAAAATTTCTGTGGGTCTTGAGATGCGAACATCGGAAGATGCTCCCATGCCCAGAGCTGGAGGATGAACATCGCACCACCAGCTTCGAGCAAGTACACAGCTCCCTATATACCCAGCTAACACGGCCGACCCCCAACTCTTTCTCCCAATCGTGTCCCAGTCATCGAGGAGCAATGACAAACTCATGCCATGTATCCACCTGTTTGCTTTGTCGGGAACACAAATCCACTAAGCAAGCCAATGCGGTAGACGCGTGCATACTGCTCCACTTGATCTTCGAGGGTGCCTGAGCCGAGCTGAATCTCATTTTGGATTTTATCACCAAGCCATGAGATCGATATTTGCCCCTCATTCAGTGTTGGATGCCCCCGTCCTTGGATTTCAGTTTGGGTCGGCATGTTGAAGCCCAAACAATCAAGAATTAGTGGCCCCAGCTTTCTTCGGGTTTTCCCGAGTATCAGATGATCGTATCTCCACTGACCGGCAACCCAACGAGGATTGCAACGTCTCTAATGGAGATTGTCATTTCCCCCTCGAGAAAGTGGAACGTATGTGTTTCGGGGCACCATCGCTCTGCCATTACCGTCAGCAAATTGTTGTCGATCTCAATCCGCATGAAGTGCCTCAGCATATCAAAACCCGTCCTCTCTAGATATGGCAAGAGTCGAGCATGCCAAGCGAGCAAGCGTTTTGTCCCTCTATGAGTGATGGGAAGAAGTGATTCCTAAAAAAATGCTAAAAACACAAAAGTTGTTAGTCAAAGGAAACCAAAATAAAAAGTTTTAAGAAACTAAAATAATTAACAAATTTATACGGAGTGGAGTGTCTACTGGATTGTTGGGCCAAATTGCACGGGAGCGATGTGTTGATTGCTCGGATAAATACTTCGCATACCTTGGCCCAGGATTGATATACAATCGAGGATCGTATATCTCGACACTCATCTATAATTTTTTTTTGAATGAAATCAGATTATTTCTACTACAAAAAAATAAATTACAAAAGGAAAAAGAAGTATGTACCCTAAGAGCCTTATTGCATCCGATGACAGCCGTGAAGGGGCGGTGCGACGCGGATCGCTGACATGGACCACAAAGCATTCACTACGTTTGTCAACGATAGTGAATGCCCTGTGGTCCACGACACCGATCCGCGTCTTCTCCCTCTTTCACCGTAGCCGTCAGAAACAATGAGGCGTGAATAATGGTTTTCTTCCCATATCCGACTCCTCACTGCATTACATGTAAGTGGTGAGTCCTTCTCCGTTCTCCTCAACCGCGGTAATACCTTCACTGCATTTCACCAAAACGGTGATGTATTCACCATTGTTGTTAAACGCGAGGAACGTCTTCATTGTCTTAAACTACGACGGTGAAGATGAAATAAATATTGGGAAATGTTTTTATAACGTAGGTATTTTGTCATTTTTTTTAATACGTGTGTATTTTTGGGATTTTTCCCCTCGTTTTTCTACTGTTAAATGCTAGACCTCTAACGACTGGATACAAATTTTGGGCCACCACTATTCAGAGCACATATTAAACACAAGATCGGCTGACCCGAACTTGGTGAGAAAAATGGATGCTAGACACCTATTTTGAATTTCGTCTGGATTTTATCAAACCTGCTTTAATCTAGTGAAAACGTTGGCAAAACTGGCTTCAAATCGGACAACAAACTTTCATTCCATAAGACCACTTTACTTGGCATTCAAAAGTACAAATCCCACGATACCACTAATTGATCCGACTCAATTGATAGTTCATGGTACACGATGTTGTTGTTGAACATAAAAAAACTAGGCATCTTGATACAACCCAGACATGCGTCATTACCAAGCTCGAATTACTTGCCCACGAAGCTAGCCCAACTCATTTGAACAATCTGAAATTTTGGCTAAGTGTATTGACGTGTTAAGTTAGCCGACTTTGGGAGCTCGGTTCTTCCAATTGGGTTGATGTAAATGGGAGTTTAGGGCGTCGTTTTGATCATGAAGACTTCTTGAACAAGATGGTATGGGTTTCGAATTCATACGGCGTCATTAAGGTTGCTTCCCACGGGCTCAAAGTAGCTATCTCATAACTGGCAGTTTTCAAGAATTTGACCAAGTCTGGAGGCATGTTCAGGAAGGTCACTTTGGAGTTCTATTCCGGGCAGAGGACTGAGAATCGAGTCAGGGGCCCGATACCACATGAAAATATGCACTTTCATCTACAAAGGAAGGGCATTGGGTGATTTTTTCATATCTAGAAGTCGTCCATCGAACGCCTCGAAGATGGGATCAAAGGCTATTTGGTGATTTGGAGCTGAAGGCAGAATTGTTTCATTGTTTCCTTGTTTGAGTTGAAGTTTAATTCCTTTTCTGTTTAAGCCGTGTTTTGTCAAGTTCCAGTAGGATAAGTAAGTTTTTAGGCGAGTTCTATTAGCTAGCTATATAAATACTTGTTGTTTGCGTTGTAAGCTTTTCAGTTTTTGAAGTTTAATAAGAACCCTAGTCATTGAGTTCTAGCTCTTTGATTTGTCCTTGTTGAGTGGAATTAAATCCATCAACGAGCAAGCTCAGCATCGATTGATTGTCCCCATCAATCGTGGACGAGTTGTACTCAATTGGATCGAGCATCTTTCCCGATTTCGTGTGTTGAAGTTGCTCTTCGCAACGCCACCCTTTATTCCCTGTTCCGCACGCGTTCTTTCCCAATTCATCCGCCATGTTCGATTGTGAGGAATTGAGGGTTCGATTTGTCAAGCTTCTCGGTTTGGAGCATATCACAGCTGAACAATGGGCTCACTACAACAACGAGTCTTCATTGGCCCTTTTTGTTCTTTTTTCCACGCATAGAGATAACCCTTGAATTCAATATCCATGAATGTATTTCCTCGAAAAAATATTTAAAAGGAAGAAGATATTCGTTTCTAGGAGGACCCCTTCCCATCTTTCCATCCAAAAATAAAACTGCATGTACCCTACTACAACCCATTTGTCTTCAAAACTAGTTCTAAGGTTGCCAATATGATCCCAAAAGTAATTACGGATAGCTGGATCATATGGGGGGTGTACACAAGTGTTGGGATAAAAAGCTTCTCATAAGCAAGTAATTTGTATTGTGTGCATCAAACACTTTTATTGAGTTTGCAGGAAAGAACTCTTCTCCTTTGCAGGTTTTATGAAATTGGAATGATGTAGTATGATAGCACATCAATAAGCAAATCAGTATAGCAACTCTGTAACCCTGTCGGTCAAGCTTCGAGTGGATACTTATGGAGTAAGTTTGACAAGCAGAAAGTTCCCTTTCTAGAAGCAAATTATTTGAAGGCCAGTAGCTAGCCTCCTTACAATATAGAAACTTGGTCCAAAAGCTAAGGAGTTCTATGATCCGAGTGTGATAGATGGAATTGCACAATCAAGCGCAGATCAGATGCTTGAGATTTGAGCAGAAGGGGATATGTTGCAACTTTCCATTTCAGGGCTGATTCGCGACCGGAGCAACAAAGCAAGTTAAATCCAACGCAACGTCTAGAAACTTCACTATAAAAAGAAGACCTAGAATATATATATATATATAGGGTAGACTTTTCGGTAGAACAAAATCAGAGAGTGCTAAGGGGATTTGCGAGTGATTTTGAAGGAAAATTCAGCACAGGAATCAGGGAGATTTCTGGGTTCTTATATTGGGGAAATATCAGGGTTCCTATCAGCTAGGTAGCCGATAGAGAGTGAGCTTTGATCAAGTGGGGAGCTGATCGAACGGGTTTGAGTGATTTTATAAATTCGAGAACTTCAACGTAAAATCATTAGTTAAATGTCGGAGATCACATTGCGAATCTCTGACCGTGGAGTAGTCAGTATTGGAATTCTTATTCTCCCAATACTTGAAACCATGTAAAAATCGTGTGTTGTGGTTAGACCCTTTTCAGGTGTGCTCTATTTGCAGCCTGTGTTCTGCTGGAATAATTAGGGGTGGAAATTGGGGGGGGGGGGGGGGGGTGTGGTTACCCGCCCCACGTTTTGCCTGTGTTCTGCTAGAATTATGTTATCCACAACCCGCCCCACGGTGGGTAGTGGTTAACCACTAGCCGCTGAGGGTTGGTTGTGGATACCCACAAAAATTTCACATTAAATATAATAATATTGTAATTAAATAGTGATGTTGTATTTATTCTCACACAAAGTAAAAAACATACATAAAAGAAAGTTAATAAAGTGTAAAATAAATTATAAATCTCGAATACAATAGGTTAGTTAGTGTAAATTAAGAAGAGATGGATTTGGAGAGAGATTTGAAATAACGGAGAGGCGGAGTGATATGTTACCAGACTAATATCGTTGCATGTCACGGCTCTCCGATGGCAACAACAGCAAAACACAGAAGTGGCTCGATAAGTGGAGGCGCCCGCTTTTAATGAATTGATTATTCTCCACTCTCGATTATTGTCTTGTCATTGTTGGTAGTTGGTTGCATGTTGTGTTATTCGTGAGTTCGTGGAGAAATGGAGATGAGTTTGGGCATCTGATTAAACTTTATCGATTATTCCCCTCTTTTAATGAATCGATTAATTTATCTGACTATATCTATGGACTTGGTTTTGTTATAAAATAAACATATACCACAGGGACAATGCTTATATAATAAAAGTATCTCACATGAACATTGCATATTCACTTGGTTTTGTTTTATAGAATAAATGCATATTTGATTTTGGTAACTACTTTAATTCTTAGTCTTCCAAGTTTCACAAACTAATATAACTAATGTGGTTAATGTGGGTTACAAAGTATTTTGAAGAAATAAATATAACTAATGTGGTTAATGTGGGTTTTGTGGGTAAACCGCTGTGGGTAGTGGTTAACCATTAACCACAAAAATCAATATTTTGCTACCCACACCCAACCCACTATCCACAAATTGTGGGTATGGGTATCCACAAAGTGTGCAGTTTCCGGGTTACCCACAACCCGCAAACCAAACTTCCACCCCTATGAATAATTGTACAGGACTGGAAGGAAAAAGGGACGTCCAAGCGAAATAGTCGATCACACATAGTGGGTCGACATTACTCGGTTCAACTTAATTTCAGTTTTCATTTTTTGGGTTATATGTTGCTCTGTTCTTCGTGTTCTTCAACACTAACCGGCAGGGCGAACATTGTGATCGAAGAAGAAACTTGACAAAGGGCTAAGGGTGTGTGAGTTAAATGCAGGGCTTAGGTAAAGGATATTTACGTTTAAGTTGTTTTTATCTTGGACCAAAATTTTCAATTCATACAAGTGGAAAGAAGGGAACTAAATGTGGGCTTGATCTTGGTTTTTGGTTAAGACAAGAGTTGGGCTCAAAGCCTTAATTCTTTTCCTGATCCATTATCCCACCCTAGTCGGTTTTACAAAAACAAACAAGGAAATCAACTTTTATTTTGTTGATCTAATTCCCTTCCCAAACATCTCTTTCACCTGTTCTTGCCAAAAGGCTCGATTAGGGTTTTGAAGGTCCTCAATTGTTAACAGAGGCAAGGAGAAATGACTGGAACGTCTCGCGCTCGACGCACCAACACGTGGTATTAGAGCCCTGCTCTGTTGAATAAGGTTTGAAAACCTCTAGAGAATCGAAATGGCGTCGACGTCGGCAAACAATGGTGATCTCTCTCTCAGTGATGGATTTTCGTTAAATCGGCCTCCACAATTCAAAGGAGTTAACTACGGGTAGTGGAAGAACCGTATGGAATTATTTGTTGGATCCATTGACCCAAATCTCTGGGCTAGAGTCACTAAGGGTCCGCATGTGCTCAAGGCAGATCAAGACAAATGGACAGCTGACGACTTTGAAAAGCTTCAGCAAAATTGCAAAGCAATGAGCCTCATGTGTTGCGCTCTGAGTTCGGAACGATACCACAAGGTTTCTGAATGCAAGACCGCCAAAGAGATTTGGTATAAGCTCCAAATTAGACACAAAGTTGTGGAAGAGTCTACAGAATTGGGAATCGACGGCTCAATTGGGTCGGGTATCTCTCAAAAGGAAATTCTTGAAAAGAAGGTAATGATGAGCGAAACAACTTTTCATTAATGGTTGTTGCAGAAGTAGAAAATAGTGATTTTGAGAACTTGGAGGATGAAGATTTAGTCAAGTTATTAGAACACATAAGCAATCTGCTTGTGCTTGAGCTTTGAGAGAAACGTAGAACTAACCTTGGAAGCAAGGCAACCGTATCTGGTGAGGTTCAAGATCAAGAGTTTCCAAAGCGAGAACAATATAGGCAAAGTTTGAGGACAAGAAAGGATCTTCAAACAAGTCGGTTTCAGTCTGAGTGCTTCATTAGTAGGAGACAAGAGAATTTTAAATTCAAGTGTCTTCATTAGTTTCACCCTGAAATGTACCAAGGGCTTAACATGATAATAAATGGGGGCTCCGATCTAGACTTCTTGTTCTAACTCTTCGGTAGGCATGGAATCTGTGGGAAGGAGGGGGTGGTCCCCGTGATTTACGCTCCGACGCCCAAGTTAGAATGATGTAGAGATAGGATGAATGGAAAGTAGAGAGAGTTTAGAGAGAGAGTCCCCAGGAGAAAGTGAGGAAGGGAAGGAGAGGATCTTTGACTTGGAGGCATGAGTCTCCTTTTATAGGAGTCTTGGGCTTCCTTTTGTGGGATTGGGCCCGAGAAGATGTGTGGAACGGTGGGCTTGGGCCTGATGATGACATAGTTGTTTTTCGTATTAGGCGGGTAATACCACACCCAAAAATTTCCCTAATGTCTTAAAGCGTATTAATTTGCCTTATTTTTTATACTGGATGATGCATTTGCCCCTTGAGCCTGTAGAGAGGCGTTATGCTTTTGTGTGTGGTCGATGTGTTTTGCCCCCTTGTACGAGTTGCTTACATTATCCTTTTATAGATTTTGGTGCCTTGAGTTACAGCTCTCAAATCGTATGATATTTCCCCCACTAACCCATTGTTGTTAACTATGTGCTAGGGAGGGTGGCCCGCACGACTTGGGAGTTATAACTCAAGACATTACCAGAGGCGGGAGATGTGGGTTTTTTAGACTAGTTCGGAGTTTTATCTTGTAGCTTGTGTGGAGGCGTTCCTTATTTTGAGTCAAACGGGAGGCGTTTCTCCTTTGAGCATGTCGGGAGGTGTTTAAGCTTTGAGCCTGTTGGGATGCGTTTCTCCTTTGAGCCTGTCAGAAGGATTTTAAGCTCTGAGCCTGCCGGGAGGTGTGTCTTCTCTTAGCCTATCAGAAGGTGTTTCTCCTTTAAGCCTGTCGGGAGGCTTGTTCAGCCTGTTGGGAGGCTCTTCTCCTTTGAGTCTGTCGGGAGGCATTTATGCCTGTCGGATGGCGTTTCTCCTTTGAACCTGTCGGAAGGCGTTTAACCTTTGAACCTGTCGTTTTACGTTTAGCCTGTCGGGAGGCATTCCTTATTTTGAGCCAGGCGGGAGGCGTTTTATGTTCAACCTGTCGGGAGGCATTTATGCATGTCGGAAGGCGTTTAAGCTTTCAACCTGTCGGGAGCATTTTATGTATAGCCTGTTGGGAGGCGTTTCTCCTTTGAGCCTGTCCGGAGGCGTTTATGCCTATCGGAAGGCGTTTCTCATTTGAACCTGTTGGAAGGCGTTTAACCCTTGAGCCTGTCTAGAGGCGTTTAACCCTTGAGCCTGTCTGGAGGCGTTTAAGCTTTCAGCCTGTCGGAAGGCGTTTCATGTTCATCCTGTTGGGAGGCATTCTGTTTTCAGAATGTGTGTCGATGACCCGCTTGTGAAAAGTGGGATCGGGCTTTACCTCCGCACCGATGACCCGCTTGGGAAAAGCAGGATTGGGTTTTACCTCCATAACGATGACCTACATGTGAAAAGCGGGATCGAGCTTTACCTCCATACCGATGACCCGCCTGTGAAAAGCGGGATCAGGTTTTACCTCTGTACCGATGACCCGCCTGTGAAAAGAGAGATCGGGTTTTACCTCCGTACCGATGACCCGCATGTGAAAAACGGGATCAGGTTTTACCTCCGTGCCGATGCGAGATCGAGCTTTCATTTCCCGGAGGAAGCATTCCCGCGGTGGGAGAATCACCCGGAGGCAAAACATTCTCGTGATATGAGCATCGCCCGTCGGCAGGACATTCTCGCGATGAGAGCATCGCCCGGAGGCAAGAGATTCCCGAGGTGGGAGCATCACCCGGAGGTGGGACATTCTCGCGATGAGAGCATCGCCTAGAGGCGGGAGATTCCAGCGGTGGCCGGTGGGAGCATCACCCAGAGGTGGGACTTTCTCGCGATGAGAGCATCTCCCGAAAGCGGGATCATTCCCACGATGAGAGCATCGCCCGGAGGCGGGATCATTCCCTCGATGGGAGCATCACCGAGAGGCGGGACATCTTCATGCTAGTAGTTTCATCCGGAGACGGGATGAAGTATATCTATGAAAAGGTGTCAGTGGCTAGATCCCAATATTTGTAGAGTGTAAATATGAGCATAACATATGTTGAGAATATCCTCATGGTATGTGATTTGATACTTATTCGTGAAGGTATTACTTAGCTTGGGAGTGTGTGTAAGACACAGCAGGTAAGGTCTAGTAGCTGAGCGTCCGAAATTGGATACATGACACGCCTTGTAGTCTGTTGGTTAGCAAGCTCTTGAACAGCATATTGGATGCTGGTTCGATTCCAGTGGTAGGCTTTTTTATTTTACCTTGTGGTGCTTAAGGCTGAAGAGTGGCGAAGATGGCTAAATGAGGTACGAGCCGCGAGTGGAAGGGGGGAGTGGGCCGCGAAGAGCTGTGCATGGGCTCTAGGGCGATGCGCGTTTCGTCATTGGTGGCTTTTGTAAGGGGCAGTTCTTTAGAACTGCGGGTCGGATCTGAAGCGGTCTTGCTTGCAAGGCGGGCCGGTGTACGAAGTTTGACGCGAGTTGGCGCCTGGAGGTGTGCATGCGGAACACGGTCCGAATACGGGTTTGGTGTGCGGTTGAACGCTTGGCAGGCGGGATGTAGATTGGCTTGCGGGCCCATGTCACATAGTTTTGAGTGGTTGATATATGTAGTGTGTGGCGAGATTTGAAATGGCCAAAAGTCTGGAGCATACTGGTAAAGTGCTTGTTGCTGAGAGCTAGGATTCGTGTTCGAATCTCTATGAAGGCATTTTTAGTTTTTCATGGCGTGGCTGAAGCTCAATTTGATGCGAGGTGGGCTTGGTTGGTGAGGCAGACCTTCTACGCGGGTCGGGACCTTGGTCTTTTGTTGTTGAAGGCGGGCTAGCATCTTGGTGGGCCGTTGATAAAGTGCTTGGTGGGCCTAACAACTTTGGAGGCGTTCAGCGTGTTGCTGGCCGAATTTGTATGGGCCTAACAACTTCTAGAGCTTCCTTTGCAATTTCGGTAGCGATCTAACCTCAGATTGGCGAGCAACGACAGACTGCAATGGGGTTTTTTCCGAGACATTAGACGCCTCTGCTTCTTCTTCTTCTTCTTCCAATTGCATGCAGCGAGCTGGTTGACTGACTGTTTGGCCGCTGCTGACGAAGCGGATGCAGCCCTCGGCTGGCGTTTCTCTCATTCTCTCCGCCAGATTCGCTGGACATATTCTACTACCTCGATATTTGCATCCGTCTGCTTCTATGACTTTCTCTGACATGGAGAGAAGATAGAGGTAGGCCAGTTTTTGAGGAAAAGTTGCATGAGGGACGTGACAGCAGATTGAGTTGCGGGTTTTCTACTTTTAGTCACCGGAGCTCCGACACCATTTCAGGCGGCCAGAATATTGAACTTTTTCAGTCTTGTTCCTCGGTTGGAATCCAGAAAGAGGCAGAATGATAGAGGAAAGGCCACAGCGGCAGCCGGGACGTGCGGTTGGGTGGCGGCCACTGAAAACGGCGAGCCGCGCTGTTGGCGTGCAGGTCAAGCTGGTGATGGCGACCACTGCAGAACCCTTCGTTGTCGCCGCTTTTAGTGAAGGGGAAAGTTAATTCTTTCCAAATCAAGGCTTTTTGTCCTGTTGCTCGAGCTGCATCAGACCTTGCTTTCCTCTTGTGCAATTTCATCAACGTAAGAAATAGAAACTCCCTTTTTATATTTCTTCTTTCTCCAACAAGAAAAGAGAATTTTGCTTGTTGTTGGCGGTGGGCCAGTTGGAATAGAGCGATGAAATGACCCTCTTCTTTACTCGCCGTCGTTGCTTGTAGAGAGGGAGGGTCGTGCCTCCTCGGCGAGGATTTCCCCACAGTTCCCATCTCCTCCGGAAATCAAACCAGTGTCCGAATCATCACCCCACGGTGGGCGCCAAATTGTTTCACCCTGAAATGTACCAAGGGCTTAACATGATAATAAATGGGGGCTCCAATCTGGACTTCTTGTTCGATCTCTTCGGTAGGCATGGAATTTGTGGGAAGGAGGGGGCAGCCCCCGAGATATATGCTCCGATGCCCAAGTTAGTACGATGTAGAGATAGGATGTATGAAAAGTAGAGAGAGTTTAGAGAGAGAGAACTTAGGAGAAAGTGAGAAAGGGAAGGAGAGGATCTTTGACTTGGAGGCATGAGTCTCCTTTTACAGGAGGAGTCTTGGGCTTCCTTTTGTGGGCTTGGGCCCGAGAAGATGTGTGGGCCCGAGTTGATGACGTATTTGTTTGTCATATTAGGCGGGTTAATACCACACCAAACACCAACCAAATAGTAAAGAGGCAATGGTAGCATGGAGCTGCAGTGAGGTAGGCAGTGAAGAAGATGATGATGTTGAACAATTATCCTACAAGGAAATTGCCACCACTAAAGAAGAACATGAACAGCTAGTATCCAAGAAGGTTCATCAAGGTTCAAGCGAGGTAAATAATTCTGAACTCTCTGAATTTGAATACTATAGCGATGATGATCAGATAATAACAACCATTAGGGATATTCTGGTCGAATTTGGTAATGTTAAGCAAAAACATATCGAACTGAAATTAGATATTGAGATAATGACTAAAGAATGCAATATAAGCTTAACATGGAAAATCACCTTCTAAGTAAGAATTTAGAGGAGTATAACAATAAGGCTAGAAGTTTAGAAACATAACTTCTAAATGTTAAGAAGGAAAATCTTGTTCTAAAAGAGAGGATAATCAATTCTGGATCTTCAAATGAAAATTCAAAATGTCATGATACTGTCGATAAACACGTGCATGCGTCTTGTAAACAAACCAGAAGAAGTAAATCGAAAGCCAGATCTAGACCTTCATATGCTAATGATTCTCAAACTGAATGCTTTTAATGTCATATAATGGGTCATTTAAAAAGCGATTGCAAGAAACGATTAGATGCTGAATTTAGGCTAAAAACTATAAGATGCTTTCACCGTAAAAAATTAGGACATACATTTAGTAAGTGCAATTCAATCCATTAGAAAATGTTTATCAGAAAATGAAAACTTGCTATACTTGTCATAAACCTGGTCACTTAAGTGTTAATTGTCATTTTAAGCAATCTAATTTCTTAACAACGAATCGAAATGAACCCAAGCTAGTCTAGGTTCGCAAAACAACATAATTGTTGAGTGTGCAGGTTTGTCTTAAGTGAGCATGGGAACAAATGAATGAAATCTTGATGGTTGCTCACATGATATGATGGGTTAAGCAGACTGTTTACCAGTTATAGAGAAAGGTAAGCCATGTAAGCCTATTTTCAAATATCCGTGATAAAATCTTTTGACTAAAAGTTACTGAAAAGGATCATCTACATATCAGTTAAGCTATTGTGTTTGTTCGTGACTCGAATATTAGTGAATGAATCAAGCTTTCTGTTTAGACCTTTAGATTGGGCATTAGGGATTTCTCTAACAAAATAAGTATATATATATGGCCAGTTGATATATATATATATATATATATATATCAAGAAATCATGTTTTACCAATTAAACTACCCTGATGTAGGAAATTAAGACCATTTGATTCAGCTAGCTAGAGTCAAGCTCGTTGGAATCAAAGGACTCTCAAGGTAGATAAGTCTATTAATGTGATTCGTGGCATGCTCCTCATGATCAAAATAAGACAGATGGTGGTGATTTTGGCCTAGAATAGATACCTATATTTACAGGTGAGATACTTCATCACCATTGTTGAAAGAGAAGGAAAGAAACTTGATAAGGAGAATGCAAATGGTTCCTATCAAGAAAACAGTGCATAATTAATCTGAAGTCATCTCAACCCTCCTTAGCTCCTTCACATAAGCAAATAGTATCATTTATCCTTATCACATGTAACTCAAGAAAAGGTACGAATCTGTAGCTGGGTTATTCCAACCCTTTTTTCGATGACTAGGTGTATTCTGGTTATCGTACAACTATTCCAACTGGACTTCTATAGAGAGAGTCAATATGACAAGTTTACTTGAACATATTCTTCATATGCATTTGATTGAAATACTTGGAAGTGTGAGTCAGTTTACAAGTAGAGTGATTAAGGTGTTCCACTTAGTATGACTCGACTGTTCATTCCAAAATCTTATCAGTCCACTGCTGAGTTTCTATACTGCAGGTAGAGAGTATTAAGGACATGATTGTCCAAATATAGATCAGCTGGAAGGGAAACAAAGGAGTAACCAACTAGGGTTGAGGGAGAACTAAACTTCCTTTAGAGAACATCAAAGTGTATGCTTTACTCTGCATTAGTATACTATCTAGGTAAATCCTAGTTCTAGTCAACCAGTGCATGAATGTCACAGTCTTCCTTCACAAAGGAAGTTGATCAATTGAGTTCAGCTTACTTCTTGAACATCGTCAACATGAATTTGATTCAGCCACTAACACGTGTGAGTCACAGGTTACATGTAGAAGATATAGATCAATGTTGAGCAAACAATATATGTTTGTTCCAGAATATATATTGATGCCTGATCTGGGATGTGTTGGTATTGTTATTGTGGTAGTTGTTCTGAATTGGAATTGTACAAGCAACATTCTCTCACAAGTTGGAATTCATTGAGTGTCTACCTTGGTCGATGTCTTGTCAAGTTGCTTTTTGGGTGCCATAACTAGTTTTTCTGCTATATCAGCCATAGAGTATTTTTATGAGGAGAAACCCTACAATGACTAGTTGCACATTAGGAGTCTCTTCTTGACTTTGCATACTCATTGATCATAATTTTGTGTGCACATTAGGATATATTTAAGGACCTATAAATTGTCCCTTTTGTGATTCTATTCCGTGAAACTTGGTTGAAGCATGATCTATTATGAATAGGAAAGTGAATTAAACACAAGTGAAGTTATTCGTTGAGTTTCAAGGAGGATGATTTGTTCCTAAACTGATAATACATCATCAATATTATTCTTGGTCAGATCACATGTAACAGGAACTTGTCTTCTCAATCTTGGTTGTATGCACTATATGTGTCGTGTACATCATAATGATCTCACTATATCTCATACCAAGGAACCAATTTCAGGATAATGGCGTACTCGCATGAATTGGAACCAATATTCACTAGGCTCCCTTATGTTACCTTGGTTGATTCTCTTTTCACTTAGACCGACTGTTAGCATCACTTTTCATAGGGATATCGAGTTGAGGGGGAGATTTTTAGTTTGGTGGGTATCTCCATCAATGGGCTGTTTTGATTACATCCAGACCTATTTTACCACAGGCTGGTATTGTGATGTGTTGATGGCATTACTCTTTTGACTTCTATTGTATGGATATTATTAGTGACTACTTGGTCTTTACCAAATTTGACCTATGGAAAAGCAATGACCATGTAGCATTTGTTGGTGCATCTGTCATGTGCTGTATTATTTTGAGACTTACAAATTCCTGAACTGATGATCATTCATGTTAAACCTTTAGTATCTAGTTCCTACATCTGGTGAGTATTACAGCTTATGCTCCATAATAATACTTGATACAACTTGATCACATGTTCACGTTCTTTGTGTGATTTATCTTTTGAAGCTATACATGTTGCCTCCTTTATATGTTGGATTAAGGTGTAAGAGTGAAGTTAAGGGGGAGAATATTCTGGCTACTCTAAGTGTTCACTCAGTTAGTCATGGTTGTCCTGGCTATTTTTAGACCTCCTCTTTAATTGAAAATCAAGGGGGAAAGATAGTAATTAGCAGTTATAGTGTAATTAGCTTCAACTTATGGGTGATTTTAATAAAAGAAAGTGTTACGTCTACAACCTAGGGGGCGTAAGCTTAAGTGGTTAATAATAGAGGTCTTGCATAAATAAAGAATTCTTTCTAGAACTTAAGGGGAGCAAGCTCAAGTGGGTAATGGCATCGAGTATAAATATGTGGTTATTGCTAATGAAAAGCTTAGGGGAAGATTGTTGGGATAAGCAAGTAATTTGTATTGTGTGCATCTAACACTTTTATTGAGTTTGCAGGAAAGAACTCTTCTCCTTTATAAGTTTTATGAAATTGTAATGAAGTAGTATGACAACACATCAATAAGAAAATCAGTATAGCAACTCCGTAACCCTGTCGGTGAAGCATCGAGTGGGTACCTATGGAGCAAGTTGGACAAGCAGAAAGTTCCCTTTCTAGAAGCAAATTATTTGAAGGCCAGCAGCTAGCCTCTTTGCAATACAGAAACTTGGTGCAAAAGCTAAGGAGTTCTATGATCCGAGTGTGACAGCTGGAATTGCACAATCAAGTGCATATCAGAACCTTGAGATTTAAGCAAAAGGGGAAATGTTGCAACTTACCATTTCAAGGCTGATTCGCGACTACAACAACAAGGCAAGTTAAATTAAATGCAACGACCATAAACTTCACTATAAAAAGGATACCTGAAATAGCTATAGGGCAGACTTTTAGGCAAAACAAAATCAGAGAATGCAAAGGGGATTTGCGAGTGATTTTGAGGGAAAAGTCAGCACAGGAGTCGGTGAGATTTATGGGATCTGATATTGGGGAAATATTAGGGTTCCTATCAGCTGGGTAGTGATACAGAGTGAGCTTTAATCAAGCGGGGAGCTGATCGAACGGGTTTGAGTGATATTATAAATTCTAGAACTTCAAAGTAAAATAATTAGTGAAACGTCAGAGATCCCGCATTGCGAATCTCTGACCGTAGAGTAGTCAGTATTGGAATTCTTATTCTCCCAATACTGGAAACTACATAAAAATTGTGTGTCGTGTTCAAATTCAATTTACAGTTTTGCCGTCTTTAGACCCTTCTCGGGTGTGCTCTGTTTGCAGCATGTGTTGTGCTAGGGAAATTGTCCAGAACTAGAAGGAAGAAAGGACGTCCAAGCGAAACAATCGATCACACGTAGTGGGTCGACATTACTGGGTATGACTTAATTTCATTTTTCATTATCTGGGTTATATGTTGTTCTGTTCTTCGTGTTCTTCAACACTAACTTGCAGGGGAGAACATTGTGATCAAGGAAGAAAACTTGACAAAGGGCTAAGGGTGTGTGAGTTAAACATAGAGTTTAGGTAAAGGATATTTACGTTTAAGTTGTTTTGTCTTGGACCAAAATTTTCAATTCCTACAGGTGGAAAGAAGGGGACTAAATGTGGGCTTGATCTTGGTTTTTGGTTGAGACAAGAGTTGGGCTCAAAGCCTTAATTTTTTTCCTAATCCATTATCCCACCCTGGTCGGTTTTCCAAACACAAACAAGAAAATCAAATTTCCTTTTGTCGATCTAATTCCCTTCCCAAACATCTCTTTCACCTGTTCTTGGCAAAAGGCTCGATTGGGGTTTTGCAGGTGCTCAATTGTTTATAGAAGCAAGGAGAAACGACCAGAACGTCTCACGCTCGATGCACCAACAAAAAGTAATGATAAAACCCCATTAACATCAAGAAAATCATCTATAAAGAAATTACTACTGTCCATAATTTGGATTAAGAGACGAGCCACCCACCAAAGAGTAAGATCTCTTGCTATCTCCATTGGGTAAACGTAAAAATTCTCAGTAAATCTCATACTTTTCCTTTTTTGTTCCATGTAAGACTCTTTCTTCTTGGTCTCGGACATAAACACGATTGATGGATTAAATTTCTTATCCATCTTCTGCAGCTGACAAACCGTAGGGATCTGTCTGAAGCCCCCTACAATTTCACACTAGTGCATTGATGGCACTGCGAGTGGTTTGGAGTCGGCCACCAAAACCACAGTGAGACTCTTGTCAAAACCTGGTGACTTCTGGATCTTCATCAACCATGGCTTCCCTTTTTCTGATAGGTTGAAGGCAAGGGGAGGATATCCCATGTTCTTTCATCTTTGAGCTCATTCCTCCGGTGATCCAATTTCCTTTATTTTTTAGCAAATGGACTAGTAATACGATGTCGAGAGCCCTGACCAGAGGTTGGGTTCTTATTCATTTTATGGGCTAAAATATGCCTTGAGTGGAAGTAATTATGGTTGAATTTGTAGTTTGCTTGGGCCTGGACTTAAAATGGGTTAGGGTGGGATTAATAAAGCCTAGATGGAGAAAATGTTGGCTAGTGGAGCTGAAGAAAAGGTAGGTCATTGAGCAGTGGGGATTTCTCCAAATAGGTTCCTTGCCACACTTGTTTCTTGAGGGGGGGGATGCAATTGAATCATGCATCTAAAGTAAAAGGGAGGGATATCGGAGTGATTGGCAGAGAAAGTTAGGGTTCGAGAAGAGATCCATTGAAATTTTGCGCAGAGATAGACAGGGGTGATTGGCCATAGAAGAGAACATTGAGGGTATAAGGCCCACCTGGTTGAGGATTTGATTTGTACGGCACTAAGAGGTTGCAAGAGATTGAATCTGGTGGCCTAACGATGAGTTAGACGATGATGCAACATCCCGACTGATGGTCGCCTCCATATCTTGTTGTTGGTTCGTTCTTGGAGAGAAGATTGGAGAGATTTCCCTAGTCCATTGTCCCCATATCCGGATCAACGGAGGAGGTTATGACTTGGCTATAAACTACATTCCTAATCAAAAGCCAAGTATAACCAACAATTGGGTGTAGTATAGTGGAAGTAAAGTAATAAAGTTATCGAATCCTAAAATCTCTAGATATACTCACTACAACAAATTCGGCCTATTATGATGAGGCAATTTTTTCATATTAGATACCCATTTTGCCATATTAGGTATAATACGACAATTGGTGTTGTCACAAAGGTTTGTCATTTTATCGCCGTCAAGATAGATCAAATGTGACAAAAATTTAAAATAAGGTTGTCACATTTGTTTACAGTATAGCTGAGGTTTTGGGTAGTCTATTGTGACAAACAGAGATATTATAATGTCATATTTTGTCATAATCGATTGTCATAAAAGGTAACCAGGTTCAGCGATGGAGACTCTTTTGGAGTAATTTATATTTTTTCTGTTTTTTCGAATTCATCTTAGTATATTTCACAATTTAAATATCTGGAATTTTTTAGCTATTCGCAATTTATTTTATGGTCCAGATCTAAACGTCACATCATCAAAACCAAGATTTTGCATTCGGCCAAGATTTACTAAACTACCAAGCCCCAGTTTTATATCCACATCCAAGATTGGTCATTTTAAAAACCCTAATCCTAATCATCAATTTGAAGAATAGTACCCA